>BJFM01000498.1:158271-169900 GCA_016586285.1 Arothron firmamentum | reverse complement strand
ACCCTGGCCCTCGATGTAGGAACAGGTGGTAGCGTCATCATCAATGAGCAGCTTTGCTCTGGGATTTAGTCAGCAGACATGCAGGAAAAGCGGCTTGTTTTCTGTCCGTCTTGGCCTGTCTTCAACACGGCTTCCATGACCGTAAAGGGCCAAAGAATGTTCAGTTGGTCTCGACTAAAGAGTTGAGTGATGCTGCAGGAGGAGCTGGAACCATCTTAAAGGGGCTTCTGACCTTCCTCTTTGGACTTGAGGTGTTTGATTAGCGAGACGTCTCCCTTCTCCTGGTCGAAACCGTTCATGGCCGGACCGCCGTTGCGAGCCAGAGGCATGGTCAGGCCCTGCAGCCCGGGCTCCTTCTCCTCCCGCTCGTCGCTGAAGTTGACAGAAAGGGTCCTCCTGGGCAGGGTGAGCTCGGGGGCGGGGCTGAATCCCAGCTCCGACGACAGTTTGCGCTTAATGGATGCGGCGCGTTGGAACTTATCGTAGATCTCCACACTCATGCGCCGCCGAGTCTCTTTGAACTCCGCCGAGACGTTTGCCGTCCACTCTGCAGCGTGCGCCCGGATCTCGCCCACCTGTGGGGACAGCAGCAGAGCCCACGTCTGGCGTGAAATGATGGAGCAACTTATGACCTTCGCCATGAACTCCAGGTCCAGCGAGAATGATGAAAGAACACCTCCTCCTTTGCATCATCGAAGCAATTTTAATGTTTCAATGCTGCTTGAACTTTATATTTTAATCATCTGTCTCCTGATACATTTCAAAGAAAAACATTTTTTTTTAAACTGACCCCATAAAAATGTGACCCCACATGTGCAGAAAAGCACACATGCGCAGAGGCTTCTGAAGTATGAGTCATCTGATCAGGACACCTGGGAACATCATGTTCCAGCAGCATGTTCTTGTAAAGTGTTTCTGCCTGGTTTTTTCCTTGACTTGCACAAATGAATCCTGACACCGTCAGCTTGAACAGCAGTGAAAGCTGATTTCATCCAAACCTTCAGCTTTATTGCTCAGGACGGGAGCCTGCAGCCGTTTCCAGGCTTTTGCTTCACATCACATGAACAGGATAAACGGATGGTTTGAACGTGCGACAGTCGATTTGTACATAAACCTGTGCTGTTGTGGAACTAAGGTTAACAGAGGGAATGATTTGAGGTGTCATCAGTGTCATCCTGCAGCATCTGTGATGGGTTTTCAACCCTGAGTGCTGGTACAGAGACACACGTGCACAGATTTCATGAATGCGAAAACACGCTATGATACGGAATTTGGAGAGACGATAAAAAAAGAACTAGTACCTCCTCCTTTGTCCTCTTGGAGATGACCCTCAGCCAGTATCCGATCATGCTGAGGATGGCGGCAAAGTAAGCCAGTCCCACCAGGATCCAGAACCACACAGCTGGTTTGTAGTAGTCTAAGTACTCTATTTCTGAACCACCTGCAAACAAGGACAGAAAACTCTCAAAAACTCTGCCAGTGTCTTTTTTTCGGGGGGCTTTTAGGGTTTGTGTCGCACCTGCCACAAAGTCTCCAAATCCTATGGTGGTCAGGGTGATGACCACGAAGTAAAGGGAGTCCAGCGCAGACCAGCCCTCGATGTGTTTGAAGATGACCGCCGGCAGCGCGACGAAGAGCAGGCAGCCGAAAAGCACAAACAGCAGGGTGGAGATGACGCGGATCTTCGTCTGACTGATGTCCCAGCGCTGCAGCAGCCGGAGGGAGAGACAGAGGGAGGCCTGGGTGAGTGTCAGCTCTGAGCGGCAGCTCATCGTTGGCTTCTGTCACTCATGTCCTTGAAAGCATCGTCGAGAGTGCGCACGTTCAGCACTTCAGGTCGCGCTGGGGTGATCGTTGCCGGACCGAAGCGAAGCAGATCAGGGCATCTGTAAATGATGTTCCCTGACCAGAACGGTTTAAATGCTTTCTGCATTTACTGGAAGTAACAGCAAATCCACGCATCTGCTCTGATACGAAGCGCTAATTGAATTTATCGCAGAGCCTAATGTTATTATTGACCAGCCACCGTTGAAATAAATCAACAATCCCTCGATGCTCGTTTGTGAGCTGTGGTTATTAGAATCGGTCTGGAATAAACAGTTGTCCAACACGCAACAACAAATGGAGCAGCGCAGCTTCAAAGTGGATTGGTGAGTCGGCCAGATGCTGCTGGCTGTAATGTCATCATATAAACGGGTCCCCTGGGTGCAGTAAAAGGGGGAAAAAAAAAGAAAAAAAAAGAGGAGACATTCACGCTTCAGCCTCACACAATGTGGACACGGAGCAATAAGGCTTCGACAAACACCCGCCTGCTGAATGAACTTTTGTCTTCAGGCCTAATCATAATATTCATTACTGGGTCTCTCGGGTGCCCCGACTGCAGCGGCAGGAAAATGAATCGTTTCAAGTTTCAGACTCAAATTTCTGCTTCTTTCATTCACAAGCGCGGCGTCGATGCTGCCCAGGTCTCAGTCTGCACGCTCTCAAACACGTGGAGCCTGAGACCTGTTTCTCTTCCACTGCCCCGGTGTCATTTTAACAGCAGACAGACGGAATCTGGAATGTTTTGAAGCTGTTGTTCAAAGAGAAGCATCTAAAGTCACTCAGATGTGTTTGGCATTGAGCTTCTAACCGGAGAGCAGCTCCTTCCGAGTGTCATTCAGAGGAAGAATTATTCATTCATATGTTAATTCAGGTCAAAGGTTTTGCTCACACTCTGTCCAAAATATGCAGCAACACACACACACACAGTCAGAATGTAATTTCTAGAGGGGTAATTATGCTAAAAATATCTGTATTATTTGATTCCATCTCATTGTTTAAGCTTCGAAGAACAAGGATGCACTGAAGTATAATCTGGTCTGTGATCATCAGATTCATCAAGCACGCAGACTCACCATGAACATTCTCTCCACCCGGCCGATGCCTTTACCGAAGATGGTGCCCAGCTGATCTCCCACTCCCGCCAGGAGGAAGCCGAACAGAGGTATGCCGAGCAGCGCGTACACGATGCAGAAGATCCTTCCACCTTCCGTATGTGGGGAAATGTTTCCAAAGCCTGCAGGAAAAAGCAGAGATTTTAATCAAAGTCATGTTATCAACACACAACCTGGCGGAATACATTCCACAACCGTTTACCCTGACCCGAACCCTGACCCGAACCCTGACCCGAACCCTGGCCCGAACCCTGGCCCGAACCCTGACCGGAACCCTGACCCAAACCCTGACCCGAACCCTGACCGGAACCCTGACCCGATCCCTGACCCGAGCCTCAAACCCGATTCTAAGCCTAAAACTCAACACAAGTCTTAACTCTCAAACAGTCGTTTGGACTCACACAGCACGTGTGTGTTTGTTTGTGTGTGTGTGTGTGTGTGTGTGTGTGTGTGTGTGTGTGTGTGTGTGTGTGTGTGTGTGTGTGTGTGTGTGTGTCCCACCGATTGTGGTGATGACAGTCCCGGCAAAGAAGAAGGCCGAGCTGAGGTCCCACAGGCTGCTGTGGTTGGTCAGCGTTCCTGCTGGGTTGACCCCGGAGCGGATGGCAGACACCACTTGCTGGAAGGTGAAAGAGGAAACATTAGTGCTTTTGTTTTTGTCGGTGAAGGAACAAACCTGCTGTATTCCAGATTGTGGTGCACACGGGCATCACATCAATCATTAAACGGCAGCAGTGTTTGGGCCACGTGTCTCCTGCAGCCATGTGTTTCTCTGCTTGTCTATTTAATAAATTAAATATGCGATCCTGTGAGTGAGATAAACATACGGGTGGTTTCATGCGACGCCAACAGATTAGTTTAAATAAGAATAATCCAGTAAAACGGGGGGAACTGTCCTTGGTACTGAAAACACTGCACCGCCACGGGGTCAGAACTGAATCCAGGCTGAAGCTGGAACCTGGTCTCACCTTCACCAGTTCCTCCAGCTGACTCTGGTTGACGCAGGCATGCCGGGACAGGAACTCCAGCTTCTGGGACAGGATGGCGATACGCTGGGCGCTGCAGCACAAGAGTGCAGACGGATATGAATCCAAGTCAACACAGGAATCACTGCAACACTTAGCATGGCTTTTATGGCCCACAGCTCTAAACCTGTTACAGCCTAACAGCTGGAAAACATCACTGTGGATCAATGAGCTAAGGTGTACTATTAGTGGGCCCTGGGGAACGCCACATACTGATGACTTTCTGATATATAGCACCCAACTTGCAGAGCTTTGAAAGCGGGGCCTTTTTTATCAACATAAATCTGTTACCTACCTCTCACGAGGCTGCTCCAGTGACCTGAAGACAGCAGCTCCCATCACCAGGTACAAAACCACCAAAAGAAAGATTGCTGTCACCGTCTTCCTTTTCATCACCGTGGCAACCACCTATGATACTTCAACTCATTAATTAACCCACAACTACAAAGGATGTTTGCTCAAATCATGCCAAAAGACAGATGCAGAGGAGAGTATTATGAGCTCTCTGCCAGCATTGTGTCCAAAGACGAATCATTTCCGTTTGGTCTCTCACCTCATTCTCCTCCCGGGGGGTCAGCGTTATCGGCTTTGTGGAGAACGAGAGGCGGGGCTTGGTGTTGTGAGTGGCGGATTTAGGGTCCAATAGGTCCGGAGCTGCCACTGTCAGAAAATGCAGAAAGTAGCGCTGAGATTTTTCCCCCGACACACATCTTTCCCCCTCACTGTTGCTACTCTCAGGTCAAACACATTTAGTTGCTAATTTTAGAAGTCCTCATAAATAAATCACCAGGTCCTTTGAATTGCCTTAACATCCTGGCAGTGGTGAAAGCACCAAAAAGGAACAGGCATTTAGTCCTCTTGCGTTTTTCCACATGCACACTCCAACATTTACCACCTAACATTTGTTGAATGTGAAATGGCCTCGCTGTGGAGACACACAGACATTTGAGACAAGGAGAAAAAACTAGTTTTAGTGGGTTTCTTCCACCTATAAAACTCAGCAAAACCAACTTTTAGATATACTAACACTTACATACAGATTAGAAGCATTCTTTTTTTCCATTATTAGCTTCTGAATATCAGGATAGAGAAGTTAACTCAGTCCTCAAACCAGTCAGTCAAACAGCAGACAGCAGTGGTTGTGCATGGAGGAATGAATGTGATAAAGAAACAGTCTGAAAAACTTTTGATGACTATGTAACAGTTGGAAGGAAGGAATATTGGTGGAATTAAAAATGAGCTGACCGTCACTATTGCACAGGACCTGGTGTAAGTGTGTGTTTCCGTGTGTGTGAGGGTGCAGAAGAGTGTTAAGACTGGGTTGACACGAGGAGCTAAAAGTGCAGCGCTAGAATACATCAGGAGATGGGTTGGTTTTAGTTAGAAAGGAGAGTTTTTAATGAAAAGATTGTGTATATTTAAAGTCCATTTTATATTTTTGGGGTGCTCATGATAAGCACTACATTCACTGCCTTCTTTTAATCCGTCAGTGGATCCGTTGATTATCTATCTCTGATCAGCTGGATGGATTTTAATGATCTAAAATGTCAATTATCCTTGGAAATGATCGGCTCCTCCAGTTTGTTTTCATGTTCAGGTAACACTGATGCTAAATTCCAAAGGGTGTGAGTGTTACACTTGAACCATGAAAATGAGCAGATATGTGGATGGGAGCAGCCACACACACCTCTGGACATTAAAATTCATTTGAAGCTTATTCCTTCAAACTGTTTGGCGGTTTGCAGAAGTGGGCAGCGTCCTGAAACTTGCACTGGATTAGGATTCATCTGAATTCTCGCTCTCCGTACTTACTCCTTGTTGTTTCCTCTCCGATTGTCTCCTCTCTCCTCTTCTCCTCATCTCATGCTCTGAGTGCCAGTAGAGAAATCTCTCCTCCTCTTCCCCCACTTGGCTCAATCTTTTCGTCTCGCTCCCTCTTTGGCCGCTGATCTACTTGCTTCTCAGATGTCCCAGCAGGAAGGCTTTTTCCCTCTCGCCCGCTCTCCGCTGCTGCTCCTCAGCTCGCTGACATCCATCCACTCCGCCCCGGCTGCGCTCTCGCTTTTGAGCGCACCGCTGGAGCGGCTGGACCACACCGAGGGAAAGGAGGAGTGGAGGGGTGGAGAAAGCAGGGAGGGGGTGGATGTGGGACGTGGGGAGGGGGGTCAGTGGACACGGGATTCCCGAAAGAAACCTAAAGTATTTCCACAGAGCAGATCAGGAACAGGATGCATCCAGAACCATAAACGTGAATAAAGAACAGTAAATATCCTTCAGGAGGAATGTCAGCACAAACAAGTCACCTTTATTAGTAACATTTACAACATCATTACCTGTGAGCCTCTTCTGTCCGGAGGATGACGTTTTGAGGATTATGTTTTTGACAAATATATGCCCGTTGTCTTTAATTAGCATGTTTTTTTTATTACATTTACATTTGTTAGTGTTGTTTTTCATTGTGCTGTCTAATCAAACACAGCCAGAGGTAATCCAGGCAGTCAGTGTTTATTCTGCAGACCAGGACCTCTCTGTTGACTCAGCACAGGTGCTGTAAACTCAGTAAGTGGACAAAATGCTGCTTTATTATCACACGTTTCCACCACAATCGCACACACGCAGGCGTATTTGCTCAGGGATATTGACCCATTTCACCATGGCCACAATTTTATTTCATGTTTTATGTGTTCTTCTGAAAAGATCAGAGACGAGCAGCCTGTCATCAGAGGGAGGAAGCAGCCATCTGTTGATCTCGCTCAGAGATGGACGCTACATCCTCCTTTTTCCACCCTTCTATTTCTTTACTGTCCTGTTTTTTCTTATTTTCAGTTTGTTCTTCCTCATCTGAGGGCCAAAGGTGCACGGGCACACACACACACACACACACACACACACACACACACACACACACACACACACACACACACACACACACACACACACACACACACACACACACACACACACACTTTCTCTTACACTGCTCCACGTGCCTCCTCTGTGCCATAAATGCAGAAATTCCAGCTTTGCATGTGTTTGTTGTTATAGAGCGGAACTGTCAAATAAATCTACGCTTTCTGTTTACAGGTTAATTAAAGCCCGCGGCTGTTTTTACTGATTTTGTAGTGAGGCCATAAATATGGAATTTATCTTTGAAAACAACAACATCGCTCAGTCTTGTGTATTTTTCCAGCAGCCACCTGCTGGTTGGACCTCCACACTTCCCTGCAGACAAATGCAGAGCTCTAAACTTTTGGAGCAAAGAAATGATTTTTTGTTTTGTTTGTTTTTTCAGTCAAGGGTCCCAGACAGTCAGAAGCATGGAGGAAGACCACAGCAGCCTGGACTGCTTCTCTTGTTTTCTCTCCATCCATCCTTCTCTCAGTATTCTCCTGCCTCCCTGCAGCCCCTGATGACACCCGAACAGCAGTTGAAATTTTCATGTTTCCACCTCATGGCTCCAACCTTTAAGTGCTAATTACATAATTAGATAGGTACCCCGATGGTTGCGTTCTGTGTGTGGGCTAATTGATATGGCACACTTTTGCACTGTGCATGTATGCTGGCGCGGACGCATGTGTTTGAGGGTCTCCCGTCCTCACCTGTCAGACGGAAGAGACGGAAGCAAAGGGAGCAAATGTGATCTGTATCTGCTCTGTATCAGGTGAAGTCTTAACAGACACAAAGCTGAGTTTTATGTTTCATTCCAAGTTGACATTTTCTGAATGTCAAGAAAAACATTCAAAGCAAATCAGTATAAATGAACTCAATGTTTGATTTAATTTAACCAGTTTAGCTAATGCTTCTTAGTCACGTGCACATTCAGATCATGAATACAAATTACTAAAGAAAGCTCTTAGAAAAGATTTTTGTTGCAATTATTCCTCATATTTTATATGCAATATTTATTTTCTTTGTTTTGTTCCTAGTTAAGTACATGGTTCATATATAAATACTCATATCATATTTTTTCCCTTTCTGCCCTTTCTTCTTTTGAGCTTCACACGCAGGCGGCCTGTGTGGAGGAAAACAAAGATGACTGATGCTTATTTCAATTAATTAATTTTTCTTTAATTCCATGTGCATGTATCATTCAGCAGGAATTCATTTGAGCAATTCTTTGATTAATGACGGTACGAGTCTGCCGGGTGTTTCATTGTTTGTTAATGATGATTTGTGGCCAAATTTGGAGATTTCTGCGTGTTTATCCATTATTTGCTCATTCAGGGCATCTTCTCCTGTTACGCTGGATACCTGCTTACTGGTGTCTGTGGCAGATTTTGTGGGGAAGAAAAATACAGTAAAATTGTACATGGAAGAAATGTGAACTCTTGACCTTTTCTAGACATACCATTTAAAAAAACATCCATTTAATTGCTTTAATTTCTGTGGACCGAATCACCTGCTTGTCCGCTGCATACATTTGAGCAGCCGCTTGGCTGATATGGGTGATTGTTTCTGACATCATGGTTCTACAGGTCCCCCTCACTTCCTGAGAGGTGAAGTGACCCTGCATGTGTGGGTCCCCAGGACATCATGTTCTGGTGAGACATTGGCCTGCAATTATACGTTCCTGAAGTGGAACTGCCCACTGTGTGTGTGTGTGTGTGTGTGTGTGTGTGTGTGCGTGCGTGCGTGCGTGCGTGTGTGTGTGTGTGTGTGTGTGTGTGTGTGTGTGTGTGTGTGTGTGTGTGTGTGTGTGTGTGTGTGTGTGTGTGTGTGTGCAGAGAGAGAGAGAGAGAGAGAGAGAGAGAGAGCGAGAGAGAGCAAACTAGTGCTTCCTCTGGTTTTCCACTTGTAATGACCACAGAGGAGTTAGTTTGTGGAATGTGACAGCAACTATTTCAAACAGAAATGTGTGTGGACATAAATCTGGATGTACACTGAGGTCAGAGGCTCCACAAAGTTCTGGTCCTTGCAGCATAAAGCTGTAAGAAAGGGATGCATATTTGAGTGCGGTTAATTTGTTTTGAAACATCAACAGTGTGCAGTTTATGGGGCAGAAGACGTTGCATGGCCATTAAAACAGATCAGAGAGGTCAGTATATCTATATGGAGTCATGTGTAAAACGTTATGTGCTAATGCATATGGATACAGCATTTTAATTGGAAATGCATCATTTAGTTCCATTAGGCTCTCCTTTCTCACTCCTAAGCTCCAAGAATGCTAAAATCAACATTGTCAGTGGTCTAAAACAGATTCCACGATGTGCCTCAAAGCTTGGATTTGTCTCATACAGGAGCCAGTGATGTAGTAATGAGAGGCCCCTCTTAGTGCTTATTAATGGGCAAACCAAATAGGCTGCATTGACCGCTAATATTGTCATTATCACAGTAAGCGGCTGTTGACTTTATATTGGGGTCCAGGGTTAAAAATAGCTGATTTAGTTTTGACTAATGGGGCCACAAAATAGTGGAACCTAATCCCTGTTACATAACGGAATGGCCAAAAAGGCCTCTTGATATGTGTGTGTGTGTGTGTGTGTGTGTGTGTGTGTGTGTGTGTGTGTGTGTGTGTGTGTGTGTGTGTGTGTGTGTGTGTGTGTGTGTGTGTGTGTGTGTGTGTGAGTGAGCACGTGAGTGCACTTGGGCTATGCTAAAGACAAACAGAGCCATGTGGTTGCGTGACATGCGGTGCTGGGAAGAATGAACAGTAACTGGAAAATCTAATTTGTGGTAAACAACCATGTTTTTGGTGTCCAGGTGCTGCAGAGCTGTCACATTTCAACCTAGCTACAAGGAATATTTTCTGGCCCCTCATGCAGTTGGTGGAACAGCAATATAATCATCCTCATCATCATCATTATTATTATTATTATACACTCAAATTAGTAAGTAATAACTTGTTATAGTAACAACTTGTCAGAATTATAAGTGGAGGATGTGAAAACACACAAATGGATGCTGAATGAGTCGGAGGAATGTAGGTGACCCTGATTTACAAAATAATTCCTTGGTCTAATTTCACATTATGACCTCAAGTGATGATTAGTGGAGGATCAAGATTGATTTAGTTGTCTTGTCATCATCAAAGAGGTCAGGATCAATTGATCAAAGGACTTCAGGAATTTTCTATGATGTTAGCTCTGCAGGAAGATCTGCGGCCTCATCTGAACACCCCAGATGTCTGATGAAAAAATACATTGGAAAAATGCAACCGTGGGCATTTAAAACCAGAGAAAACATTTAGAGATTTTCATCATCATAAGTTTTATTATTCTTTTAACCATCTCATCTTACCTTGTTCACTTCTGTCTTTGACTTTGTATTTCTCATCTCTGTCAGACGGACAAAGCCTCTGTCTTGCTGATGACTTCATAAAATGATATTTCTGCACAAAACCTCCCTTTAATAAAAAGAATACATATATTCCTAATGATTTTTGAGCAAGAGCTCAGAGAGACTAATGCAGGGAAGGCTGCTTGTAGTGGGAAAGAAGAGGGTCCACAAAGAGGAGAAGAAAGCAGGAGAAGGGGGAGGGAGAGGGGAGGGATGTGAGTGGAGGCTTAGAAAATGCAGGGTTACCATCTGCACCGACTATGATCAAAGTCGACCAGACGGGAGAGAAAAACGGGTGTTAAAAATAGAGCAGCGTGGTTTTAAAAAAAAAAGCCACAATGTACACCTCCATGTGGTTCTGGCAACAGGAAAGGTCAGATGCAACCAGAGATTAGCTCCGGGAGAAAGCAGCGATGCTGTGCTGATACTGTACGAGCTGTGGGGAACAAATGGAGGCACGCTGGTGCTTGTCTGAGGCCTGGGTGAGACACCGGCCAGCGTCTGCCAGCATTTTCAAATGAAACACACCACTTATCCTGGTGTTATCGTGCCTGCCGGGACCTCAGTGACATGGTTGTATTGACTTTTAGTTATATTCCTCCACATCCATTCAAGTGCAGCCAGGTAGGAAAATACAGTACCTTTTAACTCAGAACATCAGTCACACAGCTGACAGGGAAACAGTCTGAAAGTGAACGATGCCATTTTTCTTTAACTGTTAGATTAATGTAATGTAATTCATGTATATTTCATTCATAATGAATTACAGTAAACACCCCCGATACTAAATATTCTAGATCCCTAATGTGGGCCAGATAAAGAGCCTAGCTGTGGCCCAGATGTGGAAGGGAAATTACCTGCTGTTATGGATCATAACTGGAATCATATTGATCAGCCAGTTACATCCCAGAAATTGAGACTGGTCTGTATTTGATCATCAACATCCCTGCATCAGATAATTGATCTGACTGTGATAATCACACACCACAAAATGTTTTTTTTTTCTCAGCGATAATTGGGCAACAATGTAAAACTTGAGAAAGCTGTATGCCACAACATAAGATTTAAATATATTTAAGAGCCACCAGTAAATAAATAACATTTCTTATTTTTGTATAACAAATTACAAATTTGTAATACAACTCAGATTTGTCATCTTATTATGCTGTAATGTCTGTAGCATGTTTTAATACAATTTTTTTGTGTGTGGCATTTTTAGTGTTAACAGCACATTCTGTGCTGTGTTATCTGTGAATAAAACAACATTGGACCACTTTTCAGCACCATTTCTCCATTTTTTTACCTGCTGTTCATTTCAAAATGAAATCCTCAGTTGCCTTCACACACACACACACACACACACACACACACACACACACACACACACACACA
>BJFM01000498.1:124549-152615 GCA_016586285.1 Arothron firmamentum | reverse complement strand
AAAAAAAAACAGCAGTTGGTCCTAATCATACTGCACACCACACATTGTTTTCTTCAGTACTTAAAAAAAAGAATAAAATGAAATACTTGCCATTGACACAATAAAATGTATTAAAATCCCAGAGGGTGTGTTAATACATTCGTAACACTTTTAGGAGAAGGCGAATATTTGTGTGTCTCTGCAGGCTATTTACAGATGTAAAAATTGTGTGTTTATGCATGTGCATGTTAGGTTCCCTCCCATCTCAGAGGTCACTCTCCTCCAAGCATTTGAGGTGAGATCTTCAGCTTATTCCATTCCCCCCCTTTTTGTAACACTGTCTTTGACTATTTCAAAAGTATGAGCTCACATATTTTAAAAACAAAAACACCAATACTGTTTAAAGGTTCTGGATAAAGAAAAGAAAGGATACCTGGAGTCAGAGGAGTTGACAAAGTACCTGACACAGGAAGGTAAAGAGAAAGTTAACAGCTTCCAAATTCATGTCATTTAGATCTACCTGACCATAACCCTTCATCTTCTTAAACCAGGTGAGCCGTTTAGTCAGGAGGAGATGGATGAGATGTTAACAGCTGTGTCTGACAACGACAATAACCACATTTATTACACAGATTATATCAGCCATCTGATCTTAGAGCCTGACACATAGATGAGGACAGTGAGCTCATTCATTTTGTAATGGATTCGTTCTTCTGCTGTCATTAATCGTCCAACTACGACCGTTTGTTTCCTTTAAAACACTGAGATGAAATATTTGGTTATTAATGAAGAAAGCTGCTTCCATGCGAGTAGTCTTCTTAAATTGACCTTAAAGCGTTCAGTGGTATTAAACAGAATCCTGGTCAAATGGAAACTGATTGGTTTTGATAACATCTGGATCTTTGCAGCTCAAAAATTAATTTACTGTGGTTCCTGTTAGCATTACTGTGCAGATTCCCACAAATAATAAAAGGTTTCGATGAAAGCAACAGCCTTCAGTTCAATCGATTCAAAAACTGGGACATTCTGGAGGTTTAAAGTCTGCCTGATGTCCAAAGGGCAGATGACATGAGGCAGCAGGTCAAGGCAGCAAACCTCACGATCACTATGAAGGAATGAAGCAAAGCAAAGGTTCACCAGCATTTATAACTGATTCTGCAATGAATTCATGCATGAAACGTTCAAACAAGTTGGGAACACAGAGGATGTGACCTAAATGTAGTTTAGTATGTAGATAATCTGCTCTGTAAACTCAACAAAAACAAATTCCGATGTATCAATCTAGTGTTGGACCTGCTGGAACAAACCAAAATTTTGCTCCAGCAACTGTTTCACAGTTAAAACAACCAATAGATACTTTTGGTTTACAGGAACTCTGCCACAAAGAAACTTCAGAAAATATAGAATAAGCTCATGATAACAACACAGCATTCCCTTTTCACTAAACATCAAATTAAACAACAAAAAAAACCCAAAAACAATAAAAGTCACTTTCTGCATAATCTGAATGCAGAAATTACATTTATGCTCTTCTTTTCAATGTGCAAGTAAATGAATCAGAGATCAGATGGAATGTGTGATTTGCATCTTTCTTGTTCAGTAACAAATCATTTCCTACCTGCAAGGAGTGAAATCAGAGCTGGTCTTCATTTGCTATCATTTGCTAAGATATTTTTTAGTCAAAGACATCTGATATAGACAAAATATTACATCTTCTGCATAGTCCACAGATTCAGGAGGGGAATGGTAATGGCCACCATCAACTCAAAAAACACAAGGGCTGTGCTGCCATCAGAGGCCTCCCACACGGCTCATTTGGTCCTAAAGCAGAATATAGAGCTAGAGAAGTTAAAGAGGGGAAAAAGGAAAGCACAGATTGAACTTGGAGGTAGAGAGGAGACAGCAAAGCCAGCTACAAACCCTTGCAGTGGCCCCATAGCAACATTTCTGCACTCTGATACACAGAGGAATGAGGTTTTTCACACAAATCAACCCTAAAGGATCAGTTTCACATGTATGGAAGAGCTGCAGGTGGTCACCACAGGAGCTTTCTGGGTTTTATCCATTGGAGAATTGATAGAAATGGGTAACTAGCAGAGCAGGCTCTCTTACAAGGACAGGTTTTTGTTATACTGTAGGTGACCTTACCTCAAAAAATAAGCTCAACAGCCACGTTTGTCAGTGAACTGAATGATTTCACACAGAAACACAATTTTTGCATAGTAGAGCAACAGCTTCGTCTAACAGAATTCAACAAAGACCGCACAAATACCACAGTTGAGAAACACCACACGCACGCAACACTATCAGCACTGGAAAGAGAACCCACAAGTAAAGGTTTCTTAGAAGCCTGAGCCCAGAAGTCATATGATGCTGTGATGATTTTAGACTCGGAGTGTTAAAAACAACAAACTGGGTGAACATTTTTCAGAATTTAGACTCGGTGTCTGAGCAGGGTGCACATTATTTGGTTACCATTACTAGTATGCAAGGATAACATTAGATTTCTTTAAACCAGGACACCCAGCAGATCTCCCAATTATCATTTGACTAAGCTAAAGCTGGAATAACCCACATTTGTACACACAAAAGAAAACCTATATCATTTAAAATTACTGTGACAATAAAGGTGATTAAAGAAATAAAATCACAACATCCCATCATGTGACTCCTGTAACTGATACGTTTTCCTGTTGGTCCAGTTGTACCACGGGCTACAGACGTGGCAGCATTAGCCCGATACATCTGACTAGCCGTACCTGATTGCCACTGTATCTATGTTTGCATCCTCTTAATCCAATTTCCACAATATTTCTGTTAGCCAACATCTAGCTGGCACTACATAAGGTTGCAAGATAAAGTGTCACTTTCTAGATCTGCAGCACCAGGCCAGCAGCGGATACATTATCTCCTCCTCCTGCCGTCTGGTAAACCTCAGTGCACACCAGCACGGGGGCGACACAGATCTCGTAGTCGTCCTCCGGCCAGCAGCTGACAGGCTTGGTCTCCTGTAGAGGGATACGCTGGCTGCCCTCCTGCCGGCTAACAGAGAAGGAGTCATCCATGATGAGTCTCGCCTTGCTGGTGTCGATGTCATTGGAGCCACAAACATGGCGGTTGGCCGTCAGCGAGGCCTTGGCAGTGGCAGACATGGTGTTCTTCCACTGGGAGCCGTGTGTCACGATGATGGCCTGAAAGGCCAGCGTGTGCACGTGGAGCCGAGTCAGCGGTTTGACGTTAGCGCCACCTGGGTTCCCTTCTGCGGCAGCATCTTGGTAGTGCCTGTTCAGAATGCGGTAGACCTCCCTCATCTGGTCTAGGACAGTCGCTACACGAGGATTGGGGTCCGACAACACCGTGATGTTGGTGCCTTTGAGTAAACTCAGCAGGTTTGGAAGCTCCTGCTCGTTCATCCCTAAAGAGTCCGCCTGTGAGGGCAAAACAAGGAGAAGGACACAGGTGTTTAGGAGCTTTCAGGAACCTTTTACACACCTAAAAAGACAGGTTTACTTCTCCCAGAAATATGTATCAATTGTTAATAGAGGATTTAAAAAAAAATCAAATTTCAAATTAACAAATCATCATCCTTGCATGGATTGATGCTTCAGCCATAGAGAACATACATGGGGGATGACATAGTGGAGAAGGTCTTCCATTATACTCTCTTCAACAAAACTGGCCATCTCAAAATGGACTCCAATCTGTGGCCTGGAGGAGGACAGGAGGTCGGCCAGACGGGACAGGAGAGCTTTCCTCTCACCTAAAACCATTAATGGGGAACTTCTTATCCACAGGCTTGTATGAAAAGAATGAAAGTGCTCTCTGTAGGAAATCATTCCAGAGGGTCATTGATGCCAAACTGAAGCTTCCTCTCACCTGCTTGGAAGGGGAAGTTGTCCATCATCTGCAGTCCTCCCACCACCAGCAGGTCTGGTTCGAACCCTTCAAGTTTGCTGGCGAAATCCACCATGGAGGACAAGTAAGGATTATGGTCGTCACTGTGGACGATGTATCTACAGGGCACAAAGAAATCGCACAATTATCTCCCAAACAGCACAACTTTGAACAGAAACATGGGTATACATACAGAAGTACAGAATCTGGTAGAAAAATAAACCAATTTCAAACCAAATGTAGTCAAATAACCAATTCAACCACCAATATAACTGATATGCAGTAATGCAGAATGAACACACACCTGTTGGCTCTACGTGAGGTGTACTGACCCCAGGAAGCACCGGATGGATACTCCAGGATCAGATGAATGTCTGGCTCTTCAACTTCCTCACCTGCCACTGGAAAGACAGAGGAAGGGGATGAGCATGAGCATGAGCAGGCGAAGAAGACGAGGGAAGAGGATGTGGTAATGACCACTGAGAGGGGAGAGTGTGCAGACCTGTGATGTGCTGGGACAGGACGTCTGTAAAATCAGGACTGAAGCTTCCCCCCAGCAGCACGTCACAGCCCTCAGTGGCCATGCGTCCAGCCATAACTGGGGCATTTCCGCCCACCGTCCATCTGTTCCCAGGTATGTCGCGGGAAGCCTCAACCAACTCGTTGAACAGGGTTTCGTTGATCACAAAACGTCTGCAGGGCAGAGAAATGTGAGGAGGAACTGTTAAAACAGAAGAGCTATTATCATAAACTCCATTAAAATACACCTATTGTTCTGCTTATCTTAAAAAACATTGATAAAGTTAAGCAGATGCATTGAAAAAGATCCCCTGTTGCTTTAAAAAAAGAAATGGATTTGGTACACACACTATCAGCTAAATCAGCTATCACAAGGCTGACAGGAGAGATGTGACCGACTGCACACAAGCAAGATTAGCAGATAATATCCTCAGGAAAACTCCACAATTGCTTACCCTGTTAAACACTTTTTTTTTTTTTTTTAATGTGCTTAGAATTAGACAAATTGCCTCTTTTAGACAAGCTGGGAGGTAAAATTCCCTGAGCATCTGTCTTTTCTTGTGATTCAAATTCCCCTGCCTATTCTGCTGAATTTGAGTGTTCGCTCCAGGCACAGAACACAGGTTCAGACGCAGCCATTTGAATTCCTACCAAAGCACTTCAGAGAAGCAAACTGCCAATGGGAAGAAAATAAATCTATGAATATGTGTCTTTGTTCTTATGTCTAAAAGACAAACACATCAAAGGGTGTAACCAACAAATAAATTGGCTGTTGGTGCGTCATACAAAACCAACACAACCTATTTACCCTTATCCCTGAACAAATAATGAAGCTAATGCTGAAAAAAAAAAAGTTAATTACTCAAGTATTTTTGAGCATACTTGCCATTTAATTACAAAGTCATAATTTTGACAGGAATCCCTTAAATTGGAGGTAGCGGTTTGATGTTAATGTAACATGTGCAGCACTTACTCTGCTGCTGCTCCTGGAGCAAAGAAGTATGCAAAACTCTGAGCGAGCTGCACTTCATTTTCTATGTAGTCATGATGATGAGGCTGGTCTGCAGGAGTTAGGCCGATCTTGTTGAGCAGCGTCACTCCATCCACTAGCAGATCAACACAACCGCCAAAACCTGTGGATGAGTAAGCCAGGCAAAAAATACAAAAAAAAAAGCAAAACAAAGGGATCAATAAACAATCCTCCATAACTTAACAGCTGTAGCCAATGAGATGAGGCAGAAGTACCTCGTAAACATAGGAGGACAAGTGAAGTAGTTTTCTAAATGCATTGTTTAAATAAACCCAAGAGGAACTCTTTAAACTCTATAGAGTGTAATCGACAAAGCCTCTGAAACATCAATCTGCCATCTTGGTAGCCAGAGCACACAGTTCTATTTACATTACTACCTGTAGTGTCAACATTAGTGGAAAAAACACCCGATAGTAGTCACATATTAGGCAAACTGGAGTTCTTGCATGGAATAATATTTGAATAAAAGCACATACATCCTGGGGATATTAATTATTATATAGTGATTTTAAAAAAATCAACAAGGCAGAACGGATAAGTATGATTAGATTGTGTTATTTTCAATTCTTGATCTCTCAAAAACTACAGTGCAACATGTGGAAAAGAAGGTAATAAAAAACCTGACAACTTGGTTCTCCTTTATAGCACTTAATTTGTAATGGTGACAGAAATGTGTTATGGTTTGTTCATCTATATTGACACTGAAAACATGAGCACAATCCTGTTTAGAGGCTCAAATACATTAAATCCACAGGATTGTGCTTTGTGTTGGGCTTTTCTGCTATTAAAACGATTTATTATATGTAACCATAAACTTCTTACTTTCCTTAAATTGATGATAAACGACTTTGAAATGTTTCTTAAGATATGTTTCAGGGTTTTACTGGTGCAAAGTGCATATATTGAAACAACTGACAAATTAAAGCAAATGCCCTCGAGCATGTGATTTTAGTAAATTAACGGTATATCGACAGCTCCATTAAGATTAATTTAAGTTTTATATGACCATGCACATTACCTCAGTATGTGCATGGTCTGCTAATTCATTATTTTTTTAAATAAAGATGGTCGTTACTTTATCTAAAAGCCCATCTTAGATTAAAGGAGACCAATTGGGAACGTCATTAATTTGGAAGGCAATGATGCTTTTAAGCAGAAAAAGCATGAATCTTTGGGCTAGTTACCATTAGCTAGCTCACGACAGTTGGACTTACCGATGGCTACTCTCGGTCTGGCCACAGTGTTTATCCCGACTTTGCGTTCAGCACGAAGCAGAGAGGACAAGACCGCGTCCAGCCGGTCGTCCAGGACTGCATTCTGGGGGGAGCGGAACCATAAGGCTAAGAGAAGCACAAGCAGCGACAAGAGAGATCCGTATTTCATCCACGGCACCCTTCCTTCCGCTTCCATTGTTGGCTGCTGGAACTCCCCACGTAGGTTCAAGCTGGCAGCTTTAAAAGAGAGCCCTCCCCCATGGTCCGCCTTCTGCGCCATATAAGGAGGGTGTGTTCGTTTCTTTTCCCTACGCGTACGAATGTGGCGTAACCGAATAACTAATACATTATCCCCCACAAATACTGAATATTTAGTAAAATATTTCTCTAGCTTTTTATGCATGTATTACAAAAACAGCTTTGAACATTTTCTAATAAACGTGACATTTTAGGAGTGTTTGTTCTCTTCACACTGATATCGGGTCGGTGGAGGCCTGTGTCAAAACAAACAACCCCATAAGAAAAGGGGGAACGAGTTTTTCTGACAGCAAGGCGGAAGTAATAAACCAGCACTGACCTTTTATTTAATGTTTTTAACTAGTGTTAACTATATTTATTATAAGTATTAACATTCATCTTAGATTTCCCAGTGCATTCTGATCCGTCAGAAACTCTTTAATTTCCGTCAGAAACTCTTTAATTTCATCATCTAGCTTCATAACACTGTCACCCTCTTCTGCTTTTAATCATCTACACATGCACGGAACTTCTGGAGCCCTTCCATTAAAGAACATTGCTTTATGTTCAACAGAATCATATCCCTTAAAAAACCTGAGGAAACTTGCAATCTATTTATTTATTTATTTTCCATCTAAGTGAGACTTCTGCACCTGTTCATAGGTAATTTGGTCAAATCCCAAAGAACAAACTGCTCCAGCAGCTGTTTGTGAAAGAGGTGAAAAATACCATCCACATATGTTCAGTAGGATTTTGTCCAGGGCTTATGAAAGACTACTTTAGAATAGTCTTAAATTTTGTTCTAGGGTATCTTTAGCTGTCTTTTTTGGGTGATTATCCTGTTGGATGACACGTGACCTGTGGCTGACATTCAGCTCTGGAGTGTCTTGCACAGATGGATATACTAAGCAAAAATAATAATGAAGGCAACACTTTTGTTTTTGCTGCCATTTTTCACAACCTGAACTCAAAGATCCAAAACATTTTCTACATACACAAAAGACCTATTTCTCACAAATATTGTTCACAAGTCTGAGTAAAAATGTTAATGAGCACTTCTCCTTTGCCAAGATAATCCATCCCACCTCACAGGAGTGGCATATCAAGATGCTGATGAGACAGCATGAATATTGCTCAGGTGTGCCTTAGACTGGCCACAATAAAAGACCACTCTAAAATGTGCGATTTGATCACACAGCACAATACCACAGATGTTGCAAGTTTTGAGGGAGCGTGCAATTGGCATGACTGCTGACATGCCATGCTGACTGCAGGAATGTCTCCCAGAGCTGTTGGCCATAAAGTCAAAGTGTAGATCCAAAGGACATTCACAGGAGCCTAGTGGTTTAATAAACATGTCAATTCCAGTCTCACCTTTTTAATGATTTACTTTTAACAGAGGTGTCCTCCCAGGTCACCTTCCATTAAGCTCACACTGGCTCAAACAAGGATGGCTACGTGACACCAACAACTGTGTGTGTGTGTGTGTGTGTGTGTATCACATTCTAATTTCTCAGTGGCATCAAATTACAGGAAATAAACTAGTCAAACAACAAAAGCAATCAGTTTTATGGTAACCATAGTCTTTTATTACATCAGAACACGAATGACAACATTGATTCATTACCGAAAATTTTAAAAATGCATCCAATTTCAGTTGTATTACAAAAAGTTAAGAGTCTCATTTAATATCTATTTAAGAATGCCAAGAGTGGTTTAAAAAAAAAAAAGGAAAAAAAATTGTATGAGACAACAACATGCGGTAGATAACTATATCCAGCTAGCACACCAGACGATTTCAAGTGTGCAGAAAAAAGACGATTGTTCCAAGTAATCATTGCAACTCTGTTTCAACAAAACACCTAAAATTGCATACATGGCGTGTGGAGCAGGTCAGCAGAGTGGATCAACCTCCAGTCAGTGTATAATCAGTGTTGATCAGTGCAGCTCAAAACCTGCACAAGAAAACAAACCAGCGAGGGACACATTTTCAACACAACTTCATTACTTTGAAACACATAAATTTCATCAAAGTGCTTCAGACTGACTGTGGCAGACAAACGGCGAGTTCTTCACACTGACACGATCATCTTACCTCGGATTCTACTTTGGAATCCCTGCCACAATCTCAGACTCGATACCACAGTGATCTGATCCACGTAGGATTTTAAAGAACCCTGAAGACCAAAAATACAATAACTTTAAAATAAACCAATTCCCTAAATTAGGTAAACTTAAGCTAGTTTTATCTTTTATTCATAATTATCCCAGTGCTCTTTAAGACAACAGTGTCACGCAGGCCTTGGTCAGCCCATATATGCAAAGGATATATTCAGTGGTTACAAGGGTGTTGCATCAAAAGTATGTTAAAGTGCTTCTCCTCACCATTATCACCCCAGTCAGTGTTCCAGGAGTTGGCACAAAGCCAGTAGGGAACACCATTCTCTTCCCCCCAGCCCAGCATCTTGATGGCGTGACCGCCCAGAGCAGACCCAGACACATGCTGATACACACCTGCGTGAGACACAGTCAGAGACAGTCACATTCATGGTTACCGTTGTTTCAGAAGGTTGATTCTGAATATGTTGAGGACATACAGTACATGTGTGTGCGTGTGTGTGTTCTTACCAGACTTGTACATTACAAAGTCTTCATAGACGGTAAAGGCGCCCTCTACTGGGCCGTTCTTGTATATTTCTTGTTTAATTTCATCCTCGTCTGAAGAGATGCTGTATGAGGTTTTACCTGCAAAACCATCAGAGTAATCATTGCATTGTTGTCACAATATTTGTTTTGACTTAGTATATATTCTATTTTTTTTTTTTTTTTACCATAATGCTTATCCTGTTTGTAGCTGGGGGTGTATCCAGCTTCACATTGGTAGACACACTCAGGTGTATCTCCACCTTCTCCGGTGCAGGAAGGTCTGCTGCCATTCACATGGTGCTCACAGGGGGGAATAGTGTAAGGACGGCAACCTGAAGAGACAAAGTCTGGGTCACAAACAAGCAACAATACACACAATGCCAGTTTTATGCGTCCTACACAAAGAACTGACCAATGTGGGAGTCATAAAGGCCTCCGGAGACCAGTCCGTCCGTGGTCCAGAAGTTCCAGGCAGCGGAAGGGTAGCCGCCATTGCATCTGTGATGAAAAAAATAAAATAAACCACTCAGACATCATATCATATTTTTTATAGACAAACACACACACACACAAACTGACAGTTGGGAATGTGTGTTTTTTTTGTTTGATTTTTTTTTTTAAACGATTCTCACCCCATGCCACAGCCCTCGCAGCAGCTCAGTAGATCCTCAGCAGAGAGTTCCACGCTGATCTTAGCATTGCTGTGGATGCACAGGCGATCAGACATGGCCTCTGAGGCACCAAAAGCCTGTGGACGCAAAAGGAATAGTGGACAAACAAAGAAAATGTAAGTTGCAGATGTTAAATGAGGTCTAAAGACAGGAAGAAGTGCTTTATGGGTGGAAGCCTGTTGAAGAATGTGTTCAGGTGTAACTTGCTGAATCCTACCCAGCAGGATCCACAGGAGCCCTGATCTCTGATCTCCTTCAGTGTCGGGCAGTTGGGCCACTGCTCTCTGGAGTCAAACTCTTTAGGCAGCTTGATGTCTCCAGCATACCGAATCCTGCAAAGTATAAAGATGATCAGCACAGAAACCAGAGATGCATGTTACTAATAACAAATGAAAATGGTGTGATGGATGAAAACTCATGTTACCTGTGCTCCTTCTAACACAACACACAAACCACTGAGTTTGTTACAAGTTTCTATTCTAAAATCTCACCAACCTCTTATCAGTATTTCACAACTTTCCCCTTCACCTTTTTGAACCATGTGAATGCACTTACATTTAAATTATGCTTATAATGCAAAAAAAATATTCTGACATTTGATTTCATTAATTGCACAAAACCTATTTTTTGGAACTGGAACTGTACTACACAGCAAGATGCAACGGCAGGAATGAGTAAGACTCACATGACGGGCAGTTTCGGTCCTTTCAGCAGTGTCCCACAGAGCTTCTGGACATAACTGTAGTCAACGTTATGGAAGTTGTGACCAGCCTAGAGCAAAAATTAGAACACACAGTTGGGAATAAATGCCAAATCAGGAGAATTCAAAGTCAATACACAAGAAAAACTCACCGTCCACGTAGTGTTAAGTTTATTGATGTAGTTGACCATCTCACTGGACAGTGGTTTCAGATGGGGTCTGGCCAGACTGGATGACAGACTGGCTGCCAAGAACAGGAAAGCTGCACAAAGCATTTTTACTGGAAATTCAAAGAAGAGACGTTTATATTAGATTTATCTTAACATTACATTCTGATATGACTAAATTGTTATTTTTAAAAACAAAACAAGCTTTATTTTTATTTCCAGGTCCAAACTTCCTTTATTTTCTATAATGAATGTCAAATCGACAGAAAATTGTAGATTAGACAAGATTAGCCGCGTGCATTATACAATCTGGAAAGTCTGGAAACCCTGCTGAACCGACACTTGTGAACAGAGGCTGCATCTTCAAGTGGAATGAGAATAAGCAGAGTAAACAGTGTGCTGAGAAGCCACTCTTGTCTTCAGTCATGCTGGACTTTCCAATGATTAAACACACTGCAACTGCAACGGAACAATGGTTTATCACACCTACAAAGAAAATCATGTCAAGCCAACATACTTGTTTTTAAAGTAAATGCTGAACCTTTGTTTCCTACTAAAAAAGATGACAACTCTGTTCTCACCTCATCCCGCAGCAATGCAGAATTATAAACTAAAGACCACGGTGGAGTCTATCAGACATGAATATGGAGGCTGCTCACTGCCAGACTGGCCAGACTCTTCAACTCACAAGAACCTATTCATTTATTCCATGCTTTATTAAAACTGATCTAACGAAACCAAGTTAACCACTGCATTTGAATTTGCATGAAAAATGTTGAATTGGTACACGTGCTCATGTGGGCGCACACTGATTCCAAAGAACAAGCAGCCCTTATAAAAATGGCACACATGCTTCTGCATGTCTAAGAAAGCAGAAGAGAATCCTGCAGCAATAACCAGCTGGGGAACCTTAGTCTTCCAAGTGAAACTGGTTTATTGCACATGACTGCTGTGGTTACTGAAACTTCATACTTATGCAAAAAGAGGAGGAAGACACCTCATGACAGAGGTGAGCTATCACGGAAACCTCACTGAACACATTTTACTGCCGCTCTTAGTTTTCCCACATCTTCACCTTTAGTTCTCCCACACCTTCAGATTTGACTGTTCTTTGTGGGAATGAAGCTGATGAGGCTCCAGTCTGCTGACTGGCCCCCATCAGCCTTGCATCCCAGACGTTTCTCACAAATCGTTCTGAAGGTGCATTATCCTGCTGAGTCATAACAGACTGCTGGAGGCCTTTGTTCAGAACCCTACACCCTTCACTGGAAAGTGAACAGCCTCCCCGTAAACACACACACACACACACACACTAATAACCACAACAAGTAAGGCAACAAAGGTCAGCGGCTACATCTCCTCTTTACTGTTTTCAGGACCTTAAATGTGGGACACTGCTGATACGAAAATACGAACAGCAGATAAGGAAGTGATCATAGTTTCGTTTTCCATCTCCGCCAGAATCAAAAAGCGTTACTTTAAGTATCAACCTCCAGATTTATTTTTACTCGTGGTTTCATGTTCTCGGCTGTAGTTGACATCATACTGCGTCAAAAACACAACTGCAGTCGGTGTTGGGCGAAATTACCTACGTCTACCTGCGCTTCATAAAAATGTAGAAAAATCGTTACAAAAACAATGAATCACAAATTTCACAACTGTGCCATTTTCGACAAGAGCATCGCGTTCAAACTCCGTTCTGGGGGTAGCAGAGTTTCTTTACTTGCATAAAAAGCTTTTTTAGCGACCAATTCAACCTGTGAACTGAGAAAACAGGAGGTTAAAGGTTAGGAGCTCCAGTGATTACTCTGTCCTAGCAGGAGGCTACACAGAGGGCGAGGTCCTTTACCTGAGCAGTGTTTTGACGGGGCTCCTCTGTCCGTCCCTGGCGGCGTGTAAACGCTGGAACTTCTGCTCTCTTTTATTGAGTTCGTAGGCCACGTGATCCAGTCACATGAACGCCGCCCATGTGACATCGACGTCATCATCAGTCAGCAACTCTTTTCTATTTTTAAACTAAATATCTCTGTCAAATCAGTTATTTACTTAGGGATAAAAGAGAATCTTTGCTCTACATAAATCTGACCACTAGGTGATAAATATAAACTGTTATGTCACATTAACGATTTTCAGTAATTTTGTAACTAGTATCATTGATTTATAGAGCTGATATTTTTGCCTCCTGAGCACACCATGTGTATATTATTTTAGTCAGTCCAGCTTTTTTTTTTCTTTTTACGTTTTGTTCAAGATCTGCATTTCATACCTTATCGTCCCACTGCAGGGTGCTATAGCTCCATTATAGCTCCATCTCCCTAACAATTCAGTGCCTGCGTGATGGTTGCACAGCTGTATAACAAATGAAAATAAATAGAAAAACTGGGTTAACTGGCATTTAATAGTACTGATCCACAGAACACAGGAAAACAGAAGATATGATGGAATCAAAAAGATTCAAACAGTAAAGTGGATGGTCCTATTACAGAACTTGAACGGTAATTCCTTGCCTGCTTCTAGCTTTGTGATTGAATCAGTTTGTCAAGTTGATGAAGGTTTCTGATATCTAGAAGACATCACCATGAGTTTTTGTCATGACTGAAGCCTTTATTTCACCACATCAATAGCACAGTCGAGTCACCTCTGACACCAACAGTCGCTCTTTCAAATTCCAGCTGAGATGAAGTGACACATGTTAATAGGTGGAAGATGTTTAGTGACATAGTAATGTTACATATTATGTTACCCCATATTCAGTTAGTCAGAAACATTTAACACCACACAGAGACTGTCCACATTTTCCTGAACCTAAGAGTTAAAACAAACATAACCAATCTAAAAACACAAACATCAGGTTCACAACGCAACATTTGAATATAAAGCATCGCACATTAATATTAACAACCTACTTTAAAGCTGTTTTTAACAAGGCAAAGCACTGACATATTTCCAGTCAAGACAAGGCATCATCTTAAGCTTTGTGCATGAATAATATGTGCGCCAAGATATATTTTATCAGCTGCTTTATTGCTTTTGCATACACATATATTCAGCATGTGCGTGTTAACTACTGTTAACATGAGTGTCAGTGCTTTTTTCTCATAAGGAAAAGATGTAGTTCTTGATGTCTGTATAAAACAATGACATGCATTGAGTTGTTATCAAGCAGGAGCAACATAAAAACATACATCCTGTCAGACATTGTTTGCTTGTGTTAGTTTCTGTGCACTTGGTCTTTGATTTAGTGAGCATAGCAGCACAAGAGTTTAACTGTTCACTGCAGATATAGACATTAATGTGTAATTATCATATAAGTAGTTACATAGTTTATTTTTAACAGAAAAAAAATAAAGTAAAAGGCATATTAACAGCAAAGCCTGGGTAAATTAAACATTCTATGATTACGATCCAACCTCACATAAAGCTCAAACATTTCTTACAAATTGTGAGGCTGATTAAACCTAAACTTCAGAGGAACATAATTTTTCATTAGCGTCTAGCCACACTAAAGTATGTTACACTAAAGGAAAAGAAGTCTCACTCTATTCCAACCTCACAGAACGTGATGATTAAATCAGTCAGTTTTACAGAGGTCAGAGGTTCTACTGATTGATCAGGACAAAGCACATTTGAACTGTGGGAGACTGCAGAAACTGAACAAGAAAACAAGAGAAGCGATTCATTATGCCTCTATAGCACTTCCAGTTTCCTTCTGTTAGTATGAAAACAGACACCTGTATTAATAAATCTGACTATATCATGTGTGTGTGTGTGCGTGTGTGTGTGTGTGCAAATATGTGGCATTCAGATATTCAACCATTGTAAAACACTATCTACCTGCATGTGGGTTTTATTTGATTATCAAACGTCTGTAATCAAATATGCGTTCAGTCTGAAGAGGTGAGACAAAAACCTGTATAGGTGTTTGTTTGGTTGACTGAGCTGATTAAAAAAGTCCAGCTGTAGGACTTTCAGACTGTTCACCTGATTAGAGATTCCCATTCCCAGTCCTACATATTTATGTGAGTATGATTCTGTATTCTTCTCTAAACACTTTAAATAACCAGAGAAAATGCCAATTGCTGATTCCCTTTGATACAGTTGCGTCTGTCTTTGATCTCAGTAAGAATCCATGAATATCAGGAGAATCACAATAAATTATACAGTTTCCCTCCTCCGTAGCTTCCAAAGTCAGGTAAACTTAATACATACTTACTGCTAAATTAAAAAACCCGCCATTGCCCGTCCCCCCTTCAGGCTGTTTTTACACTGCCCTCTCTTGATAATCCATAAACTGCACCACCTGTTTGCGAGCGTGGGAAATGACCGGCGAGAGAGGGATGATCATGGTCGCAGACGCGGAAGCACTGGGACTGGAAGCACCAGGGGTAGACGCGGCGGGGGTGGATGCAGCAGGGGTGGATGCAGCAGGGGTGGATGCGGCGGGTGTGGACGCGGCAGGGGTTGAGGCTCCAGACGCTGACGCAGCTGGTGTTGAAACGACAGGGGTGGCCTCACCGGGGGTTCCGCCGGGCGTGGTACCAGGAGTCGCAGGGGTGACAATAACAGGGGCCAAGCCGGGACTTTCAGCTAGGGCTCGAGGCTCCAGTCGTGGAGTGGATGTGACAAAACGAGCTTCCCGGATCCGGTACGGGCTTCTGTAGATGGAGATGGGCGACAGCTCAGAGCCCCAGCCGAGATAGCTCCCGCTGGAGGGGGACTGGGCGTCTGCGCTGAAGTACAGGGTCGTACTGGACTCCCCGGATATTCCCGGTTTCTTCTCCGGGGAGCTGATCAGGAAAGGGGAACGTCTCTCCGGTGACCAGCCGGGAGTCTTGATGTCCAGAGAACCCACAGAGGACGATGCTTCAGTCAGGGTCCCGGCATTGCTGTCGATGTGGCAGATGCTTCCTGGTTGTTGTGGAGATGAAGGAGTTGGTGATCCGTAAACAGCACTCTGAAACTCTTCATCACCTTTGAAAATAAAGTTTAGATTGAATGCTCATCATAAATATAGACTCAGTTTCCTCCAGAGTACTTTGACGTTTACGGTCTGCCGAACCTTTGTCCTCTGAAGGTGGAGCACTGGACATTTCCTCTGCACTTTCTTCAGGAATGGCCTCCTGGACTGGGATGATCTCAGGAACCCTTCTTAAATCCAGGATGGTTGTGGGCGGAGCTTTTCTCACTGGTCTGGCTATCACAGTGGATGGAGCCGGTTTCACGGAGGGGACAACCTCCCTCACCTGGAGACAACCAGCTGAGGGTCAGACAGCAGACAGGTGGACCTCGACAACACCAGCTTTAATTTCATTAACTGCTGCATCATTTAACCAGAATCTTCACATCATTTACACGATAATACAAATATCATTTGCTGATGTCTGTTCATTATCTTTGATAATAGAAAGGTGAGACGTAATGAAAAAGACCCTGCCTCTGGAGCTTGGCTCCCTCTTGGAGGAACTGCTTGAGGAGCTGGTAGAGGAGCTGGTTGAGAGATCTTTGGAACGTGAGGTCGAGCAGGTGGATTCTGATAAATTTCATTAAAAAAAAATGTTAAGGATATTTGAAGAAATTTAATTAATGGGAGTCAAAGATGATCATCAAGATTCAAGATCAGATCGAACCTGGGGAACGCGGAAGTCGTCAGGGGTGTGAAATTCTTCGGACAAACCCATCAGTCCCGCCAGTCCCCCCTCCCCGTACGCTGACCAGATCCTTGTTACAGCTCCTGTTTTCAGGGCCAAGCGGATCAGCAGCCAGTGATGATGTTTCCAACCCTCCCACTGGATAGGGAGATCCATAAGAGTCCCCCCACCTGAAGAGGTTACCACACAAACATATTAACTGAAGGTGAGACGGACGGAAAGAAGGAGAGACAAGACAAGCAGGCAGCAGACCAGAGAGCGTTGCGTGTCGATGGAAAGTGGGCGTCACTTTCTCCTCTAAGGACAGCGTAGATCCATGCTCCATGCAGGCCCCCCCGATCCCTCTGCGCCGAATGCTCTGGAATATCTCAAAGGACTTTGGGTGGAGAAAACGATAGTAAAGCACCAACGATATCACTCCTGTGGAGAAAGAGTGAGGGGAGGTGCTGCAGTCAGAATCCAGCAGCTCTGCATGGCGTTTTCCCCTGCAGGAACTGTCATTTACCTGGAACTCTGAAAAGCTTCCCCCTCAAACCCCAAACTTTCCCTGAAAATCAGAGCGCACGTCTCACCTATGAGGAAACTGCAGAGCACCGCAGCTGGAATCCCCACAGTGTCCCAGGACACCATGCTGAACAACCAAGAGGAGGCCAGAAGAAGAAAAGCATTTTCGATGAACATGACCTGGAGAAGGACGGACAGAAGGCAGACGAAGCTCAGAGGAGGAACTTTTTGGGTTCCTCACACATGAAGTCAATTAGTTTAACAGCTTGGGTCTTTGCTGGTTCCTTACAGCATCATCCTGCTACATACACATCATTTTTATGTTATATCCGTCCTCTGACAACAGATAATGAGAAGTCTTTGTTGTCTTGTGTTCAAAGCGAAGTGTATTTTTTTTACTTTCTGCCCCCAAAATTTGGACTCAGTGTCACGAATGGACCAGAAACACACACACACACATACCAGGTAGAAGCCCGCCATGCGACATCTTGACTGACCATACTTCACATTCAGGAACAAGAAGATGTGAATGGCCCCGAGGACGAGGTTGAACAGTCTCCATCGAGTAGTGGAGCGGATGATGTCGGTCTGCTGGGACACCATCCAGAAAGTAGCCCCGAGCCAGTGCACACCTGGGAGAAACAGGCCAGGACATTTAAACCGTTCACGCAACGTCCCAGATCAAATCACCTTATTCAGTCGTGTGAGAAGGAGGGTGGGGTGAGGGACCACCTACCGACCACTCCCAGGACCCACTGTTTGAAGACACGTGTGAAGAGCATGAGAACGGCAAACCTCGATCCCAGCATGCTGACCTGCCAATACAGACATGAGAGGAGCGACAGAAACACTGCTGGAAGACCCTCTGGTGTCCAACACCACCGTACGAATACACAGCTGATCACAGGCCCACCCTCCACAGGAGACGGCAGAGGATGGCGGCCGGGGTCATCTGCAGGTGCCCTGGTCGGATGAGGGAACAGGCTCGGGCATAAAGGACCAAGGCCCAGGCAAGAGACAGCAGACACACCGCAAAACACACCGAGGCTGGATGGAGAAGACGAGAATGGACAGCAGCGTGGAGGGTTCACACACCAGCTGCCACTCATCCGCATTCACTGTGATCACATGCTTTACCTGGAGACTTGATCCCTATGTCCGTACAGATGAGCACGTAGGTGTGCAGCAGCGTCTCAGGGAGGGTGACCACCAAGGCCTCCAGCAGACGTAAGGCCGAGGCGTCGGCCTGCTGCATGATATATCCATACACGTCCTCATCCGCCTGACACATGCACTCCCACAGCCTGTGCAGGCCGGAGAAGCCGGATGAATGGAGAGGCGGGATCACCCACCGCGAATCTTTATCAAAGTATTGAGTGTCCCGCGTTAAGCCGAGCCAACCTTTTGAATATGCCCAGATGCAGAACGTGTGTCCAGGTGAGAGACTTCCTGCGGATGCGTCCATCCGACAGGTACCACAGGTAACTGAGCCACTGAGGACCCCAGCCTGGGAACATCAGCATGAAGACATACATTTAATGGTGCCTCTGCCTCAGTGACGCGGGTCACAACCGTGTTTTCACACAAATGTGGCCTGAACAGACGAGGTCCCTCACCTGGCAGCAGGAACAGGGCGGTGAAGCCGGCTAGATAGGCATAGCAGTAGTTGTGACCCACCCACAAGTAATAAACAAAGCAGTAGATCACTGCAGGGAATAAAATGGAAATGTTAAAAGCTAATAATCAGCCAGCACAGGTTAATAAAAGAGATGAGGCTGTGCTTGTTTGGACAGATCGTATGTGCTCATTAGACAGTTTGCCTCTCTCCACAGCCTTGGACTGTCCGCCGTGGGGCCTCTTCCACTGCTCCACACATGGAATTTGAAGCGCTTTCCGCCGTTAAACAGGCGGGCTGTTCAGCAGCCCCGGGCCGTGTTTGGGGGAACGCCCCGATTCTCCTCCATTCATCGACTTCCAGAAAAGGGCGCTGAAACGTGACAGCGCAGCTCCTGTTTTTCTCGTTTTTTCTCCTGCAGACTATGTGGCGCAGAGCCCACAGCATGTTTGGGAAAAGTTGCAAAAGTGTGTGACTGCAGGTTTTGCTGCATAGACGATTTCATAAGAGCCAGTAGGGAAAAGGCGCAGCGCTGCCTGCAGATGCTGTATAATTCATAAGGCTGAAGTGATGAACGGGTGATGGTTAACGGCAGATTTCTGCACGGAACCTAAAACCCGACTGTCTGAGTCAGAACTTGTCTTTTCCGACGACCATGTTCGTCTGTGAGCAAACGCATACCTGTAAAATCAGGAATGACACGAACAGGCCCTGCGCATGCACATCTTCTACCAGTCTTTCATTGTGTGCGTGCAACGGTGTGCGTGCATGTGTGCGTCCCGGGCAGGACTCACGTGCCGTCCTCTCTGCAATGAGGAGAAATGCGGTAAAGGCGAAGACGCAGACTTGGCAGCAAGGCATGCAGGTGCCTCCATCGCTCGGAGTGGCTGAGTAGTCTCTCATGGCGGTCTGAAGGGCTAAACGTTCGGGAAAGATGAGCGTGTCGGTCCGCAGTCTGTTCTGGTTCTGGATGGGTGGAAGACAGGCCCGGCTGCAGCAGACGCCTCTGAGCGCCCCGTCCCAACGTCACTGTCGGACCGGCCTGTTAAAGCGGCAGTAGCTGCAGCGGTGGATGGCTGCCCCAGACAGGAACCGAGCACGGAACTCCTCACCACCAATAAACACAGGAATGTGCAATGTAATACAAGGTGATTTCAGGGTCCAGGTTGCAAAAAGACGACTTTGCCGCATGACCTAATGTTTTAGGAGAGTTTTTTTTTTTTTTTTAATAACAACGTGCTCATACAGGAAATTTACTTTAAGTGCTCTGTTATTGTTATTATTGTTGTTGTTGTTATTATTATTACACCTGGTTAATTCAACTGTTTACTGACTATTATATATATAGTTAATTGTCGTTTTCTATTTAGTTTAATTAACTTTAGCTTAGAATTGTTAAATGTAGGGTGTTTTTATTTATTTTAGTTTTAGTTTAGTTATAGTGGTTTTATTTATTCTTGCTGCACCGTGGGTCCGGGAGGACTGTGATTTCAGTGGTGCTGTAGGTCGTGCATGTGCACCAAATCTGACAAACTTTGACTTTAATTTTCAAGTTTTGGCGTGGTCTGATTTATGATGTGTAGGAATGCCATCTGAACACTAGGGGGAGCCAGATCAAAATAATTGACCCCCATCGCTGACAACAGGGCTGCTGGTTTTATCATTTATGTTTTATAGACTTCAATATGGTGATTTTGCAAAACAAAATCACAGGGAGTCAGTGACATGTAAAAAAGAAAACCTTTTTTATTGGCTCTTTTTCACATGTTGGGTTTGAAGACAGCAGTGTATACTGATGTTGATTATTCTTCATCCTGAATATGCAGAAAGCTGATTTCTCCACCCCAAAAAAGCAAATACATATTTAAACAATTACCACAAACAGTTTTTTTTATTCAGCACAATGTATTAATTTTTATTTAAATTGTAATAAATTTCTTTTGGAGCAGGAATAAATCAGTTTATTGCAGCATTTGCACAAACAATAAAGGTATCGCCAGCTTGGCTTCAAAGACTCAGACACACAAAGACTTTGGGTTCGGTTTTGACAAGAGCACCAGAATGCAGACACTGCTGCCCCAGCAGGAGTGAGTTAAGTCTGCAGCTTCTCCTCTGGCTGGTCTGAAATCCCTCTTGCTCGGTGAGACTTGATCCTGGATCCAGGCAGAGCTGTCACATCCACCCGTAGGGCAGTCTTTGCTTCAGCGCGCTCCTAGCTGATCTCCGTCTGTCGGCACATCTGTCCTCACCTCCTGCTGCTTGACTACAGCTCAGTAGTATCTGTTGAGGCTCTGGGTAACGGTGCTGATGTCTGGTTGTCCATTCATCCAGATCTCTCGGAGAATCCTCTCACGCTCTTCAAGCCGCTGGGCCCGGTCCAGGTCTGGCAGGCACACAGAAATAAACGAAGATAAAGCCTGTGAACATGTCTGTTCACATCACATTTAACCTCAGTCTGAGAACAGTCACAGTGGAAAGAGGAGAGCTTAGATTGCAGTTATCTTATATAATGTGATTATATGTTGAAGCATACAGTTTTACATTAAACAGTTTGAAAGAAACATCTAAAACTAAACTAATTGCAATTGATCACAGTACATATCTTACTCATAATTTAAACTGGGATTTAAATGGAGTTTGACGTGTGTGAAGGACGTATTTAGATTTTTAAAGAAGTGTATTTGAGTCATCGTTGGGCTGCTAGCAGCTGTTCACATCTGGCCCGGTGGTTTTCATCTCTCAAATAAATAAAATGCAAAACAGCCATCAGGTAAAAGCATTTTAATGTTTGGATGACTCATGCGTGAAGTACCCTCAGCCGACGTGAACATGGTGGCGTTGAGCAGAGCTCTCTCGAAGCGCCTGCGCCGCCTCGCCGACAGGTCGCTCATCTCGTCCCAGTCCTCCCACTCGCTGTCCCCTGCAGGCTCCGCCCCTCCGGCCCTGACAACAGCCCCGCCCTCTGGAGCGCTGCTGATGGCCCGATGGTAGGGGCAGCCGCGACGGTGGTGACGCCGATGGTGGTGATGCCTCTTCTGACGGTGAAGCTGCGGTTGGTTACTGTTGCCATAGTGACAGTCAGCCCGACAGTGTATCTGGAAGACGATGGCACTGAGTGTGACAAGAAGGCCGACGCAGACGCCTCCAAGAAATACCAACGCTGTCCTCTCTGGCTGGTCTACGACAAAAGCAGGACGGGGAGAAAATGAGGGGAATGAGCTCAAATGTGTAAACGCAAGTTTGGTGACTCACCTGCCATAAAGGTGTAAGCTGCCAGGATGTTGCTAAGCAGAGCCATTTCCTTGGAAACCCCCTTCGCCTCCATATTTGGGCTTCCCGCCCCTGCAGCGCTCATGTTTAGCAGTTGATTGTCCTCTTCCGTGGCAGGCGAAGCGCATGCATGCCTCACTACTCCACTAAATTGTAGGTTTGAGAGACGGAGGAGAGATCATGATGATGGAGGCTGAGAAAGAGAGACGACAAACCAATTTTTCTTCAAATTAGAATAGCAACCACACACATAAAATAAGATATTCATGCTAATCACAAATAGCAGTTATAGTTCAAAAAGCCTTAAACTGCCTGGCCTACAAGTTCATCAATAAAACACGTCCTGCATGGAGACAAGAACACTTCACCGCAGGGATCATTTCCCCAACATTCTCTTGAATCCTAACGTAAACATTCCTGAGGTGTTGGCCTGCAGGACTCACACGCCACATTCACATCAGCCCCAAACTCCAACTCTCCTCAGTCTCAGTCACAAAAACGTGACAGAAGCAGGAGGTGGATTCCGACCTGCACTGATCCCATCTCAGTCAGAAAAATGCCATAAAACTGATAAAACTGCCGTCACAGTGAAGATGGATGATGATTGGAAACCTGCTACTGACTGAATTTGATGTCAGTGATCACAAATTCTTTTTATTTACATTACACATGACTACAGTTATATTGTAATCATGTGTTCTCAAAAGGAACACGTGATTCTCTGTTGATGAGCTCGGTGTTTATCCTCCATGTTAAGCTTAACAAGTAGAGCATTTAAATCTAAAAATGTGTGTTGTTGAGAGCAAAGACTTCAGAACCCTCACACGGTCTGAACCTGTGAACGTCAGGGCTTCAGCACAGATAAAATATACATGATGCTGTGAGAGATCAAACTGACCCAATTTTTGATGTTTTCTGCTGCAGAAACACAATCTTCTCCCCTCTGCACGCCGCCAACGAGAACAGGGATGACACGGGGAGCAAATCTGTGTCACATGTGCCCAGCGAAACGCACTCTTTCTCCCAGTGTCGCACGCTCATCTGCACAGACACGGCCCCGGGCCTGCCATCACGCTACAAAACTAGCAAAACAGTCCAAAACATGGCAGCACATCAGCGCCAAAAGTGCAAACGGAAACAACAGGACGACAGAGCAGCGGCTTCCTGACGCGGCCCGGCGCCACAAACCCTCCAGGTGATGCAGAAGGACCCCGAGTGTCAGGGTCACGTCTGCTTTTGTGTCAGCGCTCCCAGACACAACTGCCCTCTTTCTCTCCAGTTCTGCTGCACACTTCCGCTTGTGTGTGTCTTTGCTAACTGGGAACGCTGCTCATCCGGAATTACAGACGGGAAAACACACGTCATCAATCCAAATAAGCCCGGCCGTCACCGAGCTGCACGGCTCACGCTGGGGAGCCTTTTGGTTTTGTGACACGCGGCCAATAAAACATTAATAAGCACGTACAAGAGCAAATGAACAAGGAAAATGGAATTCCATTTGTGTCACGACAGGTAAAAAAGAAATCTACAAATCTGCTCTCAAGCGTCTGAACGGAACGTTCTTGTAAACGTGTTAAATACCCCAGTAGCTCAAGACAAGCTGGAGGCTGAATTTGATATTTTTAGGCAACATTGAGGACTGATCTGCTGCTCTGGACTCTGTTTCTATTTGGGTTGTTCCATTAAGCTACCTGCTCAAAAGAACAGGAAACACAAACATCACACACACACACACACACACACACACACACACACACACACACACACACACACACAATTTATTAGCGAATTCCTGCCCGTCTCTGTGATGTATTAATCAGGTAATTAGCCAGTATGACACTTACATTTATGAATGCCGTGATGATTCCATCAGCACTGCGAGGCCTTCGGTCCTTTCTCCTCTTCCTCACCATTCCTCTCCTCCTTTCTTGGTTTCTCTTCATTCACTCTCCTTCCTCCTCTCCTCTCTGTTTCCCTCTGCCCTGGTCCTCTCCTCTGCTCAACCCTGTTATCCTCTCATCGCTGCACGCTCTCCCTCCCCTCTCTCTTTCTTTCTCTCTCCCTCCTGAAGCTAAAAGTCCACAGAAAGGCCATCAGTCAGAGGACAGACAGACAGATATCTATCCATCTATCTATCTATCTATCTGTCTGTCCATACAGCCTGATGACGACACTCATCTGCAGCGTGGCCCATGCAGATGTCATTTACACGCTTGTGGATGCAGGACTGACAATAAAGCAAATCTGGAGACCATTGTCCATGTTTGGGACACACTCTGCTTTATTTCTATAGCACCTTTCACACAAGAACTGCAGCCTGAAGTGCGTCACAGCACTAAAAATTACATCAAATGAGCACGGCAGTGAACGCCAAAGAGGATTAGAAGAATTAGATGATCAAATAGAAAACTGCAGACTGTATTTAAAGGTGAGGAGATACGGCTTCAGTTTGCGTTAATAATATTGATATTAGCTTGTCTTCCTGACATCCAGAGGGGTGGTGAGGGGGAGCTGAAGTCTCTCTGGGGGTTTAAATCCGAGTCAGTGATCAAACCGGACCTGCAACCCTCAGGTGTGACCCAGGGCCTAGGGTCCGTCTCTCTCTGCTTTTACTGGGCCGATGAGCTGGATTTCGGTTTTGAAAGCTGACTGAGAATGTGCAATGTTTTCCCCTTTTCCTCAGTTTTCATCAGGTCTTTTCTTAGATCATTATACTCGTGATCGAGCTCCTCTAGCGCCCGCCTGAAGTAGCGCTGGCGCTCGGTCAGTCGCTCGCACTCCTCCTGCAATTTCTTTTCACTCTCGTCGGCGGTGCGCCTCCGGGATCTGTGGGTAGCCAGCTCCGACTCCACGCTGCCGATCAGTTCCTTCAGGCTGCTCAGATCACTCCTGATCTCGCCCTTCCACTTGTAGACCTTTTTCAGGTCGTGGCGCAGAAGCTCGGTCTCTGGCGCCCTGGCAGCACCCTCGGATTGGCCCGCCTTTGCTGAACTGTTGACCAGCAACTTCATGCATTTTGTCAGCTTGTAGGCCGTCTCGCTGTCTACGGAACAATTTGTGATGTGGCTGTTTACAAGTCTAGAAAAAGAGGCAATGTGGGAGAATTTGTCCTGCTCCACTGAGGCCAGGAGGCGGGTAAGCTTCTCCTCTCTCTTCTTGAGCTTTTCATACTGAGAGGCCTGGGATTGGTGGATCCTCTCTGCAACCTCTTTGTCTTTGGCCCTGAGATCTGCCAGTTGTTCCCACTTAGCCGTCAGCTCTTTACAGAGTGTTAACATTTCCCTTTTCTCATCGTTGTGGTCCAGCTCTGATTCATACTCCTCCTTTCTTTTCACAAGGAGGTCCATTTCCTCCTGGAGAATATCCATTTTTTTCAGCAGTTCCTCGTTAGCTGTTGCCATGGCGAAGTACTCTTTCTGTTTTGCGGGGCACATTGATTCTACGGTCTCCTTAATGATGTCGTTGTTTCTCTGGAGTTTCTTGATGGATTCCTCAACTTCTGCCCTTTTCATGAAAATTCTATTGTTGCGTTTCGTTTCTTTGTCATTCTTGTCTTTGAGAAGTTTGTAGTTGTTGTAAAGTATGTTAGCGTCCATCTGTTGCTGGGGTTCGCTAGCGAGCAGCTGGTAGTCAGCAATCTGGCCCTCCAGGTCCTTGATGTTGTTTTGCAAGGTCTTATTTTCCTCCACAATAAGGAGAAAATTAGCTCCGTCTGTGCCGATTTTTTTGATCTGATTTTCAAGTTTGCTTATCTCTGCGCTTATCTCCTGATTCTTATGCTGCAGAAGACCCAAGTAGTAGGTTTTGCTTTCACGCTGCTTACAAGGAGCAGAAACAGGCATGCCACTGAGGCCCTGGGAGGCCAGCGGTCTGTCAGCAAGGCTGAGGGACCCTGACAAGACCCTTGACTTTGTGCTAATAAAGCCAGCAGGACGAGTAGAGCTAAACATGATTTATAGGAAAAAATAATTGAATCAACACTCAATTTTCAAACAAGCTCAATTTTCAACAATGCCATATGCCAAGTTTGTATGTTTTGTCCTAGTGAAATTAGCTTAATAATAAAAAAAAACTTTAAAGATCAAAGCCTTTAAATTTATTCAAAGCTTCTTTGATCTACCTTCACTTTTAAAAGTCTGAGTCTTAAAAATGAACAACCACAGACAAAAGAACATTTTAACTCATCCATCCACCCACATCTATCATTCCATTGGAGATTTTGGACATTTTGACTGGTCCTCACAAAGGTCTGTTTGAGGTTTAAGACCTGTTTTGGAGGTTGCGAGTGTGTCTTACATAAGACATCTGGTCATGCGGCATAATCAAATCATGCCCACGACTGGCTCCAGTAGAAGTAAGAGCCTTTCAGACTCATCCCCTTTCCACATTTCTCTTTCTTTCTCCATATGTGAATATTCCTTCCTTTCGGTCCAACTTCCAAGCCATCTCTCTTTCTTTTTAACTCTGTCTTCCACCTGTGCCGTCGTTTCGCCGCCTTTGAGCTTCTGTCCGCTGCTGCATTTCTGCTCTGGAAACAAATTTCCAATGTGACCAACAATTTCAACAGAAGCAAACAACAGGTCAGCTTGTTGTTGCTGTCCTGGAAAAGGCAGCATTAGCTGTTGTCCCTGCTGGACCTGAAGCTCTGGCGTCCTCTCTTCCAGGGACGCTGGCGGCTCACGCCACGTTGTGAAGGCATGGCGTGCGTCAGGCACACCGCCACACACGGCCGGGTTCAGCTGACGTGGCTGCACAGCTGTGTGCTGCTGCAGATCCGAGTGTGGTTACGCAACGACTGTTGCTCCCGCGGTCCCGGTGCCACTGGAGGGTGAAGAAGGAATTAATGAAGTCAATCGGTGCGCAGTGACAAGTCCACGATGAACTTCGGTGACCCCGGCAGGACACCGACAGCTCGCCGCTCGTTTCATCCCCTTATATGATGCAATAATTCAAAGACAAAACTGTCAGAAGCAACATATTTCAACATTTCAGAGACAACTGAGACCTTTAAGATCATTATAAACCCTTAAATAAGGGCTGACTGGCCAGTGATTTAAACGTGAAAATAAAATCAGATTTAAGTAAAATTCTGAGGAGCAGAACTGCTCAATCAAGCAGCTGTGTAGCTGCTTTATCGGTGCAGGAGCTGTCATTCAATCAGTCTCTTTCAAGAGGCAACAACAATCCTTTGTTTCGTTTTAAATGTCTTTAATTTGTTTCAAGAAACCCTGATTTAAAAAAAAAAAAGTGCCACATGAAGGAACAACAGTGAGCACAAACAGCAGGTTACAGACCCCAGCTTGATCTGACAAACTGGGCTACGTCATTAGCAAAGAAGAACGGCTGCCGGGAAAAAACACGTTTACAAAATACAGCATTACACACCCCAACACTGAAGACAAAATGTAACACCAGTAATTTTTACAATCCCCACAAATAAAACAAGTGTTGCACAGGATTTAAAACGTGTTGAAAGAGATAAACTGAATAAAAGGCGTAACAGCAGAGTAAAAATCAAAATCAAAACCGCGTCAGATGATCTCGTCTCCACTAATATGTGATGCATGTGTTCATACACGAACCCTGATTATCCAAGATGGCTAAGCAAGCAAAGTTGCTGCAACCTTCTGGATAGTCACACATGCATAAAACAAGCAATAAATACAACACTTTTTGGTATTATCCACTTAGCATGACAAAGAAATTGGATGCATAAGATGTCAATATTAAACCAAAGCAGCAGACACAAAAACAGCCAATAATGTAATTTATGACACAAACACGTTTTAAGTTTTAAGGATGGATGTTTCGTAAAAGGAAAAGTTTGAGGCACCAAAGACTTAAAGGGATTACAGTGGGCAGACACTCTGCTGACACACTGATGACCTGGGCTGCCTAAAAATACTGAGCTCTTGGAATTTTTTTGACCGTGCAGGAAAGCAGGACAAGCAACCAAGCCCTCCGAGACCAGC
>BJFM01000498.1:110515-124524 GCA_016586285.1 Arothron firmamentum | reverse complement strand
CCCCCCCCACTACTGTACTGCAGTACGGCCCTGGCTGCAGGCAAATGACAGAAAAGTATATCAAATAAATTAATCCCATGAGTCAAATCACAACCACTGTCCAACGTTAGACAGAGGACTCGCATGGAGACATAACACACCAGATTACTGTCAAAGAAACGCAGCATTAAAAGGTGTCTGCATAAAATATATCGGCTTCTCCTTCCTGAACGCATAGTTTGACCAGCCAAAGATCACACACGCACACACACACACACACACACGCACAAGCACAGAACCCAGGACACATCCTGAGATCTACAGTAGTAAACTGACTCCATTCTGAACTTATGTCCACCGCCGTGTCTTTTGTTTTTAAAATCAGTCAGAATCCGTCAATAATCAAATATCTTCAGCAAATACAAACTGTCAAAAATTGCTACCTTGATTTAAAGCCCTTAAATGTTCTCTTCTTCCTGTCACCGAGCATTAGGCCACCGTAATTGATGTTACATGTTTGTTTTATTAACTGAATTATGATGGCCAGTCCAGTTCTACCTGTCTGAAGGTCATTAATTATTACAGCAGAGGACAAAGAGGTTTGGAACACACTGCTTAGTCCTGCCTCTGACGCCATGGACCAGGACAGAAAAACAGGGTCCTGTTGGTGGGTTTAGATTACGCCACTTAGAGCCTCACTGGAAGACAAGGACAGCAGCAGAGGAGCAGTTCTGAGTGCAGGCTGATATTAAATTATTAAGGCGTGAGGCAGGAAGCACAGGCCAGGTGTGCTAGTCAGTGTTAGACTTATTAGGACCGGATCCATCCCTGTGTGTCTGCGGCATTCCTCTCTTCTTCCGTTACTAAACACAAAGAAAGCAACAGTGTGCCATCGCCTCAGCAGAGAACACCTCAGGGGTTCATTTGCTGCCATAAAGCTGCAGGTCAAGCCGGACCCACACTTCTCCTGTAGGAACTTCATGAAGCAGGAGACGACGCGTCACAGCTCCCTTGTTTTCAAACTCTTTCTTTATGGTTGCCACCGGCACCTCAGTCCGGCCAAGAAACTCTGAGGAAACAAGGGGAAATTAATTGGGATAACAGGAAGACTGAGAGCATGATGTGCGACTTCTGAACTGTATCCTTTCAATTTCGGAGTAGAATATTTGTAGAAGACAGGTCCGAGGAAGTTCATGAGGGTGTTAGAGCAGAGAAGAGGTGCTGAATACTGACCGTCGGGGGAAAGCTGGTCTCTCTCAAAGATAGTGATGCAGAGGACGTCCTGGTAAATGTCTTTAATGTGAAACTGGCAGTTGAAGTTCCACTTAGGGTTCAAAGTGTCGTTGAGTGTCCTGGACGTAAAGACCTGAGCTCCCATCGTCACCTCGCAGTAAGGGTCACTTTTACCTAAATGATGGTATGCAGGACAGAGCATCACTCCCATCTGGGTTCTGCTGCAATCATCTCAAGTTCAACGTGCCACTTTTGCCATTAAGCAAAGAAGGGATCCTATCACGCGTGTGTGAGCACACTCACCGTTAGGTTTGGCTGCTTTCAGCTCTGTGGCCTCCAAAATGGTGACAAGAAGTCTGCCAATTCCGGTTGCCTTCACGGAGCGTGCTGCAAACACACCCACGCTGGTCACACTACTGATGTCTGCTGCCATCGTTACGCTTGGGTGAGTTTGTTGACAAACCTTGGTAGGCCTTTTCCCTTTTTTTCTTTTCAGTCTCAATGAATTCTTCAGATGCCGCCTTGATCTTCTGAACCCATGCTGTCCTGCAGGGGACATGCAAAAGACAAACAGTCTTTGACCAGTTAAACGCTAATTAACCGGATTTGATCTGGCAAAATCTGTGCTTCTATCTTGAAAGGCTCCTTAAGCTGGCGATGCTGTGGTGTAGATGTGTTTTACCGTTCATTGATATTCTCGGTCTTGAGTATATAAACTCGATCGATGTGTGAGATGTGGAAGGTGGGCTCATCGCTGGAAGGGTCGGGCAGCTTCACCAGCACTTCATTGAGGAGCACAGGCTGGAGGGAAAGGTAAACACGACACAGTGGTACATACGACGGCAAAAATAGCATAGAAAAGAAATCTGACTTGATCAGCCACGGTGTGATTTACCGGCTTGTACATCTTGAGCTGGACATTGTTCTTGTTGCTGAAGAGTTTATCGAGCCCAGATGACGTGAACTGTTTCGCTGCGTGAGTTAACAGCAGAAAGTCGTTGAAGAGGAAAGCCCAGAGTTCCTTGTTACTCTTGGCCTTGTACATCTGAAATGACGTGTAAATTATTTAGCCTGGCTTCAACTTAATAATTAAACTTCACTTCTTAACTTTCACTACTTTAAGAGGAATAAAACAAATCTACTTGGCATTGTTACTACTCTAAATAGTTTCTCCCCCACTTTCAGCTTCTAGGTGTGTGTGTGCTTTTCCTGCTGCATTTCTGCTACATTACGCACGTTAAAACATTGTGTCTCTGGTAGTAACAAGTGTGCCACATGAAATAATAATACACAGCTTTCTGTTTATTTTCCATAGTCACACTGGACCTTTTCCTCACCTTTCCACTGTGCAGCAGCTTCCTGGGACCCAAACAGTTGGTGAGGGAGTTAAAGACCAGGTTCTGTTCAAAGAAAGCAAATAAAATGCAATATGTTATTTCTTTTTAAGAGCATACGTGTTTTCTTTTATTGCTAGTTCACAATGGCCAACATGAAATGAAGTGCATACCTCTGCTGTGCCCTCACACAGCACATGTGTCTGAATCCACTCCAGTCTGTCAGAGTTCTCCTGCTCTCTCACACCCTCGTTTACCTGGTTTAGGCAATTCAATTAAAACAAAGAACATAAAGAACAAACCTTCAAAAGACTTTTGAGTAGTGAGAAGCAGGGGCCAACCAAACCTGCTGGCAAAGCTCTTCTGCCCTCTCCAGGGCCTCTTTCAGAGGAAGCCGGTCAGCGTGGCCCTCTGCGGTGCACTCCAGGATCTAAACACACAGCCAAAATAGTCACTTTTTTCCCCCCTTAAATTATGCACAAGATCATCAAAACGTCAGTTCTTTCATGAGGAGGAGAGAACAGACACACTGATGAGCAGGATGACCCACGTTTTTGATGTGCAGTGGGTACCGCGTGATTCTCTGCATGGGCTTCAGCAGGAAGCTGGACAGGGGCATGCCTTTACACCTGTAGTCTGTAGCAATTTTCTAAAGGCAATAAAAAAAACAACACAACAGCAGAGAATTAAAATTATTTTTCTACTGTAAATCCTAATTCCCTCCTAATTAAATCTTACAGTAAACCTACATCAGCATCATTTTTATCATATAGGAAAAGAACATCAATAGAAAGTGAAAAATGTCTTTACCACACTAACAACAGTCACACGGCAGACCCAGTATGCCTCTGCTGCCATTCAGCGAGTACCTCCCCCTTGACCTCCATCCATTCCTCACCACATCTCACCTTAAGGAAGGTTTTAAAGTCCGGCTCATTGTCGATGCGAGTCTGAAGCAGCGTGGCTCCGTTGATCTGACAGGAGCAGAAGCGGATGTAGGGCTGCATGTGGGAGAGCTCTGTTGCAAGGATATCTCCGATCATCTGCACTGGCATGTTCTCTCCTGCCATCTTCTTACGACCATGCAACGCCCTGCACGCAATAACACCAACAGGTCTAAAGACTGAGTGCACTTTGCTGCAGCTTTAAAAACAGCAGTGCATGATTTATTGGTGAAAAGAGTGAGAAAAGAGTGCCTGCACGAGAGCGCCTTCACTTGATCATACATACTTTAAAAGTTTAGTATTGCAGGCCAGCAGTTCTTTCCAGTTTACAAAGATCATGGCCATCTCAGGGTCCTTCAGCCGTCTGGACTCTGACATCAGTTTGTGGAAAACCTGCACAAACACACACCAAGACAGAAATGTTGCAAATTGATAAGAGAAGCACCCACGTTAGGTCATTAGATGAGTGGGTGTGGAAGCTGCTTCTGTCTGCCTTGGAGCTGGAAACATTGTCTAGTACAGGGCTACTTCGGCAGGAATCATTACCTCCAGCACTATCTGGAGGTCTTCCACGTAGCGTTCTTCAGTCGCTATCAGCTCATGGATGCAACTTTGTCTCTTTTTCTCCTGAGGGCTCAGAGAGCCCAGACTGTTCGGATCAGCACACCCTGCAGAAAAAAGAGAACATGCAATAGAAGGGTTTTATTGCATGAGTGTATCAATTAAAAAAAATAAAAAAATTACAACCTAAAGCACACCGACATTCAAGCACTGCATGTACTGCCACCTGCTGGGTATGAAAACGTTCAAGGGAACAATGGGAGGGGGAAGCTTGTCAGGTAAATTAAGCAGTTTATCAGGCCATAATTTGGTCCCAACAGCTGGTCAGACCCCAGAGCATCAATAAAACCACCAAGTTCAGAACCCACATGTAGAAAAACAAAAAGGCACACACTTACCTGACACCGACTGCTCATTACGCCATTTTGAAGTGTCCTTATCAGCTGACTGATGCTCGCTCACTGTCCCTTCTTTTTCATCTGTTCCTTCACTCTGATTAGGTGTCTCATCCCAGAGATTTAGAAAGTGAAATCTGCTTTGTAAAGTCATCTCTAAGACTCCACTCCTGTCTCACTGTTAGGCTGTTCCAACAGTTGTTCCTGTCTCCCTTGTTCTTCTCCTCTTTCTAATTTCATCCTATTATCATCGCACTGCTAAAACTTCCGCTCAACCAAATCTGTTTGTACCAAAACAGGATCCTCCCCAAAGAACACATTCTGTCCTCTTTTCACCCATCAATTTGACACATATTTAGAAAAAAAAAAACAACTTTGGGATTTTAGTTATCGCTGGAAAAATACAAAACGAAAAATCCCAGATGTCTTAAAACTTTCCCTAATGCCTTTGGTACGCTGAGCTGATGAAAATGAAGGGAAAGGTTGTTCAGGGTGTAATCTCACCATTTTAATCAGGTGCATTGTTGACAATATAAACATCGTTCACAGACACATGCACAGACACACACACACACACACACACACACACACACACACACACACACACACACACACACACACACACACACACACACACACACACACACGAGTTAAAATCGCTTGTGAATTCAGTAGAGGAAACAAGTGTCAAACTTGGGCATCGCTTTCTTTTGCTTTCATCAAAGTTTTGAGTTTAGGCAGTGTTAGATATCCTCAGTATTAACAGAATAAGAACAATCTCAATCAATTACATCAAAGGTGCATATACACACAAAAATGAAGAACATCTTAATGAGTGAAAACTCTCACCAAAAGCAGACAAGTAAACACCTTCTCCAAAAGAACAAACCAAAAAAGGGTAAGAGCAAAAATGTAATAATTAATTATGTCTTACTTTTCTTTTCTTTCTATATATGATTCACCACCTTTATACCAAAGTGTTTCTTTGAATTTACACATTTTATATCCATAATTTTTGAAGAGAAATGACTAAATAAAGAGCATACGATTCTGTATTTTTATGGAAGATCTTTCATTAACCCTTTGATGCATGACCCATGATATACTGAGTTTAAAAAAATGTTACTAAGTGTTTTTATGTGTTTTTAGACATAAAAAGAAGAACTGATTTGTTTCTGTTTTTTTCACCAAATTTTCAAGAACTTATGAACATGTCCACTCAGGTGGCCAGCATGCGTTTGTGGATTGTAACTAGTGTTGGCTGATTCTCAGGCGTCCACTGTAGAGGCTTATATGCAACACTGCCATCAAAACCTGTTCTCATCATTAAAAAATGACATTTTAATAGCTGTCCACTGTAGTGACCGTCATGCATCAAAGGGTTGGGAAATAGATAATATTCTTGGGAATCAAATTGAGGGGAAAAACAAAGTTTGAAAAAGAAGAACAAGACGAAAAATAAGACAGTGAGGCAACATGTTGAAAAAGGGGAAATAGTTGAATTAAAGGAGAATCAAATAAGGACAAGCGAGACAGAGACTCACTGTCCCTGTGCTTCATTTTTTGATCAAATGCAAGAATGATTTACCATCTGTTAAAAGTCTAACGTTTAGACTCTTAACCGTAACCATGGTGATGACAAGATCAGGAGCAATGTACAGCAATCAGTGTCATAACAGAATGTGTTTAGACTGTTTATTTACAGAAAACACATACTCTGATTACAGTTCCACTTATCTCACACGCACACACACACACACACACACACACACACACACACACACACACACACACACACACACACACACACACACACACACACACACACACACACACACACACACGCACACACACACACACACACAGAGTCATTACAGACAGAAGTAGAGGAGGAAGAGAAGGACTTTTTATCATCCCAGAAGAAGAAAGAGGTCAAAGACAAGAAAATGAAGAAATGATTAAAAAGAGGAGGAGGAATATAAGGCTTGGAAAGAACTGGGCTCTGGTGACAGAGAGAGCGGTAGATGATGGTTTAGTAGGACAAAGTGGCTTAAAGCGTCAGAAAGATCTATAAGCGTTTTGTTAGAATAATCAGGACACTGCGGGATTCACTTACACTGCTGACTGGGGTCAGAATCTGCTGTGGTCATCTTCACATAATTTGTTGGAAAGAGACCAGTGACCCCATTGAGCTCTCCTTTCCACCAATCAGGATCGTTCTTGTCTAAAACGCTGATGACTTGACCTGTGGTGAAGCTCATCTCGTCACTGTTGGCAGCGGTGTAGTCATACAGGGCTATCACCTGGCAGACTGAGAGGAGGACGGCGCGTTTGAGGTTCAGCGAAGCACACAAGATCATTGCTCTCATCGCATTAGGGGTGTGTGTGTGTGTGTCTGTGTGTCTGTGTGTGTGTTACCAGGTTGCGAGGCTGGTGTAGACTTGCCACTGTTAGATCCCAGTACTTTCACATGAGAGGCAGGGAACCAGCCCTTCTGACGCTTTTTACCACGGGCCTTAAGTCAGAGTACACAGAGATAAAGTTTAAAGCTGCATTCACCCAACGCCAGCCTTGAGCGTGGGGTTGTGCTGTGGTATGTGGCGGTGAGGGCACATCAAGGACATCATTTTCTGCCTGTTTTATCCACACAGTCCGGGTGTAGTGGCCCGGCATGCAGTCTGATTGGAACTTAAAAGTTTAACAACACCAACCCATTACTGTGTTCTGGACTGGTCACGTTTCACTGCCTATTTCTAAGTTAGTTTGTTTCAACTGCTCATTACTGGTAGCTTTTTAGACTAAAGTACTTGTGCTCAAAGTGAAAGAAGAGCTGTTATTTTCATTGCAAAAGCCTGCTTTGGACTGAATCAGGCCTAAGTACTGGGTATGCTAGCCAATAATTATCTCTAAATCCTTAAACAGCAGGTCCTCCTGTACTACAGTGTTTTTGCAGTTAAGGGGGTTCAGGAAGACAAGAACTAAAAATGCACCATAAAGACAAATTAAGACTACATTATACAAGAAAAGAGGGAAATAAAACATTATATGAGCCAGAACTATTCACAGCACATGGAACATATGAAGGTTTGTGTGTAGATAATTATTAACTCAATTACAAATGCTTTAAATGCAGAGCTGCCACAGTAATGTCAAAAAACTGAGTTAAAATAAGTGAGGTCACGCCGCTCTTGCCTGAACAGCAGTCAACACTGACCTGTAGTTCTCCAAGCCACCAGCCAGAGGCATTCTTGCTAAGAATGACGATGAGCTGGCCGTTCTCCAGAGTCAGCTGTGCAGGGCTGGAGGAAGAGTGGACCCTGACCACCTGGGCAATCTCTGCTCACACAAATGACAGTGACATTAAGATGCAATTTGCATGAAAACAGCATCTTATAAAAGATACTTAAAAGGTGATTTTACCTTGCTTCTTCTTCCCAGATGTGCCTGATGTCTAAAAGAACACAAATATCATAATTTCAAATCTTTAGAAAGAGTAAACTGAATTTGAAGCATAGATGTGTCAGGCTGGCTGTGCTGGCTGTCCTTACATCCGTCTCTTTTGGTTTGACGTAGTTGCCCGGGAAGAGGCCCGTGCGATCCCCAACTGAGCCATTCCACCACTCGCCCTCCCTCTTGCTCACTAAGATCACATCACCCTCTCTAAATGTCAGATCTCCAGGTTCAGGAGACTCATAAGTGTACATTGCCACATATTCTGCAAAATAAAAGGTAAAGAAAAAAAAAAATCCAGCTTAGACACACAACAGTTTAAGAAGATCTAATACTCAAACATGTCATATCCAGGAAGATCAAATACTGACTGAACTGAATTAAAAGATTAATTCTGAGGATGTTTTTCTACCTTCGAGTTGTAGGCTGTCACTCGACTCTGAGGCGTCAGGAGGGGAGCCCTTCATGCTATAAAAACAAAGGCAAAGTGTACCTTTAATGCAAACTGCTTCTCCCAAATTATTAATAGTTCCCGTCAACTATTTAAGTTCCTGGAAAAAAAGATGAAATGTAAAAGCACACTTGTGTAAATAAACTTTAAAGTATATCTTTGAGTTCTATAGATTCCACAGCTTGTTTGATAAGGGCTCCTAGGGTTAAAAAAAATAATTTTCTCCTAAATAAAACAATTAAAAAAAACAACAAGCAAATAAACAACAAAAAGACAAATAGAACTTACTCTGAACTCCCTTCTCCCAACAGTGTCACGTATGTTTTGGGAAACCAGCCCCGGTCACCATTCAGTTCTCCTAACCACCAGTTCTCCTGCTGTTCCAGCACATGAATGACATCATCCTTATTGAAGTTGAGATGGTTGTCTGTCTTTGCTGTCCAGGAACACAGAGCTTGGGCCGACAGGTTACCCACGACCTTCTGACGAGACACAGACGCAAGAGAGGCACGATGAGTGTTTGTATAGCTGATTTTACCAGTGATCATATTCTAAACAAATGGCAGTGGTTAAATGGCAGTGAGGGACCTGTGCAGTATGCACTAGGTATAAAGGTGTTAGGCTTTAATCCTCCTACCTGTCCGTGTGTGTCAGGCGGAGCTGCGTTGGTGGAGTGTGTTGGGGTGAAGGCAGATTTTGTGCCCACTGCCTTGGCTGCCACCAGGGCACTGACGAGCTGGGACTGGATGGAGAGTTTCGGAGCAGGAGCAGATGAATTATTAGCCATGTCTGATGGGGTCACTCTCTCTACATAGCTCTCTGGGAACCAGCCCATTTTCCCCTGTTTGCTGCCATACAGCCATCCCTCCTCCCGCTCAGTCGTCTCATCAACCTGAACACAGAAGAACACAGAACACGGTAACGAACATGAAGGAGGGAGGAAGAGAGTGCTCCTGTTCATCTGTTTTGTCTTTTTTTTTTTTCACCTCAATGATGTCATCTGCCTCGAAGCTGAGCTCCTCATTGTTCCGGGCGGTGAATGGATAGAGCGCTTTAAATGGTGTCAGAGCTGCTGACTTTCTGCGCGCTGCTGTCTTGTGTTGCCCACCTGGTGTGAAGAGAGGTTCCATATTGTGTAAAAAAACAACAACAACAAAAAAAACCCACATCATTTGATTGACAGATGAACTCAAGTCATAAGTTTGTGTGTGTTACCTTTTCTCTCTTCCAGTCCTCTCAGAAGAGCATGAATATCCACCTTTCCTCCTCCGCTTGGAGGCTTCTGACGAGAAGCTTCCTCTTTTTTCAGTCTCTCCTCTTCAGCTTTCCTCTTCTCTTCTTCTGCCTGTCGTTTTCGCTCCTCTTCAGCCCTCTTCCTTTCAGCATCGTGCTTCCTGTTCTCCTCTTCTTGCTGTTGCTGAAGTTTCCTCCTGTCTTCTTCCCTCTTTCTTCTTTCCTCCTCCTCTCGCCTCCTCTTCTCCTCTTGATCCCGGATGGCAGCCTCAGCCGCTCTCTGTCTTCTCCTCTCCTCCTCCTCCCTCTCCCTCCTGCGTTCTTCCTCCCTCCTCTCCTCCTCAAGCCTTTTCCTGTCTTCCTCTGTCCTTCGTCGTTCCTCCTCGAGCCTCTTCCTCTCTTGTTCTCTCCTACGTCGATCTTCCTCCTCTTCTTTCCGCCTTTTCTCCTCTTGCCTCCTCTCTTCTTCAAGTTTCCTCCTTTCTTCCTCTAATTGTCTCCTTTCATCCTCTAGCTTCCTTCTCTCCTCCTCCTGCCTTCGTCTCTCCACTTGTCTCTGCCGTTCCTCCTCTTCTTTTCTCTTTCTCTCCTCCAGCTCTCTCTTCTTGCGCTCTGCCTCCTCCTTTGCTCTGAGTTCTCGTTCTGCCTCTTCCTTGGCAGCCTGGATGAGTGCTTGTCTCTCTTTCTCCTCCTCCTCTCTTTTCTTGGCTTCTCTCTCCTCCTGAACCCTCTTCTGGCGCTCTTCTTCATCCCGCCTCAGCTTTTCCTGCCACTGACGCTCCTTTTCCAATTTAATAAGCCTTGTAAAGAGGAAAACAGTTACTTTTTTTTTTTTTTTTTAAATATGGACCGTATTGCAATGCTTGCATGAATTGTGATGAAGCTTTGGGTCTCTGCGTACACCCAGGCACCGTCCATTTATCATAGCAAATTTTGCCACTTGGTTTTTGTTCACCAGCCTGAATTTTCCGGCACCTTATTTTGCATGTATGAAAGCAAAATTACCTCTGAGCTTCCTCCTCCTCCCTTCGTCTCCTCTCCTCCTCTTGTTTTTTCCTCTCCTCCTCTCTCCTCTTCTCCTCTTCCAGCTCCTTTCTTCGCATCAGCTCACGCCGTTTGTCCTCTTTGACACCACGCAGTTTGTCTAGTGCTGCCTGCTGTTTTTGTTCTTTCTCTTTCAGGTCCTGATGGGTGCAGATGCATAATCAGCTTCATTCAAGGCTGAATGACGAACTGAGAACTAATCATCATGCTCACACAAACACTGCGTTGCACAGGTGCTTAAATGTAAAAAGTGTAAGTATGTTATTTAGTCTAAAGTCTACAGCAACTTAAAAATAACAATGAATTAAGGTTAAATCAAAAAGTAAAGTCAGGCCAAAAAAGACCAGCAGATACAAGAAGTGACAAGAACTATTAAATACACCTAAAAAGAAAACCTTTAGTAAGTAGAAGAGGTTACGAAGGCAGGCCAGCAGACAAAAGGCAGCCTGAAGCATAGAGTCCTCAGCAACAAAACACTGCAAATTTAGGGAAAATGATAAGATATAGATGAAAGCAATAGAAAAATAAGAGAAAGAATTTCAGAACAAAAGCAATCAGAACCAGAGGAATAAATGGTCAACACAGCAAATGGAGCAGGATCAAAAGGCAGAGAGAGAAGACAAAAGTTGTACAAACTGAAGCTTAAAGTAAAAGGGATAAAACAGCTATTGCATGCTCTAAAAGGTGTTAGATTTGGCTTGTTTTTGTAAAGACACAAACACATGCAATCCTTGTACCTCTATCTTTGTGAGGGCTTCCGTAGCCATATTACCCAGATCCTTACCCTAACTCTAACCACCCCAAGTAACCCCCTTATCCTAGCCTGGACCTCAGCCAGATGTTTCCTTGGCTACAACAATCACGCAAAACTAAGTAAGTTGGCAGAATCCTGTGTAAATATTAAGATGATGCCTACAGAAAAAATTCACAACTGTGCAAGTTTAACTGATGATTTTATCCAGCAACAGTTAATTTATGTGTTGACTGGATACATGTGAAACTGTTCTCATGATAATCCAGAAACTAATATTAAAATAGGATATTAAAAAGCCATTCTGTCTTATGTTATGATACCATTTTATTATTACCTGCACATCTTTGTTATACTGATCCATCTCAGCTAATTTGGCAGCAGTTTCTCTCTCTAGAGATTCCAGCTGTTGTCGAAGTTTCAAACATGTCCCTTTTTTCTCTGCAACTCCAACCTTCAGGGTAGACACAGCCGGAACTAAAAACGCATCAAATACCAGTTACACAGAGAGATAAAAATAAATAAATACATAAATAATAAAAATACACAAATAATAATAATGGTAATATGTTTATCATTTTCAGCAATATGAAGTTTTTTTTTTTACCTTGTTTTAAACACTGTGCAAAAATTTTGATTCTAAATTGTTTTTGATCTACCTTCTATCAATCTATTTCTAATAAATATCGCTCAATAATTAATATAACTTACCAGACTTGTCGTTCAGAGCCATGTTTTTAAGTTTCTGAGTCAGTCTCTTCTGTTCTGGGGTCAGCTGGGACAGCTTCCTCTGGAAGTCCTTTTAAAAAACATTTTTAATTAAAACTATTACAAACACTCGATCATGAAAGGCCATACTATTGTAGCATCAGGAGCAGCGATGAAAAACACAGGACAAATAAACACCAACCTCAAACTCTTTCTGCAGATTGTTAATGTCTCGCTGGCGTGTTTCGATCCTCTGACTGGTCAGATCCAGCTCTGTCTTATGAAACTTTTTCTTGTTCTGAAAATCCCGCAGGCGATCTGAGATCTGACGGTGCTTGTTGCCCTGAGAAACGATGACAGAAATCTGTGACCTGTTCATATCTGTGCCGTTGACAGGCACCTTTGAAAGTCCCCTTGTAGCCTACCACAGCTTCCAGCTCCATCTCCAGACTCTTTTTCTTAGCTTTTAGTTTGATGATATCATCCTGCTCCTGTTGCTTCTTTTTCTGTAGCTCTCCCCGCCGCTGTCTCTCCCACTCCTCCTTCCTTTGCCGCTCAAGCTCCCGCTGTGCAGCCTGAAACCAACCCATGCAGGACCAAGAAGGTAAAGAAACAAATCCCAACCAGATATTGAGAGAAATTCTTTCTCGTACACCAACTGTATGTAGTCTAACCTCACCTCTTTTCTCTCTATTTCTTTCTGACGTTCTTCTTCCCTTTGTCTCTCCAGCTCTCTCTGTCTCTCCAGTCTCCTCTCCTCCTCTTTCTTCCTCCTTTCCTCAGCTTCCCAAGCCTCCCTCTCCTTTCTCTCTCGCTCCTCTCTTTCCTTCTGAGCACGCCGCTCCTGCTCTCTTCTCTCTGCCTCCTGGAAAGCCAGTCTTCTTTTCTCCAGCTCCGCATTCCCTCGCTCCAGATTAGCTTTGAATTTATCTTCAAACGTATCTGAAGACAAAGAAAGGCTTGGATAAAGTCAACTGAAGTTGAGGAAGATAATAAAAGTTGAAACTAACCACTGATAAATAATGAAGTCAAGTTTTATTAAATTTTGCCATTTTAGAATCCAGCTGTAATTTTCCTTGCATGAGCTTAAAAATATGTAATGCAAGTCATCACTAGTAGAAGTAGTTTCCTCCAACAATATGTGTTTTTAACAGAATTGTTACTCATGTCAGAATGTAAAATAATCCATGACAGATGTCTCTAATTACTTGGTAGGTCTGGCATATAAAAGAATATAGGGAAGACCACAAAACATTTTGTAACTGTGTTAGAACACTACAGTCTGTGTTTAATGTTGTGCAAATACTGACAGTTGGCTTTGGCTTTTTGTGGAGGTTCTATGTCCAGGTCATCCATCAAAGATGAGGCAGATCCATTCACGGCGGTTCTGGAATACAAATGAAGGAACACCCATATACATTCAATACACACTTCACACGTTTAAATATTAAAATAAAAACATAATCCAAAATCTAAAATGCATTTTAGATGTAACATTTCAACTATACTGAGTATAAAAAGGCCAAATGAGTCCATTTACCTTTGTGAGGGTGGAACCAGCTCAGTTGGCAGCGTCAGCGGCAGTGCTTGTCCAGATTTTGCCAGGTCCACAAGGTGCATTGCCAGAATAAACTCTTCAGCTTTTAACTTGCCATCTTTATCCACATCAGCTAAATTCCTGCAGGACAGAATTTACTTTTAAATGCACCAGGGTTAGAAAGACTATTTGGAGGAATGACAAGACATCTGGGAAGCACAAGTGTAGACAAAATAACCTAACATGCAGTATGATACAAACACAATAATATTCTTACCAGATAGAAGCCAGCTGAGTCTGACTGAGCATTGTGGTTGCCATGGCAGCTCTTACCTGCTGACCTGAGAGGAGTGTAAACTGTCAGAACTTCTGTATTTTATGCACCCCCC
>BJFM01000498.1:82463-110507 GCA_016586285.1 Arothron firmamentum | reverse complement strand
AAAAAAAAAGAAAAAAGAATTGCATGTAATTATCAGATAGAGGTTAAATTCTGTAGGGCCTAGGCAGGGTTCTGATTATCTTAATCTTAATGTCAGCTAGTGTCTGTGTATAACTGGTATACATTCACAGGGCTGATGACAAATAAATATGTTTCCGGTGGTCTACCAAAACTAAGTTTCTTTTTATTCTATTGTTATAGTGTCATTTAATTAATTCATATACTGTACATGTGGAATCAACATCTGAAAAATGCATCTGGAGTAATTAATTGTGATAAAATGCTGACTGGCTGTAAAGTGCAGAGTCATACTGAATCTGTATAAAAGAACAGGTCCAGCAGGGCACGACACAACGTAAAGGCAAATACATACTTGTCTGAGTGCGTGTCTTGTGTGAGAAAGTGTCTCTGTGTCTGAACACACCCTCAGTTTACTTAATTTAAGTCTAAAAGTGACACAAGGAAGGAATGAGGGAGGTAATGGTTGTGAAACCACCAGTGGTTTCAGATCGTTCAGCTCTAGATTCTACAGCTAGGTGGTAGGATTTTTTTTTTTTAAAGGACTACAAAGTGATTTCATGCAATAACATGCATACAAGTCATACCAGTGAGGTAACCAGTCATGAGTTTATCCAAGCCGTTGAACTGCTGTCTGTATTTAAGCCTGGAGGCATGTGGCACAGCCCAGTCACTGGGACCAGTGAGGATGGGAGACATTGCAGAAGGGGATGATGAAGCCGAGCTAACAGAGCCAACATAAAGATGCACCTTGATTACACAACCTTCAGGTAGATGTGCCCATATTCAAACTTTAAATAACTTAAAATACACAACAGAAACTGAACTCTGATTATGGAACGAAGGACGCAGCTTTCAAACGTGTCTACAGGTGTAACTGGAAACCTTACCTGATAGATCCAAGGTCCAGGAGGGATGGGGCTTTATTCACAACAGCTGGTGGTAGGCCTGAAAATGCAACCAGCATCCATTAGCTGCAAATATCTTCTGTATTTTTGTCCTGTAATGTCAATCTTAATACCATTAAGGTTGTCTGAGCATATATATTTTTGTGCAGTTTTGAAAATAATCACAGAAACACCTCTAATATACTATTATTGTTGCATCTGAGGACAAGGAAGCTGTACTGATGACACAAAAAGAGGCTTGAATTGGTCAGAATTCATTTAAATCTGGATTTCCTCAGTTTGTTTTCATCTTCAATGAATTAAATATTACCCTCTTTTTATAATATTACTCTAGAACTTAAGAGGCCAGTTACCAGTTGCAAGAGTCCCAGCTGGAAATGGTTGTAGAATTCCCATGGTGCCATTAGGTAGAGTAGTGTTTCCAACAGTGGGCATCAAAGGGTGTGTGGGAGCGGGGGTTATTAGAGGACTCAGGCCTGTTGCTGTAGTAACCAAAGGGGTGAGGCCTGACATCGGCGTCAAGCTAGCAAGTCCAGCAGTGGACATGGGAATCGGTGTCAACATGCCGATGTTTGTCCCAGGCATCATGGACATGTTAGGCACAGTGCTCATCCCTGCGACACACCCACACACGCTGTAGTCATTCTATCAAGATCAATGTTGTTGACTGACAGAAGTCAGTTCAGCAGAGAAACAGTTGGGTATCTGATTGATAAAGAGTAAAAACAAGGAATAATAAATAAATGTATTACCATATCCTGGGTTAGTCATGGATGAGATGGGTTTATTTAGGGTGGGGGCAGATACGGGAGGCTGCTTCATGATGATTGGCAGTGCTGATGGAAGCGAAGTACCCTGGAGTTTCAGCTTGATGAGCTTCATGGCAATGGAAAACTCCAACCGGTCCATCTTTCCATCTTTATTCATATCAGCCAGAGCCCTGGGACACAAAGGTGAACAGAGCCATTAAAAACCATTAAGTTATTTGTCTTAAAGGGAAGGACATGAAGGTCTGTGTCTATGCGTCTTACCATATTTCAGCCAACACTGAGGCGGGTAGGCCTGACTGGAGGAAAAACTTTCTTGCCTGCTCCCCTACAAAACAGAAAGAGAAGAAAGCTGAACCTCGACTACGATGCATTTCTCTAACAAATGAAGGATGTGGTCATGTCATCGGCAGTGGTGGGCGCAGTATGCACCTGAGACATAACCCATCAATGGGGAGAGAGTGTCAAACTTCTGGTCATGCTTGTTCCTCTCCTCTGGAGAGATTGCCCAAATACTTAGACCACCTAGCATGAAAAAAGAAATTAAAAAAAAGAAACACTGCATGAAACGAGAAAGGCCATTTTATAACAATTACAACTGTGTGAAACAATGGCAGTGTCATCTAAAATAATTCTTTAAGACAGGCTGAAGCACATTGGACAGGAACAGATGGAAACTACTCACCTATCCAATATTAACTACCTGGCTACACAGTGGCAGCAACAGACTGAAATCTGATATCTGTGCATACCAGGTATTACTACACACATGCTAAAAGTAGCCATTTTTAATTTAACTGATAAACAAACAAAAGAAAAACATACACAACATTTAACCAACCCCATCGCCCCTTTAACACATCAACTCACAGAAAGTGCAGCATTCTTACCGTTCATATTTGCAGGTAGAAGTACAGGGAACTCCTGGCGGTGTTCTCATCTACTGGTTGTTGCCATCTGTGAAACACAGAGTCACAGCCCAATCACCAGTCAATACTGCAGCTAAAACAAGACAGTAGTGTCACAGTAGAGAGGCAGGAGCGATACAGAGAGATAGCTTTTTGGGCAGTCAGCAGAGTCAAACAGGACTCCTCCTGTTTTCTTTAGTGAGGAGCACTCTGCCCACATACCCAAGCTTTTTAAGCCACTGGGACATGTTCCAGTGCCAATCACACTGACTTTGTATCGGCAAAACACCAACACTGTTCAAGCTACACTGGGAATAACATTGTGCTTACAGCCATCTTCACCGGCACTGGACTAAACACCTGGATGGCACACGAGTTCTTTATGCTGTTGGCAAATTTAGTCAAATCGCTGTTTACTCTTTATAAAGCTGCACCGACTTTTTACTGACTGACTGAATACTACTGCACATGTTTAGGGATGGATATAGATTGCCTTTTCTTGTTCTAAAAGCTTTAGAATGATGGGTTTTGTAGGAGAATATGACTTATCTGTGACTACAGCAATGTTTTAGCAGAGCTTAAGCTACCACAAATCAGCTTTGTGCTTCTGATTATGACATGAAAAGCAGTTCCAGTACCTGCATGATACAGTACGCCGCAATTTAATAACCAAAATTTCAGCACTGACTAACAATTGATACGTATATAGCTAAATGTACAATTCACTTTTTTTCAGACACAAATTTAATTTCTCATTTGTGAAATGATACTGAATTCTGTTTCTTTGGACTGAACTTCAGAACGAAGGTGTAAAAACACCTGACTTCCTCTACAATTGCAGTATATCTGCCCCGTCAGGCAGTCAGACTCATGCGATGTAGTCGGTGGAGGAAAGAAATTCCAAGCTTTTCAGCTCGAGACTTCCTGCCTGGTAACCCACAGACATAAGCATTTCCTTGTCCAACATCAGTTGGCAGGAAGTGATTGCAGATTTTGGCTGAGGGACAACAGCAATGTCTCAGGAAAATATAAAACAACAATAACCACATTAGGCAAAGGGCTGCTACAAGAAAAGCAGGGTGGTGTGTGGCTTTTGGAAGCAGAGTAGCAAACTGCTAACTGGACAACTAAAACGTGCCTTGTGAAAGAGAACACAAACAAGAAAGAGAGGCCTGGTCAGTGCTCTCTCACAGGGGCAGAGAGCATTCTGGGAGGGCTAATCTACTGTCGGCCATCTGTTACTCTCCCAGAATCTTTTCTCAGGTTATACAAAATTCCCTTTTAATTTTCCATCACTGCCATGCAGTGGTGACTACACAGTAAAGAGTGAAGAAGGCAGAGTTACAAAACACATAACTTCAGCAGAAACACAACAAGACGCTCCTGTATGCAACAGTCCTATTGCAGAACAGGTATTGTCACGTAAGAGCAACTCAACCATGTCTTGCTGAAATTTTCATGCTGCTCTGAAAAAAGAATCTTATTTTCTGTAACTTATTCAAGAAAATTCCGCCCATGGCTGCTACGTCACACCATGTTCATGAATAAGTATATAAAAAAGATGAATCTGAAATAATATGATACATTTCTACTTCTTTTGCTGTAATGTGGAAAGCGTAGCAGTGCCAGAGTCAGTGGTCGATATTGCAGAACCAAAGTATTCCGATTTTTCCAGATATTCCCCGTCCCTGACTGAAGTTTTTAAATAAACGTCCGGCCTGAGCTGAATGTTAATCCAAACAGCACACTTCCTCAGACAGTCTTTCAGTGCCTGTCTGTCAGACCTGGCCTGCTTTATTTCTGTATTCCACCATTAGTATTTACAACACAGAACAGTGTTGGATAAACAGCCAACCAGTCCCTGACCTTCGCTGCTTCAGCCATCAACTGCAACTTTTGCGGTTTAAACGTAGGTCCTATTCGGAGCATCTGTGTTTTTAGACCATTATTATTCTATTTGGCTTGCAAATGATGGCCGGGCAAGGATGAATCGGCCCTTTTGGTTAATGTCTGTCTCTCTTTGTCACACACTTCCTCATTCTTTGAATCTTTTGAATGGTTTCTTAGTCACACTCTGCATTTATCTGTGTGGCTGCCAATTGAATCTATATTCTAAAATGAGACTCTGAGATGCCATATTGAGGCACTTCCAACTGTTGTTATAAAGATTTTTTCAGCCAAATTGTCACTAGATGAGCTCACACCAATGACATCATGTCCATCCAGGAGTTTTTTTTACCCTTTCTGCTCCTGTTTATTCAAATATACTTCACCTCCTGGCAACAAGGGAGCTGAAACACTCATTATCTCTTCTTCTTTTTTTGAAAGAGTAACAAAAACACTGCCTCTACTGTGTAATTAGGTTAACTCATCCAGTACCTGTATACACACACTATGTGAATGCTTTTATTTATATCATTTGTGAATACTGAGGTGTGTAGTAAACTCATCAGGTTGAGACTACAAAGGCTCTTTGCTCCTGGTGATGTTGCTGTACTAATGAGTACATAGATGGGTTAAGATCACATCCGGCTGGCACAAAATAACAAAATAGGGATGTCATAATCAGAGCAGGTAAAAGGCAATATTGTACTCTAAAGCATTGTATCAAGATGTAAACTAAACCTGCAAGCAGCTTGGCTGTATCCTTCAAAACAAGTCATGTACTTCTGATGACATAACCAACTAACAGGACTTTACTTTTTTATTTTTAAATAAAGTACACGTCACAAAAAACTAAAGTACACGTCACACGCACACAAAAAAAGGCTTGGCAAATGGATATTAAGCTTTGTCTGGCTGGTTTGTAGGTTTAAATGATGTTGGCACCCTGGCGACTTCAATTATACCATTAGAATAATAAAAATTTGTTTGTCAATAAAGAATCTGTGGAGGACGATAAAAAATAAGGCCTATATGTAGAAGAAGCACTGTAACTAACTTAACTGGGATGTTTCTTGAGGCCTCAGAGATAAACTGATAGAGTAACATTCCCTGATTACTTGTCACCAGTCGGGCTGAGATCTGCCTGCAACCTGCATAACTAGTTTGAACCGAGATTAATTATCAGGCGACTTTCCTGCAAATCTGCTTTTACTGGTCACATCAATTAAGACGAGTATCAATAAATGAACTTAGCATGCTAATCTGACCTCCCTTTCCAGGTAGTTTTAATGAGTGATGAGCAGATGAGCATCATCATCTTCAAAATACAGTTTTTGTTTACGTCTGTGTCCAAAACCTAAAATAACGTCAAAGGACGGTGTTGTAGACAAGTCTGTAACGCGTGTAAATGGTATAAGTCGTTCATGGAAACATTACTTTAACAATGACAAACTTAGACCGGGGCTCAGTTGGTCAGTTTTGCTTGCGTGCCTCTCTTACCGCGATCATAAAACCGTGAAGTCCGAAGCTGAGGGCGCCCTCCAGGTATCCACAACTTAGCGAAGGTTCCTCGGGCACACTGTAGAGGTTTTTTGTTCCAAAGAACTCCGATTTGATGGGGTAACTTCAAAGCTTGAGACCGTAGTTTCTCAGAGAACCTGTTGCTGACAGCTCCGAGCGTCACACCAACAACATGGCTGACGACGAGTGCGCGTCAGTGGTGTGTGTGTGTGTGTGTGTGTGTGTGTGTGTGTGTGTGTGTGTGTGTGTGTGTGTGTGTGTGTGTGTGTGTGTGTGTGTGTGTGTGTGTGTGTGTGTGGGAGAGTCACGGAGGAGCGACGCTGGACAGATGGAAGGCAGCCACTGATTCGAGCCCGGGGGAAGAAATCGGAGCGCAAACATCCAACTCGTCAGTTTAATATTTAGATTAATATTTTACGCCTTTGCCCTATTACCAGTCTCTTAGATCTGGAGTCCAATTAAAAAAGAAAAAAAAAAACCCAAACAAACAACAACAACAAAAAAACAAACAAAACTGTCCAATGGCCACCTTTATATAATATGCAAAGTTAAAAGAAGAATTTATTTATAGAAGGAGTTTGGGGATGGGCTTCTGTACACTAAAAGTGCCTCTCGGAATCCTAATTCAGTGAAAAAGAAGTGGTAAGTAGTTAGAAATTATTATTCAACAGCCTGTATACAACCCCTATATTTGCTGTGTCAGAATAAAATACTGAAATTAAATCAAGAGTAAAATTTTATATCATAAAGAGGAGACCAGGCGAAAATTGAGTGAAACCTTAAGGGTCTACTCGGGAAATTTGAACCAGACTAGGGATTTAAAACACATCTCAAGACTGAAAACACTGGAGAGTTATAAATGTAAATTTGGTTAATCACTGACATAAAGGCAGGATGGGTGGGGTTTGGCTAAAAAGTTTATTTAATAATTACAATGTGTTCTCATATTCGATAAATGAATAAACCCAGTAGTCAAATGCCCTATTACTTTGTGTGCTACTTACACCATTGAACACTGTGCCCGTCCCTGCCAATTCAAATGTAATCGATATAATTTATTGGTATTCAGGAAGAAATGTAGAGTTATAGTTGCTCAATTGACAAATATCTTCTAATCCATAAAGTTGAGAGGATATTAAATCAACGATATATTGAAATGGCTTTTTTTACGCTTTGTGGTTATTTACAAACTATCGTCAGTGTTTTATTAATCTAGTTGTGAATTTTACGACGTTATTAAACGATTTCCGGCAAGACGTACGTTACTACGTTATGCTAAGCTAACTCTGTTGCTACTTGCTAAAGCCATACCGACAGTCATCTGTAATGTTCAATAAAAAGACTCGAAGGATTTTTCGACAGAGAAAAGAAGCCTCTAGTGAAGATGAGGACGCTCAGAACAACATAGATGAAGAGGAAAAACCCGAGGCAGCTCCGATAAAGAAGCCGCTTCATCCGGCCCAGAGCCGAGGAATCTCTTGTAGCTCTAAACGGGAGGAGACGCCTCCAAAGCCGCACAGTAGCGCTGAAGACGATGGTGAGACCCGTGGAGGGACAGAAGAAACAGAAGAGAGGAAAATAGTCAAAGATGGAATTAAGAAGAAAACAAATACAGTCCTTAGTTTTTCTGATGACAAAGAAGGTAATGGTTATGAAGTCGATATATTCAACCTTATTTAGATGAAAAGATTAAAGATCAAGAATGTATTTTGTTAGATAAAATGATTTATTTTCATTAGCGTCTTCGGGTCACAGGCTACATACTGTACAGTAAGCACTGGTCAGTGTGGGAAACTTAGTTTGTTGGGTAGGTTTCCTGGTTGATCTCTGGTGTTTTCGTTCTGTTTCAGCTGATGAACCAACATTTAGGGTAAAGAAATCTTCTGACAAAGAAGTGCTCTTCCAAGTTCGGAAGAAGGATAATTCCCCTAGCAGGAGCAGCCACGGTACAGGTGACCCGGCCACTGGCCAGTGTGATGCTGTGGTGTTGCTATTATAAATATTTTAATTATACTGTATATGTACACTGTATATTGCACGTCATTCAATGTTTGTTAACACTACTGCTGTTTAATGAAACAGGATATATGTGTATTTATAAAAGATATAAAAAGGTATATGTATGAGCAGTATTTGTTAAATATTGCCTGTTGCAAGTGTTTTTGAATTTAGAGTCTCTAGTATATTCATGCTTTTAATCAGTCCTATTATGAATTCAAGTTAAAGTTGTGAGTATAATTTTATTATTTATTTAAAGTAACTGAGCTACATAACAAATGTTTTTGTTTGCCATTTTCCACTCTCCCTCTCCTACAACAGATTACTGTGTCTCCCAATCCACTTTTCTCAGAAAAGACAATGACACTCAGTCTTCAGCACAGTGTAATGATGACAATAATAATAATGATGAAGCTGATGATGACAGTGATGATGGTAGCTCTGGAAGTGATTCTGTATCATCACTCAGTTCAGCCTCAGATTCTAACCACTCTGCATCTAAACCAGGTACGTGTCACTGCTGTATGCACAAATTGCTAAATAAAACCTTGATATGCTGCAATCTTAATTTACTTTATGTTTGTCAATTTATCTTTAAAGTGATTATTTCCAGTGCAAAAGATATCCAGGCAGCCAGGAGGCAACGTCGTGCCATTCGAGCGCAAAAAGTGTTCATTCCCCTGGGTAGAGAAGGTCACAGTTCTGGTGGTAGTACCCCTAATCACTACAACAGGGAGGATGATGAAGACAGAATTGTCGATGATAATGATGATGACGATGATGAGGCAGATGATCATCAGCGAAGAATTGAGTTTGCCCCAAGACTGAAGAACATCAGGGAGAGGATTGCAGAGACACTTGGTATGAAATTGACAATTAGGAGGTTGAGTTGGGATTTCTTTGGTGTTAGTTGTTGAAATGATTATTTATGTTTCTGTTTAAATGAGAAGGGAGTGATGTCAGTCTGTCAGGCAGTGATGAGGAAGAGCAGCAACTATGGGAAGAGACACAACTTGGAAAAGGAGTCAAGAGACACCCAGGAGAGCAGGTAGGATTATACAGTATTGATATTGACTTCTAAACACCCTTTTGTTGGCGGGGTTTTTCAGTCTTAGCCCGATGGAACTCAGAAGGCACCTGCCTGCGTGTCAGAAAGTGACGCAGAGTACCAGAGGTTGTCACTTCTAAAAAATGTTGCCCAGAATTTATTGGAGAAAAATACTTCCAAATTGAATCAGAAGAATAAAAAGTACAAGGCAAAACGTAGTGGCGAATCTGAATTCAACAGGTCAGTCGACTTGAGCAGAGTTCGCCGTCGCTCTGCCTTCGGTCTTCAGAGGAGCCCCCAAAATGCTCAGCCGAGACAGCGGCTCCTCTCCGAACTTGGGAGAGTGCACTCTGCTCTCTCCGGCCGCCGGCAGCCTGCTTTTTGTACTCTTGAGAGACTCACCGCCGAGCAACGCTCAGAGTCAGGTTTGCTCTATACTGTCCCGAAACAAACAGAGCCTGTTGTCCCATCTCTCAAGGACATGCAGCACTGAGTTTCCAGATAATGTATGACTCAAAAGGTCAAGCTAACCTGTACAGAAAACAAGGCCTAACAGATCTGTAAGCCATACATTCCGTTCAAACCTTGTGTCAACTGTCAGCTGTTTTAGGTGATGTTTAATGTACATAATGGATACATTATTGTTGAGATCTCAGCAGAAGTTGCTACTGTGCAAAATGACTCAGCAGCTGTCAGCTGTTTTCGACAGTGACCTAATTTGAAGTTTTTATGCTTAAGCAAAACAATAGCACATGCTTACGCAGCTATGGTGATTCCATTCAGTTATATGAGATAAATACACGAGGAGTCATGGGCTTATGATATGAGGAGACACAAGATAAGTCAGAGGAGTTTTTGTGAGCAAGCTAAATCATTACACATGGCCTAAATTGTTAGTTAATTAAGTCATGGGCTTCGACAACTCATTGTTTCAATCATAGTATCAAAATTTATCTCTACACTTTCAAAGCTGATTTTTATTCACACTCATTTGTCTTTCTCTTCTATTTATTGTAAAACCAGTCACCCTAATGGCATATTTTTTCGTATCCCTGTCAGAGCCCATCTGGGAGTGAAGCGAGTACATACAGCAGCAGCAGCAACAGCAGACACAGGCAAAAGAAGAGATCAGAGGGAGTCAGAATTCCAAAGACTCTTCCTCCTGTTATTGTATCTGTGGTAAAGAAGAAGATAGTTGAAAAGTATGTTCCTTTGGTTTTATTACTGTAATTGTCTCAGTCTGACATTGTCAGCACTGGTCTACCATAGCTTTCATTTTTCCTTCTGTAGGCTAGATTCCCTGACAGAGGTGCACAGAGCACGGCAAGCAGAGCTGAGGAAAATGGAGGGTGATATTGAGAATGCCAGAAGTTCTATGGAGATTCTGGAGGAAAGTTCCTCTGAGAATCATTTGGAATTTTATAGGTCCATGTCGGTCTTTGTCCACACCCTGGTGGAGTGTCTACAGGAGAAGGTCAGTGTTAACAAAATCTGCTCAGAAACTATTATATTTATAAAGACAGAATCCTCTTTATAGTGTTTATAGATGTTATTCCAAATTAATTAAATTTGAAATATATTTTTGACTGTCTAAAGGTTATTGAGGTTAATGCTCTGGAATTGGAGTTGCATGTGCTGCTGTCTGAACAGTTGGAGGCGCTGTTGATTCAGAGGCGGCAGAGAGTCACAGAGCAGGCTGACTGCCTGCAGCGCCTTGGCTGTGAGTAACACCTGTATCCACCTGTCTGTACATGGTTTTGTGATGCAATTCATTTTTAGCCTGTTGATTTACAATTTCTCTCAATGTTTTAGCCAGTGCAGATGAACAGAATGAAAGTATAAACAATGGAACAGAAACCCTAGGGTGAGTGTTCAAAAACTAATTTTCATTAACCATAAAATAGAAATAAAAAACTGGACACAGAAATCACATGCTCTTTTGACATGTTTCAGTGAGACAAAAATTGGGGTTGATGGTGATAAAGGTGTCGGAATACCTGAAGACACACAGATTTCAGCAGAAGAGAATGAGCAGCTGCAGAAGAAGAAAGGTGAGAAATTTAACCTGTTAAATCCTTTAATTAAAGGCATCAGTGTCTGCAGTTTATTCTTATGGTGCTGTAGCATGCTTGATAAACTACGACTGCCCCCCCCCCCTCCAGATGATGTCATGCAGAGGTCAGAGGCAGTGTTCTCTGATGTTCAGGACGAGTACTGCGATGTTAAGAAGATTCTGTCCCGCTTTGAAGAGTGGAGGGCTTCTTACGCTGACTCTTACCACAGTGCATACATTTCTCTCTGTCTGCCAAAGTTGTTGAACCCCATCATCAGACATCAGCTGCTTGTGTGGAACCCCCTGAAGGTACACATAGTACATGAAGTCCAGCTCGTTCCAGGCATCCTACGACATCATGCGTCAGATGACATTTTATGTGTTTTAGGATGGCAGTGAGGCTATTGACAAGCTGCCTTGGTTCACAGCAGTAGAGACCTTTTGTCATGGACATGGCCATGAAGAGCTGGAGCATTCAGACAGACAGACTCTGTCTGCTGTCGTAGAAAAGACGGTCCTGCCCAAAATAACAGGTAACAAACATCTTCTGTGACTCACTGTCTTTATTGTTTTCTGAACATGTACACATCCAGGAAAATGAGCCATGCTATCAGCTATTCTGTCCCTTGAAATGTTAAATCTAAAGAAACTTTTCTATTTGCTGTTTAGCTTATGTGGAACTGGTGTGGGATCCTGAATCCAGCCATCAGTCAGTCTCTTTGTCTGGACTTTGTCACAAACTAAAGGAGGACTTCTCCATCTTTGAGGGGAAACAGAGCAAACCAGTCAAAGTAAAGTCAACACCATGCTTTCCCCACCTTTTTCTACTAAAAACTGCTAACTTGTGCTAAATATGTAAGCCTGCAGCTCTAAGCAGAGATTGACATGTAAAAAGGAAGGATGAATGCACCCCATTGTTAGAGAAGTATTTGATACAGGTTGATGCACACTCTATATAATGAAGACTTAACATTGTAATCACATTGTCATAATAAAGTTGAATGTTTATGTTTGTTAATTTATGTCCCACACAGGCACTCATAGAGGCTGTTATCGCTCGACTGAGGAGCTGTGTCGACGAAGATGTCTTCATTCCTCTTTACCCCAAAAAGTCAGATTTTTTTCTTTGTTCATGCTAATGTTTTATTACAGATTTGAAGGATGGTATAATAGCATTATACCAAAAAGACGGTATAATTCTAATATATTTAGCTTGTACTAAATACAATCCATTAATCAATTAATTTTTAAAAAAGAAATCTTGAACCATCAATTTAATTTGAATCAAATTTGTCTTTCAGGATTCTCGACGACCCATCCTCCCCTCAGTGTCGGTTTAGGGATCAACAGATGTGGAAAGCTATAAAAGTACAGTTAATTTTAAAATTCTCAGTTAAAATAACTTGAAATTTTGGTGGTTTTTTCAAGATCTGAAGTTTTCCTTGACTGTTTTTCTTAATCTCTTAATTAATCCTAATCTCAATTGTTTTGTGTCTATGTTAGCTGTTTGTTAATATGGGAAAATGGGATTTGCTGCTGCCTGAGTCAGCTTTAAAGGAGCTCATGTTGGACAAACTGCTGAATCGATACCTGATGATTACTCTGTGCAGTCATAACGTGCACAGCAATGCTGTCCAAGCTTGCAAAAAGGTGAATACTCATGTTTTAAAACCAGAATTAATGTTTTTGTTTTTTTTTTAGTACGATTGATTCTACTGCTCTTTTTTCCGGTTTTCTAGATAGCAGACAGTCTGCCGCTTTCATGGCTGAAAGGAGAGACTGAGTGTTTGCCTCAGCTTCAGAATTTCAGGAACCTCCTCCTTCAAAAAATACACAATATCTTCAAACAACATTCTCCAGAAGCCCCAAACACTCGGTAATAAAAGTCTTTTCTGCTTCCACCATAAAGAACAGAATTTAGACTCCAGCCTAAAGCATCCAGCATTGTATTTGCTAAAAAGCTGCTTAAATGATGAGTATAACACAGATGTTTGTGCCTTACTGTCTTCTTTAGGTCTGCTGTGGTTGAACTACTGCAGATTTTAAGCAAAATTCGTTGCAACAACTCCATCCTGGCTGTTGCACAGAAATACCGCTATGAAGATGTGATCTACTCTCACCAGCTGCTCCATCAGGAGACGGCGTGAACACAACTGGAACATTAAAAGGAGAATAAGCCGTGAGGTGCAGACCGCTTCTCAGACCAGTCCTGCCGAATATTAAAATGATTATGTGTGACTTTTTTGAGCAGTAAAGCAAACCTTGTTATGTTTTGTACAGAAGAGGTTTTGTATAGATTATTTTTATTAATAAACATTTGAATTTTGCTCGTTTGAATGTATATTTTGTCTTTTTTTGTGAGTTAATTTAAAAAAAATCACCTGTCAACATTTTTTCTGATGTTTACAAGGTAGAATAAAATCCTTGCAAAAAGAATTAGCATCTATAAAGAGACTACTCAATAATGTAACTTTGAAGTCAGATATTTGATATTGTTAAACATTACAGTGAAAAAGCACAAGTCAACATGCATATTTTCATGTCAGCACATTGACGTGCATGAATGAATGCAAATCTGAAGTTTGTGGTTGATGGTTCGATGTCACCCACGATCTGCAAAGACAACAGTCAGCTGCACTGAGGCATTTACTCAAATTTCCTTTTTACAGTCAGCTTCAGCATAAACACACATGATTGGCTATGCAGCATACAATCTTCAGATGAATAAAAGGCAGCCATGTTGCTGATAAAAACAGGTGAACTGAATACAGTGAAATAGTGACAATGACAAAAATATAAACAATAGTTGGGATAAATTGGCTTTTCCTGAATTAACTCTATAGTAGCTGAAAACCCAAGAGGTCAAAAGTCATCTTGAGAAAAATTAATTAAATTGATAAAATCTTTTCCCTGACTCAGCAAAACGTCCCAGCCCTGTGAAGGTAAAGTATGGGATGGATGAGTCCACAGACAATTCCGAGACTTTCAAACAGATGGTACATGTTGTATGTAACTCTATCATTGACAAAGAAGAACATAACAAATATTGGCAGAAAATTGACCAAGAAACACAGAAGGTGGACCAGAATGATGTTGAAGGCTCGTTTCTTCATCTTCTTGCCGCTCGATTCCTCTCTGCGCTCCCTGTCTCCTGGAGGGTTTTGCTTTAGAGAAAACAGAACTGAGAAGCAGCAGTAGATAAAGATGCACAGTGCCAGCAAAACCCACACCAAGCCGTCCGATGGTCTTTGTGGTATGAATACCCTTGTAAAAAGAATCAGAAGGAAGATGGTCCAGGACAGAACACACCCAGTCACCTTGTACCTCAGCACCTTTAACCTGGAAGGACACAGAACATTTGTAATCCATAACAGATAAGATGATTTTGCGACTAATATTGATCTAAGCATTTACCTGATGTAGACCAGTGGGTGGACCACCGCAACGTAGCGTTCTACACAGATAAAGGACTGGAATATAGGCCGACCAATCCACACCAGTCCCATCTGTAATGTGCCCAGACTGTAAAGTTGTTGAGGCGGGAACCAGCCTGTCCAAATGCATGTGATGAAACAGTAGAGCTGTGTTGGCAGCCCCAGACAGTACAGCATCTCACACACAGCCAGGCTCAGGTGATGGATCTCAGCCATCAACACCTCCATCGTTCCACCACAGATGGTCCAAATCATGCACAGATTTGCAGGGAGCCCCACCGCAAAGTTGGTGACCAGGGAGAAGAGGCAAAAAGAAATGGCCACATCTGTGTCTCTGAAGAAAGGAAAACATTTGGCTGAAACGTTGCTAAAGAGGCTCTCGACAGCAAGCATTCTCTCGGCGGGTCTTCATGTGAGCGTACGTGCTGCTGGAAGAGCTGTAGGAAGCCGAAAACTCATCATTACATCTTTATGAAGACAGATGGACAAGGGGACATGCAAATAGAGCCTGATTTGAATTATGGTTGTTTAAGTAGGTTTGCGGAAAGTGGAAATTTGTGAATCAAATAATGTATTTTTTGGCCATTACCATCACCAATTTTTTTTGAGATTATAGAAAGCAAAGTGGAACACTACAACACTGGTGCATTTAATGATGATATAGAGGATCACAAATAGGCCCTTAAAAATGTCCTTAATATAAAAGAAAATTGAAAACAAGAACTAGCTAGATGGCTCAAAAAAGGCAAAAGATGTTTCGATCTGCAGAGAAACATTTATTTGAGGGCCTACAAAGAAATGAACACCAAAACACAAATTCAATAGCTCATCTCATGCACAGAAATGCCACAGGATCAGAAACATCAGCGAACCCATTTTCCAACACTTGCCAACTAATCTGCTGCAGCCAATATGTGCACAAAATCATGTTAATGTTGTTTGACAATACTCTCCTCTTAGTCTAATCAGCTGAAAATACTGCTTCAAATGTGTAATATCTATTTTGCAAGCCGAGTTACTTAACCATTCAAGGCCAGGTGAGGCTGTCTAGCTCCAAATTTGAAAAAGGTCAGATTTTCAGTACGAAAAGCGATAAGTGCTGAGGAAATCACGGGGGAGATTATGAGCTGGGGGAGCTTATATGACCGAGAACTGGATGCCGTGTTTGTTGAGGCGGTCGATCAGCGTGGTTTTTGCAAAGGCAGCTCCTGGGGTATAAACTCCTCCCCTGAAAGTGAAGGGCAGAGTCGAGAGTCAGCTTCAAAACAAACTGAATCAGTAATGAACATAATGAACAAAGAGAGTGATGAGAGATGAGAAGACTCACGTTTTAGGTAAAGCTGACGGCTCATTGAGAAGGGTCAACGCGGCCTGTACCATGGCGATGGGCGTGGCCACATATCCACACTCTGAGTGAAAACAGACACATCACAGTGTGATGAACAGGCCCAACTTCTAACCCGAGCTGGTTGAACCTGTACTGAACGTCTGAACAACCTCTGCAAAAATGTTTTAGCTCTCAGACTAAACATGAAAAAAAGTATCTTTGTTTAATTTCCAAAGACTTTGAGTACTCTGTTATTAAATTAGTCTGCTCACTTCTGCTTTGATTCTTTACAGTTTATCCTTTATCTGTGTTTACTGTTTATTACCTGGTCCTTGCACTAGAGTGCGGATCTTGCCGTCTGGTTTTCCCTGGGAGGGGTCCTGTCCATCTGTGTAACCCTCTCCGTAAAAAGCAAACTGGAAGGAGGATTCTTCCAACTTAAACACAAGCAGAACAGGTGTAATATTAGAAACCAGGGCAGTTTTTTTTATTTACAGTGAAAACTTTGGTGATGACGTTAGAACTCTACCTGCTTTCTACTCGGCCCTGCTTTGGAGAACAATCCAAACGAGAAGAACTCTGGATACTGACAACACAGACAGCAGGGGCAATCTTAGCATCCAAGCATTTACTGTAGCTGTTTGCATATTGTCCTCGGGCATATTTGGGTTTACCTTAATGAGCAGGTTACGTCCAAAACTGAACTTGACCAAAAACCAGAACATCATGCCTGCAAACATCAGCTTGATGATGTTCCCGATGCCTCCGATTCCTGCATAAGCTCCATACTGAACCTGAGGTTACAGTTATGTTATCAGTCTACACAACACTAAAATCCTGTTAGAATTCTTATTTGTTAACCAGCATCTCAACAATATAATATAATGTAACTAAAGACTGACCGGTGTAGCCTGATGCTCCTCCACCAGGTAGCGCTGAGTTCTTTTCACAACGGACGGGTCAGAGCCCATGAAGGGCACCGTATACTGCTGGATCTCATTACTGAAGAACAATGCACCCCTATGCAAGACACACATGCACCTAACTGAAAATACTGCTTATCAATTTGTATTTGTTTTAAATTCCACAGCATGCCATTTTAAACTTAGTGACGTGATGATATTTTAAAAAATTGTATTTTTTAGATTTTATGAAAAAGTTCTGAAGAACTTAAAGTTTGACATGTAAGTGCAGTAGAATTACCAAAAAAATAATGATTTAAAATATCTAAATACTGGAATAGAATTTTCAATACCTGCGTTTGAGCTTGGCGCCAGCTGTAGGAAGAGGTTTATGATTGAACTTCCTTCTGAGACTCTGGAGCCTCTGACTGTCAGCGAAACCGTAAACCGCCGACTGCCATGTTCCATCGTGGATACATCCACCCTGACAGTGCAGATGGAAAGAGACATAATTCCAAGAATCTTGAGTCAACGAATGATTAATGAATTTCTCCATTACATGAGTCAATGTTAGGAAACATAAATGAGGAAGATTAAAGAACAAAATTGGACAATAAGGTTTATTCCACTAACTTGACTGAAGTTACTTACATCAGATCCTGATTTGATGGTCAGGAAGCTTTCTACAGCCGTCAATATACCTGCAGATTAACAGATAACAAAGAACACAGACTCTTTTACAGGCTAATTAGACTGGATACACCACATCTGCCTGACTGAGTGGATCTGAGGGTGTTTCATTATCAATGCCTGAGTGCACACGTGTGTTCATACCTTTGAACTGATCCCTGGTGTAAAGGACACCCATGTCTGCTGGGATGGAGTCAAACCCACAACTTCCTATGACATACACGCCTTTTTCAGCTGCCTGACTGTTGTAATTCAACTGCATGCCCTCCAGAAACTGCACACAACACACATCGTTTATTTGAAAGCCCAAAATTCAGCACATCAGAAAGGCCACGGGATATTTTAAATACAACCTTAAATAAAAATAATCTCAACGTTAACTATTAGAGTCTTGGCTTTGTTTCAGGGTGTTGATCTGTGTAATGGTGAACATCACAGAGAGCTGCTGCCAGGCTTTACCATGAAAACCAGCATGTCTTCCATTTAATCCAAACAAACAATAGCAAAGCTGAATGGGAGGAGATATGAAAACATGTGCTCTGAATAGAGATTAAAGTCTTACAGAAGTATGTTGAGATAAAAAAAAAATAAATTCAGGGATGCTTGAGATGTTTCAATCTTCAGTTTTATCAATGACAGTTGAAGAATCTAACTGAAGTTTTCAGAATAGAATGTTGAACTTGTTTTGTAGTGCAGCAAAACAAAGTATAGAATATTTGCTGAAATCAGGTAAACAGCAAAAAAATCCTTAGAAATCATATATTTTTTAATTGAATTCAGAAAAAAGAAAATCATTGACTGCAACTTTAAGCTTGAAATAAGTGATGTTGCTGCGATCGAGCAAAGACACATGAATGAAGATGCTGCATCACTGGCAAACATACCTGAGGCTCTCCACTGATGTCAACATGATGGGCTCCATTTTCCACACAGGCTTTAACCACTGGCTCACCGAAGAACCTGTACTGTACACACAAACAACACTTTCATTTCACTTTAAATCCTATGTTTTTCTGTTTGAAACACAAACATGAATGACAGTGGGATGTAAAGTGGCACTGAAAACCTACTTTCCATTCCTACGTGGCAGCAAATACAATTAGAACTATTGTGAGCTGTAAGTCAGTAGTGCCCGTTGTGTGACTGAAGGCTCCTCTGTTTGTATGTTTGCTGGCGACGGGGGTGCATGGAGTTGGGACACATGTTGCGGTATGATATACTTACAGGCCCAACACAATTAAGGACTATCACAGCCTGTTTGCACATGGATGCCAGTGAGTCTGGCTCTGCAACATCTGCCACGATGATATCCACCTCTGACCTGAGCTCAGGCTTACCTGCATGTGAACACAAAGACACACACACATACACACATAGTGCATTTTTAGCCATTACTGAGTGACTACAACAGCTAACAGGGTGTGGAAGTGCTGGCACGACAGGGGGACTGCACAGAGTGGAGGTATGTTCCATCAGCTGTTTCACTGTAGAGAAAGCCAAAGAGGATGGGACAACAGAATAACTATTTAATCCCTTGGAAATTCACATTACTATCATACCAGAAGAATAGCTCCCTGGTCTCCATCTGGTGACAGATGGAATTTTCCATGCTCGTGTTGTTGCATACACACCACCAAATAGAAACACAAGAAATTACCCTAAGTACTTCTTTTGTCCATATTTACAGGGTGCAAGTGATTTGTTTTATCACAATCGAGAATAAATGAATATAGAATTGAATTAATATTATCATTTACAACAATGAAACCTCTAGCCTTTACCACAGCCTTTCGTACATATTCAATAAACATTCCTATTTGCTAAGACTATTAAAAGGCCTTTCCTTCCTCTTGATACACACGTTCATGCTGATTTGAGGTTGGCATCATTATTTGAATGAGTCCAATACATTTTCATTCATCTGTTATTTGCTACCCAGACTGCCCTTTGGAGTCCAGTCGCAAGTTTGGGGTCATGATGACAGAGATAAGTAATCCTGAGCTGGAAATTATTCTTTGCGAAATATTATTTACGTTGAAAAAAGTGAATCGAATTAAATGTCTGAGCCGAGATTGCTGAAATACATACCGAGGACAGCAGCAGCCTGTTCCACAACTTTTTCTAGCTTCTGCTTGCTCCTGCCAGCCACGGCCCACTTTAGAGTTCCTTGTGGCCCTTCGTCCACAGTCCGGGCCACCTCCTCTACCACAAACTGCCCGGTGAACCCAGACGCCCCAAAGATAACCAGGTGGTATGGACGGCTGGAAGTCGTTTCAAAACGAGCCATGATTACGACAAAAGACTGCTGAACGTTGCTGCTACTACTACTCCTCTCGACAGACTGACAGTGGAGACAAGCCGTGCAAGGGGCGGTTTTGTCTGCGCTTCACGCTACTTCCGCAGCAACAATACGCTAATAGGCTAACACTCCAACAGTAACGCAGTTTTGGATACTGTGAATTGCATGCATTGTTTTTCTACTTCTAACTGTTTATATGATCAATAAAAGCACTAGCGTCATTGTTATGAAATCAAACATTTATTGGTATAGTGTATAAGCATCGTATTTACATCTTAGTTTATCGTCGCGTAAGATAATATGCGTACCCCTGATTGGTTTTCGCAACAGTTGTTTGTTGATGTCGTCATTCATATGCGTCTGTAGTGCCACGAGAGTTGCAAAATGTGGGGTCGGGATGCGGAGGTCTCAATGTCACAGAGGATTACAAACGGACAGCTTCACAAATAACAAATTTAAATCACGGATGTTGTCCGAGCTAGATTTCTAGGAAAGGATTCAAGGTAAGTTATCTGAAGATCTTACCTGTGAAACCGCATTACTGCATTTTAAGAGTGACGTTAGCGTCAGGCTAGCTAGTTGGGTAACAACTTTTAATATAAATTGTTAGGGATTATTTCATTTGGGTGATTTGTACTACACTTTTAAAATCACAATTAAACTTTGTAAACTCACATTAGTAAATTTACATAGTTGTTATTTTTCCACAATGATTTTGCATTACTACCCTTGCGAAATGCTGTAGTTGTACTGTCTGAGTATATGTACACGTTTCCAAATATAATATTTAAAATATTAAATATAGCGATATTGCCTTAAAATCAGAATGCTGTCATAATTAACACTTATCCTGTTCTTTCACCTTTTGTTTTGTAGTGATCCTCATATCCACATAGCCCCTTTATATTGTACATACAGATACAGACTTCCATCATGTCAAACAAAATGTGTATGGTGGTGGAGCTGATGCGCTCTGCTTGCTGCCACACCATCAAAAGTAGATCCTGTTTGCGCAAGCCAACGTTGCTTTCCTTGGCTCCCTCCTGCCTCAGTGCTGTTGGGCTCCCTGTGGTTCATAGAAGGGCCTACAGCTTGGACCCCCTTTCTTCTGGCTCTGGTCGGACCACGCTTGGGTCATTTTCTCAACAGCACAGTGTCGAGAGGACGTCGCCCTCCTCAGCGCTCACACACAGAAACCTGTCTGCTGTGGCTGTACAGGTAGGTAGATTTCTCTGGTTGTTTTCAGAGTTGAAATATATATTCTTCAGCATAATCTGTTTAGTGAATTTGCAATGAAATTAGTTAAATAATAATTGTTTCCTATTTTAATCCTACATCTTGTGTACAGTCTTAAGCTTCTTCAAGAAATACAAACTTGTGTGTAAATTAAGGATGCACATTTATCTGTCTACCAACCTTGTGTTTAGGGCCAGCGTCGTCTGTGCCGCTATGATTTCCTGGACCTCGGAGAGGTAGAGGAGAATGTACGTCGCGCTCAGGCCTGTAAGAAGATGAGACATTTTATCGTGGATCCAGATTTGGCCAAACTAATTACACAGCATCTGCAACCTGAAAAAGCCACAACAATTATCTTTGAATGTAACCCAGGTATGTGTGTAGTCAGTTGTTAAGAAAATGTGTTGTGTGATGATTATCTTGTGTTTCTTTGTTGTGTAATTGTTTTGTAATGTGACAGAAGCGCAATTATAGAGAATTTTTCACTGTGTATGTTTTTCCAGTGAACAAAACTGAACAGCTGTGTTTGCTTTAGGTCCTGGGGTGTTGACGAGGACGCTGCTAAATTCTGGAGTTCAGAAAGTTGTGGCTTTGGAAGGAGATAAGTACTTCCTGCCTGAGTTACAGGTGACTAACTGACTGAAGACAGTACCTTCACACAAAAATAACTTATTCTTCCTAACAAATTATTAGGACAAACAAATTTGACTTATTTAAATAAGTCAAATCTAAGATCTGCTTTTTAAAATTTCACTTGTGGTTGTTCAAAGTATCATAAATTGGGTTTGTTATTGTTTCTTTTTACTGTTCTTAATGGCACTTTTTTGCTCTTTTTTATGTTGTAGGAGTTGGAAATTCAACTTGATGGCCAGCTGGAAGTGGTTCACTGTGACTTCTTTAAACTTGACCCCATTGGCAGTGGAACCCTTAAACCCCCTGCCATGTTCACTGACAAGCTGTTCACTGATCTGGGGATATCAGAAGCAAATTGGACTGATGGTGAACAACCATGTTTACACGCTGCATATTCACACTGAAAATGTCTCATCATCTTACAAATTTTAAACATAAATAAAAATACAATGAATACTACAGGATGAGGAGACATTAGGAACACACTCTTGCTCTGCAAATGTGTTGTAATACATTTTTGTGTCTCATTGTTTCTAGACATCCCAGTGAAGGTAGTGGGGATGCTTCCCATGCGTAATGAGCGTGGGATGCTGCTGAAGATGGTTTATGCTTTATTTGAAAGACTGTCCATCTACAGATATGGAAGAATCGAGCTCAACCTCTTCATAAGCGAGAAAGAATACCTGGTAAAAACAAAAAAACAGAGCAGTTGATGTACAGAAAGTGGACCAAACAATTCAATAATTCTGATCCTTTCTCCAATCAGAAACTAGCATCACGACCAGGTGACATGATGAATTACAGAGCCTTCAGTGTCCTCTGGCAGATGGCCTGTGACATTGAACTGCTCCACAAGGTACAGATTGATGGAATAGGGTTTGAAATTGATAGAAAAGGATTCTGCAGCTTTGTTTTTAATAGATTTGGTCAAGGAGTAACAAACAGTGATAGAAAGATCAGCTCTGGTGTGCATTTGTCCTGCAGGAGAGTTGGGAGTCCTTTGTAACATCTTCAAGAAGGAGTGTACGCAGCCCTAAGAACAAGGTAAGACAGAGCACAGATAATATGACACAAATGCTGTTGATGATGTTATATAATATTTCCACTTATGCTAATTTTTTCCCCTCCCCACAGCTTTCCAATGATAATTTGTGTCTAGTGCGCCTTCGTCCACGTGCTGATCTGTTTTCTGCAGGCCTCACCCCTTCCAATGCTTCAACTCTGTTGATGATGGTCAAACAGTGTCTGGCAAAGAGGAAGGTCAAGCTAATTGACAGACTCAAGTAAGCGTTGTTGACCCTGCGGCTTAAAAAAAAAAAAAAGGACATTTTTTGTGAATCCACACAGTCGTTACATTTTTGTCTCATCCTCCATATTTTTATTGGTTTTTCTTTTGCAGTCTGTGGTCACCAGACAGTGGGAGTAAGCTGTTAGCAGAGATGGGCATGCAGGAGGACATATTGACGGGCCACGTTTATCCGGAGGAATACCTGCGACTCTTCCAGCTGATGGACAAAAGTCAAGAGTTCACTCAGAGCTGGCTTTATGAGGAGATTTTGGAGAACACACAGAGAGAGGGCTGGGTCTAAGTGCAAACGGACATAAAGGTCATGTGTATAGTTTAATTTAAGAAAAACAATGTATCATTAAATCAACCAATCTCATGTGACACTATGAAATATGGGCAGACAAAGGCAATGGTGTTTATAGTTGATACCCGGCAACATAAATATGTGTTACCCAATTTTATACAGTTAATCAACTGAATGTTGATAATGGATGACATAGGAGATCTTCTCCTGAGCTAATTCACAAACCAGTGAGTTGAACTATAACACCAGTCAGTCCCATCTGTTTGAGTCCAGGTGTACAGCTGTGCAGAACACCTTTTTATAATATCATTTTCACAAACTTACAGAATCCGTACAGTTGGAAGTCTTCAGTGTGTGTCTTCAGAGCTTGTATATTTTTATACATTAATTATGTGTGCTATGCATCAGATGTCTAACTGAATAAAATAATGAGGCTGTGGTTTTCTGAATGATAAGGAATGCGGATCCTTTTTTATGAATTTTACCATTTCCAGCTCTTGGAGCTGACAGTGTCTCACCAGGAGGCGGCGACTGTAGCAGCATGAGAGCCGTGCGCCGCAGAAGCCGCAGCAGTGCAGGGCAGGCCCGGCAGCTCCGTCCTGCCGTTGGCAAACGTCTACACCCCCAGTCACAGCACTATGTCAGCACACTATCAACACAGGGAAAAACACCGTGTCTGATCCGATGCCAGGTTGCGCAGTCCGTTGACCCTTTCAGACCGTAAGTACGCCACTGTCGCCTCAAGGGTACTGGTATAATAAATCGAAGGAATGGCAATAATGTAATTCAAATTCAAAGGTTTTTCCGGGGTGTTGTACCCAGATATGTCACCTTCTAGCTAACGTTAGCTAGTAACAGCACCATGCACCTTAACTTTAATTCGTAGCTGCAGCGTTAACATTATTGTTTGACTAGCTTCATTGGTAGCTAACCATTTAACTCTAGCTTTTCTTTTTCTTAAACATTTTGTACATGTTCAAAGAAGGGAGACCGCCTTACAACCTGCCAAGAAAATACGTGTTCACGTTATTTTCTCTCTGAGACGTAGTGACATCTCATACACATAATGCACATAAAAAGCCTTTTTTACGAATAATACTTTAGATCAAAACAATCTTTACATTGGTTTAAAAAAAATAGCCGACCAGCTAACAAACGTTAACGAAACTGTCGTGTTTTTTGACACCGTCTATTATTAACCCATGATTACACGAGATTGACATAACTCAACATATACACTTTGGCTTTTATACATTCAATGTATGTAATCTGCTCTGAACAGCAATGCGTCTTTCCTGTATGCCAGATTATTTCTTATGCCCCCTGTGGAGCTTCTAGACATGAAGAGACATTAATGAGGATGGATGGTTGTGTGGATACATTGAAAACGTTCACGATGATCCAAAAAAATACTGATAGCGGGTCCAATAATAGCTGTGTGTGTGTTATTGGGCCATGTTATTGCAGAAGCTCTAGTGTCGCAGGTGTTAGTGGCTCCGTCTTAAATCCTTCTGGGAGACAGGTGAGAGGTATCCAGCAGAAACACTCATTAAAATATATAAAGCTTATGCAACCTATAGGTAAGATCCTTCCTTCCCTCTGGGTTGAGTCCCTGATGCTGATGTGTTTATAGGCTCATCCTCTGAAGTATAGCCCACTGTGACGCTTCGTTTTAATGCTCGGATATTCAGTGTTCATCCACCTTTCTTTTGTACATTTTAAAGGTTGTCTGCGCATTAATGTATTGATTCTGGTAATGAAATGAAAACACATGTGTCTCAGAGTATATAAGGTTTAAATTGAATACAAGCAAAGGTTTTTTTTTTTTATATTTTTGACTGCAGCCTGGAGTTTCAGAACTGTGCCAGCGTTCCAGGTTTGTATGAACATCTTCTAAACAGTGTGAATATGTGCAGAGATCAGTCGCCAAGAGCAACTCTGAGTGTTTGTGTTGTTCCTGTGTCTACTGTGAGAATTAGTAAGGACCTTAAAGCCAAGTGGCAGGCGGTTGCACGATGTGTGTGTGCTGTACACTCATTAACAGGATAGATGACTTTATTGTCATGTGACAGGTGTACAGTAACCAACATGTCTACTTGTACTTCAGTAATTTTACGTTGCAGGAGTCAGCTATTCAGATGAGCTGGTAGACAGTAGCTCCAGCGTGTTATTGACAGATAGATTGCAGAAAAAGCTTTTTTTAGGTAATAATTTGCTAATTTTAAAGTTGTTAATAGCTTTTAAGAAGTCTTTCCTCCTCTACCTTCTGTGTCCGTTGCCTCTTCGGTTTGTTTTTTTAAGACTCCTTCAAGGATTGAAATCTCATTGGCTTGAGAATGACGTTAAACTTGTTTTGCACTCCTTGTTTCTGACGTTGCTGCTCTGACTTTATCTGCGTGTCACTCAGTCACCTGCCCTTTTCTCTGTTTCTCTCAATCTGTGCAGGCTGAACCAAGCGCTTTTTTAATTCATGGGATAGACCTTCAGGCTGGAAGGTCACACCTTGAGAGAGGGGCCCAATGGATCATGGTGGTGAGTGAAATGCTGTGTGTGCACTTTAAGTTCAGTAAAATTAACAGTACATTTCCTAAAGAAGAGTTGTGCATTCATAGTATTTCACTGTATTTCTTTTCCAGGTCATTCTGAGATGGAAGGAGAAGTAATGTCTCAAGTCCGGGGGGGCAGGGACGACTTCTGTGATAACCTACCCCCCACTGAGCCTCTCACTGCCCAAACTGGAAATCTCAACGAGACCAGCGCGCTTAGTCAAAGTCTCTCTCTTCTGCAAAAAGGAGAGAGCGGAGAACAAGGGCTCTTCCATAACGCCCCCTTTTCCAGCATGGGCCGGAGCAGGGACGAGGAGGAGGAGGAAGGAGAGGGAAATGCAGAAGGGAACAGAGACCATGAGGAAGAAGACCTTGATGAGTTGATGAAGGAAGAAGATGAAGAGGAGGAGGATGTGTCAGAGGGCTCAAGCTCTATAATTTGTTGTCAGTCTCCAGACACACCCATGACAGATTCCTCCTATTCTGAAACAGGTCAAGAACACACACTGACTTACACACACAATTTCCAGATGTTCAGCACTGTGGAAGAGCTGCACTGCAATTCTGTGCGTGTGAATGTATTTCTCTTATTAAAAGTTATGCAGACAGAAATATGAACAGGCAAATCGACCAAGTATTGTACAATCAGGGGAGGTCAGATATAAGGATGATACAGGTAGAGGGAGAATGTGAAGAGATGGATAACCTGAGGACGGGGACACACAACATGTTGGTTCTGATATCTCAAATTACCAACCCCTCCAGGCCTGCAGAACCTTGTCCAGATAATAGTTTCAGGCTGCTGTTTAGACTTTTATGTGTGTTTGACAGCTGTTTTGGAGCGATCGTGTTTCAGCATGTCCTTCGACCTATTAATTAACTCCTCTTTCTTCCTTTATCCCTACAGCCAGTCTTTTGGAGACTCCCTATCCTTTCAGCCCAGGGACTAGTCCAGAACCTACCTCTCCCGTGATCCCGACAGCCACCCCGGAAACTCCGTATCCCATCAGTCCAGCATCACAGAGTCAGAGCGTTGTCAGTGTAAAGCCTCTTACCTCCAGCACTGAGTCGTGTTCCTCCAGAACGGGTTCTGTTCCAGGGGTAGAGAGCCTCACCGCCTGGCCTGCAGACCCTGCCCCACCGACCTCACACTGTAGCTCTCCCTGCTCACCTAAACACACATGTATCACAGAGCACTCGACCTCATCTGCGCAGTCGGTCAGAGAGTTTTTTACCTCATCTACACCTGCATTTACAGTAATGGCTGACACCGCCAAGCTCAGCGCTTCTGCGGGCTGCACTCCGGAGACTGCAGCCACTGGACCCTCACTCCCCCTCAGCCTGGATACTACCAGTACCACGCCACAGTGCTCTTCCTCCAGAGGAGCTCCAGAGGACATCTCAGGGCCGATGTGTGACACAGGACATGTCCCAGACCAGGACCTGCTGAAGTCTTTGGAGGAGTTAGCACAAAGGGGAGATGATGCTCACCTTCCGCAGTACCTTCACCAGGTAATTTGTAAATCAGGCATAAAACCCCAATCACCTGCTCTGCATAACTGACATGACACCTTATCCCCTGAGGCCTGGGTGTCTCCCATCTATAAACGTGACTGCACATGTGTGGTGTGAATATATCTGTCAGCTTGCTGCACAAATGTCACCAGACACACCTGGGTGATGCTTATTCCCCACAAAAGGCGTCATTGGGTGCGTATGTTTTAATAGGTTGTATTAAAAATCATGTTCAGGTGATGTCTCAAAGGATGACAGTTCAGGGTGTTTTTTTTTCCACAGGGATATTTTTAATGAGCAAACCAGAGCTACGGTATCATTAAACACCAGAAGCTTTTTCAGTACTTGGTTGCTCTGACTGTAGTAATTTGGTATGAAAGGGTGAGTGTTTGCAGGGCTTCAGTTTTAGGTTTAAGCTTGTTCAGGTTGGGAGTTCAGGCTTCACACATCGGCATTGTTGCACTGTTTCCTTTTTCCCAGATAAGGTTCCTGGTAGTTAATAGGATGCCACATTTGAAGCAAAAAAATACATATGTCAGAAATAAGATTAGATGTTAATGTTGTGCCATTACTTGCAGCACAATGACTAACATTTTATCAGGATTGACAGCATCTGTGTATGTTCACAACATCTGACTGATTTGTTCACTCATTCATGCAGGTTTTCCACAAAAGAAATACACACTCTCCCTCCTTCTCTCTCTCTCTCTCTCTCTCTCTTTTTCTCCCTCTCCCTCCCTCCCTCCCTCCCTCTCTCCCCCTCTCT
>BJFM01000498.1:72324-82353 GCA_016586285.1 Arothron firmamentum | reverse complement strand
CTCCCTCCCTCCCTCCCTCCCTCCCTCCCTCCCTCTCTCCCCCTCTCTCTCTCCCTCTCACTTATATGCATGCAGTTGATGCTCCTTAAATAATCTCTGTTTGTCTCGCCACAGATTGCTGAGGCCTTTGTTCTTAAGGAAAACTGTATCCTTTTCATATGTCTGAGGGGTGGAATGAAGCTGTTTTTTGAGCTATTTTTAACTATATTTGAATATCACTATGTCAGCAATGATGACAGTTGCGATGACATAAAAGTCCAAAGAAATCTGATATGTCGCCAGAGTCTGTGGCTAATAATTCATAAACAGTATAATGGAAAGCTCTCTTTATCAAAGCTCTTGCAGCTCTTTTGGTCACAGCAGAGTTTATAGGTCCAACAACAGTTATTGTTGGTCTATTAAAACTGATTCTGCGGTGATCAGGTTCAACACAGAGCAGCTAGATATGTAAGGGAGACATAAAGACATAAAAAAATTGTATTTGTTTATATGTCTGCAGAATCTGAACAAAAGATAGGATGGATGAGAAGAAATTGAGAGGCTCAGCATCCACATCAGTTTCTTTGTGAGAGAAGGAGCACCGAGCCATGACAGAGGATTGAGATTTATCAGCTCATATCCATAAACATGAGACACTCTAGCCTGGAGAAAGTTGCAGCTTTACATTCATGAACAGGAAACTGGGAGTTGTGTGCCAGAGTTGGGATGTGTTGTCTTTGAATTTGTGCTTCTTAACCTGCGATGTTCAGTTCAGTGGGCGCTGTGGTGCATCCAACTGCAGAGACTCTATCATCAGAGAGTACTGGACAACCTGAATGTACTGCAAGAACAATGGGGTAACGTGCACACACTGAGCACGATGTCACTACATAACTTAGTGTATGGTTCCTGATTTCTCTGCATCTGGTATTTAATCATTTTTTTCTAATGATCATGATCATTCAGTGTACTTTAATCGATGACGTAATGCAAATTCTGTCAGAAAACATTCAAGTCTCACAATTGCTCGTACGGTATCTTTTTTTCCACTGGCTGGGGTTTTCTTTCTTGCTCTTTCAGCTTTTTCAGAAGCAGAACATCATTTTTTCCTAATATGTGGTTATTTTGCCTGCCTGTTTCACGGTTGTGTTACAGCGTGAAGCGTGACAGCGATCTCCGCTGCTCATTAAAGCAAAGGGCTCGCTGCTTTTGCTCTGTCGGAGTCGTGATCTGTCTGTCTCTCTGTGTCTTCTAGAGAGTCAGAGTAAACCGACGACTTCTCAGCTGGCAGCACAACATCTGGACAGTCTTAAGCACATCTGCCAGACACACAGTCGGTCAGTCTGCAAAGTTGTGTATCATCATTATTATTAATAATAGTAAATCAACAATAATGTTTGTGTTATGGTCACTGCAGTCAACATGTTCTTGATTTAGTTACTTTTCTCCAACACTGAGGTCATTGCTCTTTTTCATGAATATTACTCTTGTTTATTTGGCAACTCTTAAAGCTTTTGTTTTCTCTGACTTTGTGTTAAATCATGTCCCTAATGTTAAATCTAATTTTAGTGAAAAACCTAAAATGAATATATAAAAGTCCACATTTTTTTGGTATATGAAGGGTGTTTTGGCTCGTTTATCCCTGTTGAGCCGCGTGTTCATTTGGATCAAGAGAAATGATGCTCTAGAAGTGCTATTATCCACTCTTGACGCCTTATTATGTTTTTGTTCTCATATTTTGACTATTGCATATGTCATCTTGCCCTGTACTTTTCATTCTGTAAGTTCATTATAAGCACAGTCGAAATGTGACATTTCTTAACAAGGGATAAAGTGTTAAAAATGAGAATGAAAGACTGTTGCGGGGTCAGCTCTGCTCTGATAGTGGAGTTCAGCAAAGTCCTTTGCTGTTGCTGCACATTGCCGAAATTTGAGCCATCACACAGCTGAGGTTTCACTTCACTTATCTCATGCCCTCAACCACACACATGTTGCAAGTGTCACTTGCTGAAGTTGTAATGCCAAGGAAAACTGTTTGTGCTAATATTAGGTCTCAGAGTAGAGGTAAACTCCTTTTCTCTGCATCATCAACTATATTTTAGAGCAGATTGCAAATGTTGCCTTCCTCTCACTCTGTCCATTTCTCTGTTCTGTTCATAGACCGAGAGCTAAAGATGCCCCGGTAAGATATTTCTCATTTTTGTTGTGTGCATGTGCGACATTTAAAAAAAATGTTGTTTTCATACACTTATAAAAATGATTTGTTGTGTTTATGAACAAGAAATAGCTATACACACATACAACTTTGATTAATGGCATTTCTATTACTGTTTTTGCGTTCAGTGTGTCTCCCTGGATGTATTGAGTTCTGCAGCGGAAGAAGGTGGTGAACTGTCTCCACGTATATCAGGTGCGTGTGTGCCTGACTGAGATCTGAAGTGGGCCTGGGAGGTTTACTGGGCTAAGCTAGAGAAGGGATATTTTACAGGGGGAAAATGCTAAATATACTGGATATATATACTAACACAGAGAAGCTAAACAAACAACTGAACATGTTCTGAGGCAGTAAGGGTAAGATTATTTGTTTCTTATCAGAAATGGTGATTCAAGTAGAATCAAGATTGTTTAAGATGATAGATGCCAGCTCCTCAGTTGCTTTCTCTCTTTTTAATAAAGATGATCAGGTTGATGAAAGAATGGAAGCCAGAGGTGAAGACTCCTCCCATTCTGAGAGCAGCCACCCCATCTTAACTTCCTGCGAAATTGCTGATGTTGAATCCCTCGACATCACCAAGATGAAACGAAAAGACCCAGAAAGAGAGATAGTGGGCAGGGAGGGTTTCCACAGATCCCAGCTGACGGACAGAGGGGGAGGAGAGGCCGGAGAAGCGGTGGGATGCACCATTTCAGTCCTGAGAGATGAACTTCACCCCTCCACAAGTGTTGCATTGGAGCAGCCCAAGCCTGCAGAGCAGCAGGGAGGAGATCTATGTCTCACACAGGAAAGGCAGGCAAAGAAGGAGGCAGGGGAGAGTCGCCAGGAAAGAACAGTCAGTACTTTCAAGATAGATGTGGAGGGAGAAGATGAAGAAGAGGATAAGCTTAGACAGAGAGCTCTGCCAGTGGAGACTATAGTTAGTGGGACAGAGGTGGAGCCAGAGCCGCTACACCCGGAAGCTGGGAAGAGCCAGGTACCTCAGAATCTGTTGTTTTTGTTGTGCCTTCAGTGTACAGTTCATTGGCCACTACTGTACATGCATATAAAAAAACAGTTATCAAAGAATATATTAATGTGTGCAGTTTTAAAAGCAAATATTTTGGTTATGCTTGTATTTCTTAGATTTGACATGAATCGTGCTGCCCTGGTTAAATGAAACTAAATAACAGCACTGAAACCAGTTTTAGAAGTTTCCCCTGCTAATTATGACTCATTTACTCAAATATGAGTCAGAATTTAGCTTAAAACGTTGCTGTTGTAGCAATAGTGAACATTTTCTCTATGAGAGGTAAATCTCACATATAGGAGGTTTGTTGTCTTCAATCAGAGCGCTCACAGGAGGAGAGCAAACATTTAATATTGATCCGTGAGCTATGCCTTATTTTCTGTGCAGTTGCAGGAGAGCTCTGAAAGCTTTGTTGATCAAGAGGCCAGTCTTCCTCCCGATGGGCATATGAAGCAGCAGGAGGATTTGGATGAAGAGGACTATGAATTAGAAGATGCTGACATCATCCCAGAGGCTTCCTCGTTGGATGACTTGGCTAAACTCATCACCGTACAGGAGGTGTGTACATCTTCCTTTCCAGGGCTCTCCTGCCTTTAGTTGCCCATTAAACCCTTTTATGTTAGACAGAACTGCTTCCTGTTGACAAACTGTTTTCTGTCCTAATAACGTGCCCTATTAGTTTTACTATCCTGTGTTCTTTTCCTCTCCACGATACTCAGATGCTGGATTTGTTTGCAGATACAGCCAGTTTTACAAATCCTAAATCAGTATCACCTCTTATCATTTATTTAAACTAATGTGATGTTTTTTCTTGTACACAATACATGGATACATCAGAAATAGTTTTGTTTTTACATTTTGTTTGCATTGTAAACCATGGAGAGAAGAATTAGCTTAAATTCAGAGGTAAATAGAAATTACAGTAGACCGAAGCCTGATCTTCAGGCCGACACAGCTCTCCTAATTAAAATAAAATTCTGGTGTCCTGTTATGTGACTATGTGAGAGGAAGTGCAACTCATATATTTTTTTTATTTTATTTAGTAAATTAAAAAGACCTTATGACTGTAGTTTTCCATTTACATTTTTATTGAAATATTTGGAGCCTTAACAGCTGTCAGTTAAAAAAAAGATCAGTAAATATAAATGTGGGTTATTACAATGATCATGGTCCATAATTAATTAATTATTTACTCACTTTAGATCAAGCCATATCATAAACTTATTATGACCGGATTTGAAGATTATTCAGCAGAATTAATAATTGTATGATATTGTTGGGAATGACTAACATGCAGATACTTTGTGCGATATACTGACACCTGGTGGCCATTGCTGATAAACACATTCACTGCGTTGCAGTCTTGTACGTTATGTTGTATTTAATGTAACCACAAATAATGTTCATTTGTATAAATATACTTTTCTTAGATATCTCCCGTTTCTGGCCTGGTCTCCATATTGAAAAGGCGAAGTGAAACTGTGGACAAAGAGAGTGCTTCTAAGAACACGGTGACCCGATCCAGCATAGGTTCCACAAAGAGACGTGTCCGGTTTAAATTCCCTGATGACAGCTACGAGCAGGGTTCGTTGCATTCATTGTTCAGACACTGCAGTTAGTGAATTGTCTTGCTAAAAGGATACACAAAGTCACATTTTTAGCGGTCTATGTAAAAATACCTACTTTAAAGCAAATTAATGAACAGAATACCCTCCAACCAGCTGCGCCCTTTCTTCCGTGTTTCTCTGTAGATGTTGGTGGTGGAGACTCCTGCCTGCTACTCTTCCTGCTTTGCCTAGTGACAGTTGTGATCAGTTTGGGTGGCACTGCCCTTTACTGTGCCCTGGTTGATGTCCACTCCTCGGTTTGTCAGGACTTCTCCAGAAATGCAGACTTCTATATGAACCAGATACAGCGTGGGATATCTCACATCCAGCACTGGTTTGGCCCTAGCTCATAGCAGGACCAGTTTGCTCTCCAGTCACTGTAGCTTCCAACAGCCTCTGTTAAATCAGTTACGGTCTCAGGCAGCTGCACCAAGTGTCTGTTTTACTGCCAAAGTGGCTTCAGGGGAATGATTGTATCAGCACATTGGCACATTTAGAAGAACTCCACAGCTGTTTTAAAATGCTAATGCAGTCCCAGCTTCCTTCAGGCTGCAGATCATAGGTCAGATATGGCTTCATGAGGCTGGTTTCAAAGGGAATGCAGAGCAGAGGGAAATGAAGACGACTGATGAATGGAAATTGTAACAGGAAGAACTTCAAGATCTCTCAAGCTTAAGGTCAGTCTGAAAGAACAAACTGCCCCACAAAGACCCTTCCAGCTGGTAAATGAAGTAATAGTCAGTCAGCTCTGACTGACACAAATGTCCGCCAGCTGAAGCTCCCCTCCAGGACCGCCTCCTGAGCTACGATCATGAGAACATTCTAGCAGTTAACGACCTACCGAGATGTAAAAAATGTAATGATACTTTTGTCCTCACACACTACACAAATGAACGCAAAGTGTTCTGATGGCACTTTACAGCCGCTAGTGTAGCTTTTATTTGTTTTCCTTATGACAGATGAAATTTTTAAAGAAAACCTGTGCTTTAAAGATGGAATTATCATGTCTTAGTCAAACTTTTAGTCAATATTTTCTTCTTATCACTTAGGGCATTTATGTCACATCAGAAAGGTTTACTCACTCACATCCATTGAGCATGTCTGATGGAGAAATCTTGTCCTAGTTTAATGCACATGTGTCTGAAGGTACATGTCACACTTGCAGGAAGCAATTGCGGAAGAGCTTTCCTGGTCTGAGCTAATATGACTGCCACTGGAGGTTTTAATTCTTTATTTTGCAACAGTGCACCTCTGTTTATTATCAGGAGAATGTTTAAAATGTTGCACACCTGAGGGATTGATTCTGTTTTCTCCTAGAAAATATTGCAATACGTCTGTATGAATTGTTGTGTTTTCATGTTTTGTTTTAAGGTTCATCATGAATTTACGAGCTCGTAAACACAAGTTATGCAAAGTAGAACAAATAATTTTAAATATTTCAGAGAGGATGAGTGAGGAATGCTACCAGTCCAGCTCTGTCTGCCAGTGGGCTCGTCACTGTCATTTTGGACACTGATCTTATTGTTTTATTATCATTATCTTAAGTTAATTTAATTTTTTAAGACAAAAAAGGTTTCATATTGGGCTAATTCTTAAGAAAAGTCACTTTTTAAACCTTTGCCTTTATGAAATGTGTCTAATGCTTTTTAGAACAAGGTTTTTAACTTTGTCAGTGAAGCCAAGCCTTTTTTCTCACACTCTTAACAAGTTAGTGTTATGTCTTTTATTTGTTCACTGACTTTCTTACTTTAAGACCTTTGCTGAACATCCGTGCTTTTATGTGTCACATGTGCATATTACAATGGCTGATGTTAAATTGTTTTCCTTGAGTTTGCTGTGGCAGCAAATGAAACCTCCTATGTTAACAGTCTTAATTGCAACTACTTTGTTTTTTGTTTTTTTCATTTACAAAAATTTAAGATAAAGCTGTTGTTTGTTTTCTCGTTCATCACAATATCAGAGTTTTAGACAGGCATATTTTTATTTGCACGTGTTGTCTGGCTGGTTCAGATGATAATTTAAAAACAATTTACACTTTAGATGATGATAATTATTTATGCCTACAGGTGGCTGGAAGAAGGAAAATACATCTCTTTCTTTGTTTTTATTGTTTTATTGTCATCATACATCCTTTTTATTTTTAACCCATCCTGAACATGAGGAGTACTGTTGTCTCCTTTACAGATTGTACATTTCTTAATGAAGTTTATGATTTTATTTGTGCTGTTCCTTTGAGTTTCACTGTTTAACACATGGAGCAATACGGTTTGGACATCAGCCCTCTCGTCAATATTCTCACGGTGTTAATGATATACACTTAAATCCACAAGGGCTACAGTCACAAATGATTCACTTTCAGTGGAATGACCCAGAGTTTAACTGCAAACATTGATTTTAAGATATTTGTTGACATTCTTAAAGAAAAATTAGGATTGATATATAGAGTCAAGCAATCAAAATTGGGTTTGCCATTCGAAAAGTTTTTCTAAATCAGGTGCATTTTTTTTTTATTTGAAAATTTCTTCATGGTCAGGTAATTTGTGTACATTTTTTTAAAATCTTGTCTCACCCCAACTGTTAGTAATCTTTCGTTTTTGGGAATTTACACCAAGGATAACTAATGAAAATAAATTATAGAAACATTTCTGACCTCATTTGATCTGGCACTGGTAAATAATTAATGAGAGAGAGAGAGAGAGAGAGAGAGAGAGAGAGAGAGAGAGAGAGAGAGAGAGAGAGAGAGAGAGAGAGAGAGAGAGAGAGAGAGAGAGAGAGAGAGAGAGATCGAAAGAAACAAGAAACTTTCTGAAAAAATGGTTTCTAAAACAGACAGTTTTGAAATCCTAAAAGCCTATTAGAAATAATTAGAACGCCGCAAACCGCGATCCAAGTTACATAGAGCAGTAGGTGGATTTTATAATACGACTGTTGATACTACTACTAATATTAATAATAGTAATAATAATAATAATAATAATAGTAATCCTATATTATCATTACTATATCAAACATTTTTCTTACAATTATACATTTCTAAAATTAAAAAGCGTTTCGAAAAGACGTACGTATATACGTCGATATGACGTCATAACGCAAAGTGCGTGCGTGTGTGCGGATGTAAACAGCACTGGGTGTTCACGTGGATGGGGAAATGGCTCCGAAGCTGCAGCGGTTCATCAGTCCCGGCAAAGGTAATGGCTTGCGGGCGACAGTCAGGATCAAGAAGGGGGAGCTGGTGTTCGTCGCCGAGCCGTTGGCGAACTGCGTGTCCAACAAGCAGAGCAGAAATGTCTGCCACCAGTGCTTCACACGGTGAGACAGGAAGAGTCCTTCTAGAAGATGATTTCATTTATTTGGCTTCAGCATGCATGTTTTCTGCAAATTTGTGTTGTAAGCTATACATTATATGTCCCCTTCTGAGGAAAACCACATGTGTGACCTACATTTGCTAAATCATGGGTTTCAGAAGCACTGACTAGTTCAGTGGTTTGTCAACAGCGTTCCTATCGCAAGTAATGCTTTCAATTGGTCGCTAGATGGCGGTGTTTCTCTATACTAGTTTTAATGATAACGAGAAATCGTTATCATGCTACTGACTTATGGACACAGTCGCATTTATGGACACAGTTGTAATCACAGGGATTTATTGATATATCATACATAAACCACAGTCAGTTCGCTACACGAATCCCAAATACAAATATAAAAGTTAACCTAAATATATTTGTTCAAGTTCTAAAAAAAAAATAAAAAAATAATTAATTAGTAAATAAAGGTTGGAGGAATCTAGGAGGGGGGAAAAATGGTTTTCCTCATGCATAATCATATCCTGTGAGTGTGGAATGTAGTGTAGAAGTGTATAAAATGACTTCATTGATCACCTGTGTACTGCAGAGTGAAATTAATCTGCCCCTGAGGAGTGATGGGCAGCTGCAGCTCAACGACCCAGACCCAGATATGAAGTCAGTACCATGGATCACGAGCACATGCAGCTGGAGAGAGACGGCTGTGTGTTGCTATGCACTGCCTGGATCAGAGTGGTGCATTTCATCCCTTTGAAATACAGCTTTAACTCTTATAGTTGATAATCTATATGCAAACAAGCAGCTGAATATCTTCATCATGATATGACTTGATAAACCACTGTGCAGTAAATCACTTTAATGTATTTCAGGCACAAGTTCCAGTTATTTCTTATCATCTGTCAGATCGATTAGCATTTTGTAACATTGTCCAACATTGGTCCAAGCCAGCTGTTTACATCTGTGACACATAGAATTGTAATTTATTTAAACTGCCATCACGCTCTTCATATCTGTTTGGTAAATTGCATTTCTTACTGCAGTGCCAATGGATTTTGACACTTTTGCAGCCCTGATCATCTTTACCACCCTTCTTTCTTTTTCGGCTACCATTTGTATCTATGATATCATTATGTGACATCTACTCAATAGCTCAAGCTATATCCACCCTCTCACACGTGAAAAAGTAAAAAAAAAAAAAAAAAAATCAATACTAATTTAGCCAGGTTGTGCTTCCACTGCATCCATTATTTTCTTTTTCGCTTTGGGCAAGTGTGTGTGTGCACACGTGTGTGTGACAGGAAGTTTTGGGATGAGGATGTTAAGATATTGAATAACTGTACTGGTTATATCTTGTTAACTCGTGGCTGACACATCAGTGTCTGTTACACATCCTTTATTGAACTGTGATTAGTGAGAGGTGTGAAGACTTGTTTGTGTCGACAAACACTAGAAGAACTGTTTGGTAGATGTGTGCACAGACACACATGGAGCTTCATTTATATTCAGCATAACATATAAATGATGTCAGCTCTCAGATGGTTTATAGTGTCTGATTTGCGCTCAGGAGTGGTGAGTGGGTGAATCTTAGCCTCCTTAATGGCCCTTCACAGTAAAGTGGATGGAATTTCTTTTCCTTCCTGACTCTGAGCTGTAAGGATGCTTTTTTTATAGCCAGCCCAAGGGTTTGTGTTTTACCAAATCATGTGGAACATCACTGATCGACGTATAGTTGGCAACATTGTTGTGCTAAATATATTTGCATGGGAGCCATGAACAGACTGAATCTCAACCACTTAACATTTGCCCAATGCTAGAAACTGTGAGAGGAGGAAGAGACAGAAATAGAAGAAAGGACGCACACACACACACACACACACACACACACACACACACACACACACACACACACACACA
>BJFM01000498.1:52399-70843 GCA_016586285.1 Arothron firmamentum | reverse complement strand
CACACACACACACACACACACACACACACAGGGCAGAGATATGCTGAGCTGGACCTAATTAGGTACCAGCAAGTGCAGACCTAACAAAACGGTCCACAGCTCAAGAGTGCACGTCTCTACTTTTGCATATCAATGTGCATCTCAAGTCTTTTACTGTCTGCTGGCAGTTTTCTGTCCTTTTCTTCTTGTGTTCATCTATTCTCATTCATCTCATTGCTGAAGTTAATCCATTTGTAGGGGTTTTTTAGTGAAGGATGCGAGTGTCCTGTGATGGACTGGTGAGCTGTCCAGGGTGCCTTCCTGCCTCTCAGCCAGTGGCTGCTGGGATAGACTCCAGGGGTCATTCCATACGGGCCATGGCCAGGGGGTCTGCTGCAGGACCACTTTTCCTTGTGCGGGGAGGAAGAGGGGAGCTCTACCAGAAGCTTACAAAATGACCTCCAGCAGACCAGACCAGGTTCACACCGAGCACGTGTGACAGGCAGGAAAGAGTCTGGAGACGCAGTTGCATGTATTGTTGCATCCACTGCATCCACACTGCAGACTGCCGAGGAGATGCCTGATGCACCAAAACAGAAGTAGAATATTTCTGGGAAGTGTGATTGGCTTGTTTATTTTTAGCCGTGTATTTGGGGATGCAAATGATGAGCAGTCTTGTATATTGAACTAATACTTCAGATGGTTAGTGTGAAAGATCTGTAACATTATTCCTTTCATTGCTGAGCGGTCCAATGTAACAGAAGGGTATAAAACAAGGACAACACAATGACGTTGTCAGGTGGAAACGAACAAAGTAAGAAAGCCTGACAGTGACTGTGTTCCAGGTTTGCAGAGACGGAGAAAGACAGTCTCGCTTTTTTAAATTCAGCGTTCTGTATTAAACCTGTCTAATGTTATTCATGAGTAATCCTGCCAGCCGTACATCCAGGGGCCAAGCATCCAAAGGCCCTCCTTTCTTAAAATACGTCAGAAAGAGAAGAGAGTGGAAGAGGTATGGGAAAAAAAACATAAGAGTGCGGCGCTGAGATCAGACAGATGATGACAAAGACTCATAATCTCTGCATTAAGATGAGGACTCTGTCAACTATAATAAGGTGATGTAGATGAGAGGGTTTGTTATTTATTCCTATCTTTTTATTATTCACGTCTATATTTAGCCTTGTTAATTCTGTTAGACTGCATCCACACTGTGTAGCAGTGATTTTTTTTGTAGCTTGGAGGCTAAATGTAGGGCCATCTTTATGTATTTGAACAGGGAAATAATGTATAGAAAATGTACAGTATGTATGTAGGTTCTCCTGCCAAGCTGCTTCATCCCCATAGGACAAAAGAATAAACAGTCAGATGCTGCCTCTGCAATCCATACTTCATTCTCGTTGTTTTGTTCTTGCTTTTGTAATAAGAGAAACAGTATCCTCGAGGTCACGTGACCTTTACCAAGATGAGATGTGTATTTTTATTTATCAAAGACATGAATTCTGCTGCCAGGGTCACGCGACCAGAATCGGCACAATGCTGTGGGTGTGTCTGGGAAGGTAAATTCTCAGCTTATTGGTCTGCAGGCAGTCAGGATAAGAGTCGACACAGTGGTGCAGCTGAGCGTTAATGTGATTAGCATCTGCATTAAAGGTGACAGACGGGTCTATTTGCCTATCTCGTATCTTCCTCTGCATCTCTGTACTCTGTGAGTCAGGTGGTGCATCTGAAATGAAATTGAACTGTAAATGACTATAACTTGTGTTCTCTGGGAGATAAATGTTTTAGGCAAAGCAAAGCAAAGCTACGACTGTAGATGAAAGCTTACCCTCACGGTCTGGCCTTCTGTATATGCTCTTGAAAGATGGATGGACTTCCTGTTGGGGATCTAGACTGTCATTTGTTGTGACCAGTCTTAAGCGCCTGTGTTATGTTTCTGCGCGGCCAGTTGAAGCTGTGCAGAACCTCTGTGTTTGGCTCTGACCTCCTCCTATCTGTCATAACTGCTTCAGCTCCTGAAGTCGAGACGTGTGTTTTTAAAGCGTGGGTGGCTTCTTCGTCTCTGGAAGGTCTCGGCCTGACAAGAATAGCTGTGTTTTCATCACAAGCGGAGAATATGAATGTAAGCATTAGATTTCAGACCAGAAAAACCATTGCAAACAAGGCAATGTCTCCCCCTCAACCTCAACCCATATACAACAGACCAGTCTGCTCATGTCCTTAAAGTAAGCCCCTAAAACCCAGAACTGCTGTTGCTGAGTGGTACAGACTTGTGTGTGTGTGTGTGTGTGTGTGTGTGTGTGTGTGTGTGTGTGTGTGTGTGTGTGTGTGTGTGTGTGTTTATATCATGTCTGCTCCTGCCATTAAAGTTGTTATAATGTCAGCGGTGAGGAAGCTCATTGTAATGACTGTCCTGTGTTGAAGAGCCTGGGGCGAAGCTATCTCCATCTTACATGTTCAACATGAGCTCATTCTGAGCGTTAAACATCATAACAGCATTCTTTGTCATGGTTAACTTAGGAATATTTAAACATTTTTTGAGTAGGAGATACTGTGGAACAAAACCTTGGGCCTCCAGAATCGCCTGCACCTTTGATTGGGATGTTGGAACGAGTCGGTCCTTGAGGATGCTCATGTGTTGTCAGACTTGTTACAGTCTTACTTATTTGGACATATTTAAAAGACTCACACCAGGAGCGTCTGGGAGACTTGATGTGATTTGTGAACTTTGATCTGGTTTGGTCCCTTTTCACACTGCCCTTCTTTAGCGTGCCAACCTGCCAGGACGAAGTCACACATCACAGCAGCTGAACAGCAGGCATGAAAAGTGTTTTGTATGTTTAAATGCAGGAATAACAAAAGTGTGGAATGTTTCGTCCTTTTTTTTTTTTTCCAGACACGAAACCTTATCGAGATGTTCGCAGTGCAAGATGGCCCGTTACTGTAGTGCCACTTGTCAGGTACTGTGAGTGCATGTGTGCGATGTTTGTGCATGCATTTCTGGTTGTTTGCTAAGATAAATGTGCTCCCTCTGCAGAGAAAAGCATGGCCTGACCATAAAAGAGAGTGTAAGTGTCTAAAAAGTGTCCTACCCAGAATTCCTACAGACTCAGTCCGGCTGGCTGCAAGACTCATCTTTGCTAGGGTATGACTCTGAAATCCCTCACAGCGTCGACAAAGTAATGACACATGACATGATGAAAAATATATATAATAAAAAACACTAAAAGTTTATAAAGACAGCAACTGAACAAGTGAAATGCTGATTCGTCTTTTTCTTTTTAATTTTTTCCTCTAGTTGGGTTCATCCAGGAGCAGTAGCGAAGAGCTCTACACTTTAGAAGAACACGAGTCACGTAAGTGTGTGTTTTAGTCAGCAAAATAGAAATGTTGACTTCTTACATTTTTCCTTTCTCCAGTCATCCTGGATCCCTGAGATTTGATCGTATACAGACATCTGGACTCAAGATTTATGTGTTTGTGTGTGTTTGATAATTTCTTACAGACCTGACATTTTTGTCTGAGCAGAGGAAACAAAGTTTGTCTCAGCTGGCCACCATGCTAACGCTCTACCTGCATCAGGAGGTGCCTGACCTGGATCAGGACACACAGTCACTGCCTCCTTCCTGGAGAGATCCCTTCAGCCTCATCGCAAAGGTGAGCTCAGTGCTTTTCTACCACACAAACATGCTGGGTTTTCCAACTCGCCAAACTTGACATGAACTCAAACTTTTACCTTGATTATAAATTACCCTTTTGGAAATGGCTGACATTTAGTACATGTCTATACTGTGCTTTTGATGGGATGAGGGAATGGGGCACATTCGGCAATAAAACTACTGTTCAAACAGCTGTCCAACTGTTTTTATCCTCTCCGATACCGTTGATGAGCACTGTGCATGAAAGCAGCAGCAGTTATTAAAGCTTTACGCAGCCAGTTTTTGTTAAGACCGCTACAACTACCACACTATAGCTGAATACAAATGGTCAGAGTGCTGTTGTATCCAGTTCCAAGACACACACACACACACACACACACACACACACACACACACACACACACACACACACACACACACACACACACACACACACACACACACACACACACACACGCACACACACACAGGTAAAACAGCCTTCCTCTGCATGAATATTAAGAAAATAAATAAATACCTGCCTCTACATGGACTCCAACATTTGTGTAAGTGCTTCCCAGCATCTGTCATTAGTCCCTCGTTTGTGTGTGTATTTCCAGAATACCCTCAGGCTTTAGGCTGTATTCTCCTAAAACACACCAGCTGCTTACTCTAGAACTTTAACTACAAAGTTGCTTTGTGTGCACGGATGTCTGTCTGATTTCAGTGCATTCCAGTTGTGAGACGGTGTGTGTTGGATGTGCCTCATCGAAAAAACACATGTATTCATGATCACAGTGTGATTTACAGATGAGTTAATGTTTACTCTTCCGTAGCTGGTATGACTTCACTAACATAAAAGTTTCAAACTTTTAATCAACTAACTAACTTTGATCAGGTTAAGGCTTTGGCTCCTGTGGTTGTTATTGTCTGTCCTGCCAACAGGGGGCACTGTGAATGCATGAACAGGATCATGCGTTAATGGCGCGGAACGTCCTTCATTCACTTTTTGTTTTTCTTTCTGCCTCAGAAAGCTTCTGTGGTCTTTCCTTGTTTTTGTTTGTCTGTTGTTTACCATCCATGCCATCTCATTTGAATGATCTCTCTTTGTATATGCCTTTCTTCTGCTGCACTTCTGTTTTGCTGTCTATTTTCATTTTTCTTTCTTCATTATTTTTCCCGATGCATGCAGCGCTCTCTCTCTCTCTCTCTCTCTCTCTCTCTCTCTCTCTCTCTCTCTCTCTCTCTCTCTCTCTCTCTCTCTGTCTTTCTCCCTCCCTCTCTCCTTGTCTTTTTTCTCTGTTGGTTTAATGGCTGAAGTGCATAACAAATGAGAAGTTTATTAGCGTGTATTTGGAAATGTTGAGCAAGCATACCAAAATAGGTCATTATTGTGTGTGTGTGTGTGTGTGTGTGTGTGTGTGTGTGTGTGTGTGTGTGTGTGTGTGTGTGTGTGTGTGTGTGTGTGTGTGTGTGTGTGTCTTCTGGGTCTACTCTTTTACAGTGGGGGAGCGTTTTGTGCAATAAAACCATTCTTTATTCTAATAGCTACTCCCTCCACAGCCCACTAATAGTCTTACACCAATGTACACCAAATTTGCACAATGAATTCATGCCACAGCATCGTTGCTGCTATTAATATACTCAAGAGAACAAAAACAATGGAGGGAGGGAGGGAGAGGGAGCGTTTCTGTGCTTTAGGTGCTTTATTGCTGTGGTGTCAATGATCTATCTGTCTGCATCGAGCTCTGGGCAGCTGAGTGTCCAGTCAGACTGCAGTGAGGTGTGTGTAGCGGGGCTCCTTTGGTCCACAGCAGGGTGGTGTGTGAGGACTTCTGCAGTGCTGCAATAACCGGTGACAGATGAGATCTGGCTGTGGCACTCTTTATTACCCCCCTCTAGCAACATCCCCTCAGTGGACACTGAGGGAGGGAGAGAGAGAGGAGAGAGAGAGAGAGAGAGAGAGAGAGAGAGAGAGAGAGAGAGAGAGAGAGAGAGAGGAGAGAGATTGTGATGCACGTGTTCTTGCTGCATAAGGCAGTTTTCTCTCCATACTGGTTGGCTGACCGATACATTTTGCCTCAGAACGCAGATAAACCTCTGTCTGTTTTAGCTTCATTCCTTCGTGTGTCCTTCTGTACTCTTGGTCCTGTGTTTTTTGCTCTGTGTGGACAGACTGTAACTAGAATTCCCTCCTCTTGTCTTCTCAAATATAAGAGAAATATACAACAGCTAGGAAGTCAGTCACAGATCAAACTTTCTCAACCACCTTGTGTATTAATATAAAAACATATAATATCCCAGATGAATTGAAAATCTAAAAGATTACATGCTTTTGGACATTTTAAACTTCTTTAAACTTTAAAACCCACCAACACCTTTCTTGTTTTGCTTCACATCTGTTGAAGGAAATGGTGTCTTCACAAACCCCTGTGGGAAGGTGTTGTATTGTTTATTACCAATGCAGGGAGACAATTCATCAAGTGTTACGCACGCACGCATGCACGCACGCACACACACACACACACACACACACACACATACACACACACACAGAGTGATGTCATATATAAGTGCAGAGCCAATAAGTTTCCACCGCAGCTGCAATCAGTTTTAGTTCAAGTTACACATGTAGGAGTTGTGTTTGTTCACTTTTTGGTTGCTGTAAAGGTGTGTATTTCTGTGGAAGTGCACTGTACAGATGTAGCTCGTGTGAGCGTGGGTGTAATTTATTCTCATGTTGTTCCTTTACTTGTTGTCCATCTGTTGAACGGTGAAATAAGATGCCATCAGTGTCTCCTGATCTAGGTAGAAGCCCAAGCTTCACTAACCATCTTGGTTCTATCCAGCAGCATTCCAGATGGTAATAAGGAGTCGAAGCACGAACCTTTATGCGATATTATCTTGATGCCAAATACAAGCAGTACTGCCACTGCAGAGACACTCCTGTAGTGACATATATGAAAATACGGCAGTTGCATTGACAGTGACAAATTCTTCCAATATGAAAATGACCCAGAGACCTTTAATGGTCTCCAATTCCAATTAATTGAAGCCCTTGACAATTAAAAAAAAACAACCGCAAAACCCCCGCTGTGTACATTATTGAATGGTTTGGAGGGGGGAACCAACATATTTTGCATATATGTCCCTGTGCCTTCCTGTGTGTTTTAATGAATGCAGAGTATGTGAAGTCAATAATTTCAGTATGTTGACTTCCCCAACATTTCCCAAGGCTGCCATTGTTGCAGGCGGTGCCTAATTAGCCTTTACAAAAACACACATGCAAAGACAAATTTAGATTAGCTTAACGACTTCAAGTCCATCCATGAATGCAGTGGCAGGCAATATGGTAGGCGAGAAAATTAAAAAAGGCATTCGTGTAATTGACAGAGATTAGCTGCATGTTTATCTGGGCTCGGGGGGCTGCGTAAGGTGTGTGGGCCTGGGAAAATAGAGAACTGAGCTTCGAAATAATGAATGAAGAAAACAGCAAGTAAGAGGTGAAAGAGATGGAAACAATTTGGAACAAGTAGTGGTGCTATACGGCAACAACAGACGTGCACGCTGTCATGAAGAGCATTAAAATTGGCTGTGAGAATAGAAGATTGTTGTGAGAGTGGAGAGACGGCTGCAAATTAATGAAAACAAGGAAGCAGGGATGTGCTCGCACAAGCAAGTAATAGATTGAAGAAGAGACTTATTTGAATAATTTGATCAGGGTGCTGTCATTTAATTCTATAAAGTATCTGAATCAGCAGCATGTGAATGTGTGTTTGAGTGTTTCTCAAAATGTATTGCGCAGTAGTGTGGGCCGGCGTTAGCGATCAGCTCCTGCTGCTGCAGCCACTATCTCTCCTGTTGCCCTGATGCTCATTCACATTCACTGGTGAATCCTCTCACCAGCATTAATTGTTGTTCTTTGGTGCTTCAGAGTGGAAGCAGAGACAGAGAATGATGATGTACGTGTTCATGTAGCTTATCCAATTTATTGAATGTCTCTCAGCAGCCTGTTAGAGAGTAAAATTTTGGTTTTGGGTGCAAATTTGTGAAACTGCCTGCTCATGTCTTTCACCCTGGCTTCATAAAGCTTCTGTTAGCGCCTGTTAGCACATGGAAGAAGCGAATCCTGGAGCAGACCAACAGAAGGCCTGCAGCAGGTCAATAAAGGCCAAAAAACACAAGGTTTCCCCAAACAATGATGCTTATCTTCATAGACCTGAAAGAAACACTGTCACAGACTCCAGTTCAAAATTTTAAATTATTCATAATGATTGGAAACATGTTGCGTGCTTGTGTTTTCATCTGCTGAATTATCAGTTTTGAAAACTGACACTTCTCTTCTGGATGACATTCCAACTCCAGTGCTGTGAAGAAAAAAGATGGAAATGCTGTAATCAGTAAGCTCTGCCTCTTTTCATACCTGTGCACAGCTCCTTGACCGGCATCTGTGTGTAACAGAAGCAGGACCACTCTCATTTGAATGGAATCTTGGCTTCTGCACTGTCCTATATGCTGTGTGTGTTAAGAAAGCCGTATATATCGATCCTCATCCGTTCTCTGCTGTATAGTCACATTGTAATTCTACAATTTTCAGCAAGCATACATTAATCTGGGGGGAACTGGAAAGAAGATTAACTCTAAATGAATGGAATGAATGGATTTGCATCATACACACACACACACACACACACACACACACACACACACACACACACACACACACACACGTATGCATACGCTCAAGTTTGGATCTGACTGATTAGAAAATTGAATGGAATGAGACATTTAGAATTGGTTCACTTGGTCCACTGGGTAAAGTTCAGCTTCTCCAGACCTGGCTGATGGCACAACTGATTTGTTCTGAAAGGCCGCTAAACCTACAAACAAGCTTTATTTTCCATTTAATAGTCACCCTAGTGTAAAAATCCACACACTGAGCCTGAAGTGAAAGTTGTTAAAAGAATTAGGGTGAGTCAAGTGTAAGTGTCCTCGTCCTCCCTCCCATCCTCCCTTCCTGCTCTGCTGTCTGGAGGTCATTCTCATGAACTGTAAAGCTTCCAGAAAAGCTGTCTGCAGAAACAAAGACGGGGCATCTTGTGAAGTGTCCTGCTGAAGAATTCTTAACTTTCAATCCTTTTATTTAGTCCCTGAATGTATATCAGGTTCCCCTGGGTCTGTTCCCCCTTCTTTTTTTAACCACAGCCAAACATTAAACCTTCCCTTCTGCTCGCAGACAATGCAACACACCTCATCTCAAGTCTCCTTGTGTTTGAAACTCAAAACCTGGATCCTCCGGAATCCTGTTTGCTGCACCTCATTAAGAAGGGGGGGTTATTTTTAGAGTCCAGGACTGGTAAATGAATGCATCTGCTTGTTTTTTTTGTTTTTTTTTTAATGTGTGTAGGATTGTTCTCTCAGTGGCCCCAGAGATTAGTGCTCATTCTGAAGCCATTTCTCTGGCTCCATTTTAATGGGCATTCATGCTGTGCGTGCTCTTGTTAAACATCAGCAGCTCATCAGGAACACCAACACACTTCTGTAACCATGCAGGAATGTTGGGAAACAGAAATAAACTTTGTAACTATTTTCAATCCTTGTCCTGTATATTAATATTCCCTTTCAATGAACACAGACGGTGGGGGTTCCTATCATGCTTTCCTTACCCCCAAACTAGGTATAAATACCGTTTAAGTGTTGACAGCGGTGTTAGCTGTCTCTGCCAGTTGGGAAACAGGAGCTGCTTTTTTTCAAAGTTTAAGAATGTAAAGATAAAAACCTATTGTTGTACAGTACACAGCATATACTAGAAACCTAAAAGTGAATTACTCTTTAATAAACTGTTTACTGGTGTTAATACTCTGACGAATGATTCAGTATTTGCCAGTCAGTACTCTAAATAAACACTACAAACCATTTACTCTATATTCAGTATAAAGTGATCATTTTATGACCACAGCTTCATGTGTAGCTGGCTAACTGGAAAACGTCTGAAAATGCCATCTTATTTATTTTATGATTGCTCGCATGATGATGCAACACTTATCGGCGTGGACGATTAAAGGGAAATGGCGGATGTGGGTAATTGAGATAAGTGTAAAGAGAAGAGCAGAGAGAGGATGTGGACACTCGGTGAGCTTCAGCGGAGAATCTGCACACGTTTGCTCTTTTCTGTAATGTCTAACAATTTGTCACCCGTACGCCACCCTTCTCTCCTTCCTTCTCTTCTCTTCTCATTTGTTTTTTTCTCTCTCTCTCTTTCTCTCTCCTACATCTAATTATTTTTTCACATGTTCAGGACTTACTAGGTTTTATGAGATTAGAACACGGCCCCCTGGGAGGTCGTGTTTTAAACATAATTCAGATGAATGCAGCTGCAGCATTGTTTGAATAATGAGTTCCATTTTTTTTTGGTGAAAGGATATTTATTTCACCTCCTGTTTATGCTGTGTGCTGCACTCTTTTCCCCTCCATTATCTCTCTTCTTCCTGCTTGTACTGTATGTCTGATGATGGCACTCAGGTTGAGCTCTCACAAATGTATTGTAATTAACATTAAAAAAGAAACTTTTATTTATTTCTGCATAAAATATACACCTTATAACAGCATACTTATGCACATACACTACTATAGGAAGTCATTTACGTTGCTCCTTCTGAATTGTTGTCGCACGGGGATCTGTCTCATATTCCACCTGTTCATATTGTCAGTGCACCTCTGAATAATGATGTGTAGAAGGTAGTCCAGCAATCAGTGCTTTTTATGGTTCATAATAACAGTAACGCTTTTTGTCATCAGAAGAGCATTTCACATCAGTGTAACATTTCTGCATTTACAGCAATCACGCTCACTGTTTCAGAATTTACAACCGTGTGTGTGTGACAGCACAGACACCCCAGCCTGTGTTTCATTTCATAAAGATTAGGTGAGATTGTGTTCTGCTTTGGTCTGTCTCTAATAATCTGGAATTAAAGGGCAGTGAGAGCTTTGTTTGTCTTACATATCAACAGTGAAGGTGTTTTAATGAGGACATTTGTGCCATAGTCGCCCTCACAAGAGCAATCTACACAAAAATATAAATTAAAACGGTATAATTCACTTTGGTTCATGGACAGATTCTTCTGAGCAGTGTGGACACAGCTGGGACGGATCGTTAGAAGGTGAATTGTCCTTTCCTTGCATTTAAGACTGAAAACTGGAATTAATGCCTAGATAAGTGGTGATAAAATCCCCTGTAATTAGTTGTAGAGCAACATTAATGTTTTACATTTATTAGTTTTATCTACTGTCGCATTGAGAAGGGCGGCTTGCGAACACCCCCAGGTGGAGATAGAGAGCAGACAGATGAGGGGGTGGAGATGACAGGAGGAGGAGGAGGCCAAACACACACATTCACCTATCCCAGTGGCCCCATTAAGATGACGGCACACCCCTTTAATTGACTCTAGACTGTTATCAGAGAGATTGGCAGAGGACTGGGAAAATGTTTTAGGTATACAGGTGTGAAATTCCATACAGTTCTTTTTCATGGGCCGTGTTTGCAGCAGCACAGCTGGTTGATGTGAATGAGTTCATCATTTCTGCCATCATGCATCGGTGCAGCCTTGCACTCTCGTTTTTTTTCCCAGAGAATAAACATACAGTTACTGTTTTTAATTAACCCTCACGGTCGGCTTTCACCTCCCTTGGTGAGATAAATAAGAAATAACTACAATAGTTCAATAAACCCATAAAATGAAAATTCCCTCATGTGTCTTTATATCTAAGTCCATACCAAGAATCAAGATGTCTGCCACAGCTCTGTCCCAACCGCCCTTTATAGTAATGATCGATCGATGACCATAACAATGTCAGTTTTTGTGAAGTGTAGTCTTATAAGTTCATATATATTTATATAAAAGTTTATATCTTATGTTTATTTTATAGAGATTCAGGTGCAACCATCAGGTGTGTAGATGCTGTTAGCTTTAGGCTACATGGAATTCTGTTCTCGTACAAGTCACAGGCATCCAGGAGGAATCACGCTGGTGTCGAATGAGTTTTGATGTTGTGGCCGATGCAGACGGTTGTGTATTCTATTTGTCATTTCAAATGTTGTTTTTCATCTTTTTGCCATGAAAATGAGAAGCAGAGGAGGCAACGTGAAACTGGCAAAGCTCAGATGATGAGTGATCTGTGGAGGTTCTGAGCTCGTAAAATCCTCTAACATGAACATGGAAGGACCTCTGGCTGTGGCTGTGGGTGCGCTTCTCCTTCCATTTAGCTGACGCCTCAGAAATTAGGTTTTTGATCTGTTATTCCACGTCAGAACCTCTGCTCACCACACCCTTTTGCTGCTCCCTCTACCCTCCTCCTGACTCCTTCATCCTTTCATCATGACAGGTATGCCCTCTGATGGTGCACTCGCTCTGGGCCTAACACCCCTCTGAAAGAATGGCCAATGAGCCAATGAAGAGGAGTGTGGACAAGTCGGGGTGGGATGGGAGGGAAGAAATGAGGGTTGAGGAAGGACGAATGAAGTGGTTTGTTTTAAAGAAGCTACAGTTGAGAAATGTGAAAATTCCAAACTAAAAACCGTCTCTCTCTCTCTCTCTCTCTCTCTCTCTCTCTCTCTCTCTCTCTCTCTCCATCTCCCCACTCATTAGCTCCCTACATCCCATTTTTTTCCAGTTGTGGGCAGACAGTGAGTTGTTTTTCAGAAATAACTCAGTTCTGATTGTTAATTGCACGCGGCGTCATTGTAATCTGTTAATCCCGTAAAAGTCGCCATTAGTGTCAAATTCCTTCAGGGGATGAATGAAAGAGTAACTCATGCACGCTCTCACACATCAAATATTCAGGGTAGCTAACATTCCCTCATTTTTAATCATTCCTTTTCATCTTTAATTTAATTTTGCATGTTTCTGTCTGTCTCGATGTTGCTCTCGTCTTGGTCACCTACTGAGACTCACAGACCTGGATTATTGTTTTACCTCTAGAACAGTTTATGAGACATTCATTGAGTTTCATTTCCAGCCAGACCTTCAAACACGGGAATGATGGAGCCATTATGTCAGCACTTTGAGCATTTCAGTCTGTCACCAGCAGCTGGCAGCTCAGGCTCATTATGTTGAGGGAGGGAGGGAGGGAGAGAAAGAGAGAGAGAGAGAGAGAGATCTATTGTCATATTTTCTAGAGAGTGGAAGCCATGACTGAGTGTCTGACCATCACAAGCGAAAGAAAATGACTCGTGTGTGTGTGTGTGTGTGTGTGTGTGTGTGTGTGTGTGTGTGATATTTCCATCATGCTGTTTGATGCTGCTGCTGAAAGCTTGCCTCCAGACAGTTACCTGCTGTTGTTGACGTCACCCCCCTGACTTGTGTATGGGTGTGTGTGTATTTTGTGTTTTTTTGTTAGTTCTAAGCCCCTTCAGCCTTTCTCCTCTCCTGATCTGCATCTTTCTGTCATGCAGAGGTTTATTGAGGACCTTGCTCCACCTCTGACTTCACTGCTGCGTTGCTGAATCAGTTAAAACCCTGCTACAGGTTATATTCTGGAAGAATGTAACGAGCAGATAAAAACAATGGCAGAGGGACATAATCCCAGAGGTTTGTTTCTGAAGCACGCCGAGCGTCTCACTGGCAGAGAGGAACCCTGATGGGTTTGTTGGAGAAGGTAAATACAGCCCACACGCCCTGCATGCAGTCAAGACCTTTGTTACTGCAGTGGTGTGTTTGTAGAGTGGAGCTGGTGTTTATCTGTTCATTAGGGACAGTGTGATAGAGGGAATATTTAGAAAACCATCCTCATCTCGCCATCTTCTGTAAATCACTGCTCATTCCTTCTCAGGCAGAACTCCATCCTGGACCAGATCTCAAATCCACCGTTAACATCTCTCCTCTGCAGTCGCTTCTTAAATCTGTCGATTTCTGTCATCTCCCAGCTCCCATCTGATATTCCAATGAGTTTAGATGGTTTTTTTTAATATTATATAACTGCTTTGTCATTCTTTTTTTTCTCTTTTTTCCTCTTTTTTTCACCGTGAACCTTGATTTGTTCTGATTTAGTGCTTTGTCTCGGCTGGCATCTATTTTCTTCCTGCTCTCCATCATCTTGTGATTTTGCTTTCTCTTTCTTCCTTTTGATTCTTTCTTTTTGTAATTTTCTCCGTCTGCCTTGTCATCTCTGCCTCTGGGCTGCTGTTTTGTTCCAGAGACAAAAATATCATTCATAAAGTTTCACTAATTAACTTTTGTGTGTGTGTGTGTGTGTNNTCTCTCTCTCTCTCTCTAGTAAGAGGTTAGTCCTGTTTGTTGTGTTCTGTAAATATATGAATTATTCAGTGTGTGTGAATGATAAATGGGACACATTTCTATAGACAACACATGAATATTCAACACTTTCTCTGCTACTTAGTTATGCAATCCTTAAAATGCTTTGTTAAAAAGTGGAAAACAGTTCTCATAATAAAGCTCAACGTAAACTCTGCTTTGACTAAAGAGACTCCAGGACAGATGTGTACAGATGTAGAACCATAACGATCAGGTCGTTTATAGTGTCCACGCAAATTAAAAGCAGTTTTATGTTTCATCTAAAACCTGGGCTGTAGTGTGAGCATGCTTGTTTGCACGGTACACTTAAAAATATCAGATCAGTTTGTGTGCTCTGCTGTGGTCGAGTGAGGGAAAGTACTCAAGTACACACTTCAGCAGCCAACGTGAATAGAGATTATCAAAGGACCTGTCAGCTTTAAGACGGCAAGTTTGTTCATTGTATATACAAGGAAGACAACCTGTGAATGTCAGGATCTGTCTTTGTTCACATGAGTCAATATAGACATTTATTTATGTTCAGGTTTGTGTCAGTAAGGTAACCATACAAATGAGAAGCCTGCTGAAGTTTTTTTCACAGAAAATGATATATTCACTTATGCCTCATCTCTTTTACTGTGAAAGGAGGAAAACTCAGTCCCCCGTAAAGACCTTGTGATTAAGCCCACAACAGAGAAGTCAGGCGGATAAAAGCAATTTCCTGCAAAGAATACTTCTCTGAAAACGATATCCTTCTCTTTTTGTCTCCACCTCCAACTCCTTCATGTGTGACCCCTCCACAAAATGTCCACTTGACTAAACTTTTTCTCTTAAAGCCTTCATTTCCTCCTTCCTTGTTTTGCATAATTGTTTTTATTTTTTGGCCCATTAGACATATTTCTCATTGCTATGGGGAAAAAAGATGCCATAGAAAGAAACAGAGTATTGTGTGTGTGTGTGTGTGTGTGTGTGGGTGGGTGGGTGTGTGAGTGCAAGTACTAATGAAGCTTGCATTATTGTGCATGAAGGTATGAATGTTTGTTTAAATATTTTAAAAAGAATTTTTTGGCTAAAATCTTAACTGTGTCTTGTTGCAAACCTGAAGCATTTAAAGCTGCAGGTGCCTGACTATAGAGTTTAGGTTTTTATTGCCAGTTTCCTTTCTTTGCTCTTCTACTTACTTTTTGCAAGGTGTTTTCCCAGAGTGCTCTTCTCTAATTTAGCCCACTTGCTAACGTCCACGTACAGCAATTTTGCCAACAGGTACACTAATGACTCCCTTCTCCTTCCCTCCTGCTGTATCTTCTCCTTCATCCAAGAATGGCACTGTTCTCTCCCTCCTGCTGCTCTCTTGTATTGTTCCCTGCTGTCCTGTGTCTTTTCTTCTTTTCTCCTTGTTTATTTTCCTCTTTTTTTTAATATTTTTTGTGTTGGTTTTCTCCCAAATTTCCACCCTAATGTCACCATGTTTTAGTTTCTAATCGATGCTGCAGCTCCATCCCATGTGGAAGCCGTGACTGAGTGTCTGGAGAAAGTCATGGAGAAAGCGTAGCTGGTTTATTTTTAACACAACCTGGATCGAGGATGGATGGATGTCAGTCAATCACAGATGTTTTGTGTATCAGCAGAGCCAAACTGAACTCTGTGACCAAAATACGGCACAAAGATCATTTACAAAATATTTTTCTAAATGTTTCTGTCTACAGCAGTTGTGTAGAAGTGACTCTTTCCACTGTAAAATGCCTACAAATAAAAGAAAATTTGTGTGCTGCTTTAGTTCGGCACAAAACCCGCAATGAAAACTGTGAATGGTAAATGGTCAGCTGTCCAGTCAGTGCAGGCTCATTTATTCAGAACATGAGCTGTAGCTCAGATTTAGGCCAGAAATCTGGAAAACTTTGTTGTGAGCTCTCTATCTGTACAGTCAGATGATTAATTCTCAACGCATTATTATTAAGACCTAAGAGTATTGCAGGTTTTTGAGCTAAACCCCTGTGAAGTCCTGCCAGGAGTGCATCAACACCAAACTTAAGGCAAACATCCACAGCTCATAAATGGCTGCATGACAGCACTGTCAGGAGCCATGTAGTGATGTCACGTCTCATTTCCAGACCAGTATAGTGAGGATTTCCATTGACATGCTAACAGTTTGAGGACCGTAATCTGTGAACATTGCTGACGAGTGGTATGTATCATCGGTAAGCTGCTGGGGGGACTGGTTAAACTGGATCCTGTCCGCATTGGTTTCATTAGGGGCTCTGTCTCCTGTCGTGTCATATCAGGACCGTGTGTCTGCGTCTGTCTTCTTCTTGCTGTTTGCTCATCGAATGTAGAGAGACTTTACTCATAATTTAGGACAGTTTTTATGTTTGCTCGAGACTCGGGTTTGTTTGTTTGCTTGTTTATTTTTTATATATTTCCTGACTAATTGTATGTGTCTATCAGACTGTAGTTAGATGAGAATAGAATGACTGGCTTATAAATGTTTTATCAAAGCATTAGTGGTGCACACACACACACACACACACACACACACACACACACACACACACACACACACACACACACACACACACACACACACACACACACACACACACACACACACAGCAGCGTGTGATTGTGTCAAACGGCCTTTGTAGTCTTTCTAGATTGACAGTAATTGAACATATTCCAGCAATATTACAGCCATAAACCATCTAGTTACAAGGTTTTTTTTAACTGACTTGACGGCAGGAAGCAAAGCAGTCCAACTCTGCACACTGACGTGACGGGACCTCCTGCTCCCCAGCCCCCTGAACCGCCAGCCATCCATTTGGAGAACCACCCACAGATTATCAGTTTCGGGAATGTCACGGTTCTTTTTTTTTTATCTCCCTCCCAGAGAACTCTGACAGCGCAGCGCTGTGCAGCAGCCGGAGGTTCACTGCGAGGAGGTTCATTTATTCAGCTGGCTGTTTCCACTCTCCTCCTGCAGCAGTGATAGATGTTTTTCACTCCTGATTCCATTACATCCAGCCTCATTTCATCCTAACATTAAATCTAGTGCAGCTTGAGTTTCAGAGATACAGTTTTCTTTTTTTAGTTTCAAGCTTGAAGCCCATTATTTCGTTATTGTAATTTTATAACCATTATTTATAACCAGTGTGGTTTTTCATCTTGCATATGCAGCCATCACTGTTGTTTAGCAGCAATTTCTAACCAGCTCTTTTTTTAAATTTGTTTGTTTTATCTAACTACTAAATTAGTTCCAAAAAACATTTGGAGGCTCCAGAACCAACGATGCAATCAGAAAGAACTATTGTTTGAAGAAGAGCTGTTTTCCATTCTCCTGCGTCTACAGGAGATGACATTTCAGAGTTGGGACGTTTCTCATCCTCATTTCCATTTTCCACATCACAGGCTGCTCGCCGCAGCCCTCCGTCTTCTCCCTGTCGTTCTTTTTTACTCATCTCTTCTGCGAGTCTCATCCAACTCAAATCAGCTCAAATATTTTGTGTGTGAAAGGCAGAAAAAACAAAACCCAGCGGAAATAAATGAATGTGGACGTTCTCTGCTCTGCTTTGAAGAAAAGCCCATCAGGAGACATCACTGTATAGATACAGTGATTCTTCACAGTGCCAAATCAATTCACTTTATTTCTATATCACTTTTTAACAATAGAATCTTTCCTATGTGCTGACATGGCAGGGCCGTTAAAGCCCGATTTGGAACATACTGTTAAAAAAACATCAACAGAGAGCAAAAGATGGTAAGAAAGTCATCATCGATATACTCTAACACCTCGCTCCTGCTTTGGTTCTCCTCAAACAAACCCACTCTCAGACCCGCGGAGAACCTTTTTTAATAATTGCACCTTATAAAGTAACAGGTACAATAGCGGGAGGCTTGTAGCCTCTCATGAGAGGAGAACGGCTGTTGCCATGGTTTTTTAATGACATACTTCCCATTTTGTGAAGCTGCCTGTAAATGAGATGCGGCTCAGGTTAGTTTAAGAGTGTGTCTAAACGAGGCTGCAGATGATGCTATTTTACATTTAAGGTTCAAATACGTGTTCAGATTACTCTGCATGTTACATGAACACACACACACACACACACACAGAACGATGCAAAAAATGTCCAAGAGCGTGGGCCCAGGTTAAGAGGATAATCTGAGAATAATCTGACACCTTGGGTGACCTTTTGTCTTGTTCACTGTGGCAGATAAACTGGCGTCAAAACCCCCAGCAACAACAGCAGCAGACTAAACATCAGCAGAGCCACAGAGATGATCCTTCAGAGAGTGTTTGAAGGATGACTGATAAGGCTGAGCCACAGTCTCACCATGATAACCATGACCGAGGCTTCAATGGCTCTCAGGTTAACGACCGAAACCCGCTTACGGTGCCAAGAGTTTATAACCAGCCTGTAATCAACAGCATTAGAAAGGACCAGACGTGCACTTTCTGCCTTTGACCAACTGCCCTAAAATACTGTAGGTTGTAATGGGTTGTTAACTTCAAGGCAGATATAACTGACTGGACATCCTGGGCACACATC
>BJFM01000498.1:15197-52374 GCA_016586285.1 Arothron firmamentum | reverse complement strand
CCCCCCCCCCCCCCCGCACCCAAACGTGCTGTTATACCGTTGGAGGTAGTCACACTTGGCAGATCAAGGCCAGAGACGGGAAAGACTGGTGGGCAAACAGTGATCCTGGTCATTAGTCTCAGGTCAGGTGCTGTGCTCCGACAGCCCGACTTCAGCATTAAGCTAACGGTGTTCTCTCTGGGATGCTGCGTGACTCCGCACTCAGGTCCAAAGTGAAGCTGGGGACTAGGTCACGGGTATAGACAAATGCCTGGTTACAAGACAACGGGGGGACGAGCTGATTGATTAAACTGTTAATCTGAGTTCCAATGAATTTGATGTCATTCTCAACAAAAACTGTTATTAATGAGAGAAAGAGAGAGAGAAATGAGAGGAATCTACAGATGGACGTTAGAAACATACAGATACTGTGTCTATGTGTGTATCCATCTATGTTGACATATGTGTGAGAGAGAGAATAAGGGAGGGAGAGAGGGAGACCCTTGCTCTGCAGATTGGCCTCAAACTCTCTTTAAATTCCTCAGCCCATCTTCAGCCCCCTCTGGCTGCTGTAATTCATCCTTTTTCCTCTCCGCATGGACATCTCCTCTTTACAGCTGTGACTAAACTCTTCTGCCTTTTCCAAATATGAGCCCATTTAAAAGCATAAAGTTGTAGTTACTTTTTTAAAATTCTCCTCCTCAGGTCAGTAGGTCACCATGTCCTCTACTTCCAGTGGATGTGAATGTCAGGACGTGTAATTGAACTTCCCAGACTCCTCTTACATTGATTTATGTGGTATCTGAGCGTGTTTATGCACGAGGATGTTGAAGAGTGGCTGCAGATTCGAGGGTCATAGATACACTCAGATTATTCTGATTGTTCCACATATGTCAAGAATCAAGAGTCTTTATTGTCACTGTACAGTAGTACAATAGCAAAACGAAATGTGGAGATTATGATTCATAAACAAATGCCAAGAATCTCCCAGCCCTCACACACGTGTGTCAGGATGACGATGAAGGTGCTTGTTGTAATATATTATACAATAAAATTATATTAATGTGTAATTTGTTTGTGTCGTTGCTGCTCAGATGAAACAATGATGTCTGACACAATTTATCTCCACTGTCGTTTGTACTTTATGAGACAGATGATTTGCAGGTTTGCCAGGATTTAGTCTAATACGTGTGAGTGTGTGTGTGTGTGTGTGTGTGTGTGTGTGTGTGTGTGTGTGTGTTTTATACTATAGTTTATTTCTCTCTTATAATGATGAAAATGGTGTTTTTAAATGACTGAAACTCTAGCCACACACACACACACACACACACACACACACACACACACACACACACACACACACACACACACCTCAAAGACTTTGGTGTCTGTGTTTAGATTTCTGTATTTGCAGCTTTTGTTTAGACATACTGTATTTACATGTATAGAAACAAACGTCTCTCTCTGACCGTTCAGCACTCATCCCTCCATCTCTCTTGTTGGTGTGTTAAATCATCTTCTCTCGGCTGAAAAATGTGCAACCAGAAATTGAATTTGAATCATTTATATTTGAATTTGAATTGCTAAACTTGCTAAATGGCTTCTTTCATAATCTTACTCTCAGTTTCAAGTTTATTAGACTTCAGTTCCAAACTAATAAATTCAATTTCTAATTATACTATTCAAATTCAGTTTTTTGTTTGCTATGATTCCATTTAAACAATACAAATTCAAATTATGTGTTTCAGATTGAGGTTCTGGTGGGCTGTATTTCAGCCCTTTCCCCTGCTGCTTTATCGGATCTTTGTACTTTCATGCGTTTGTAAGATTTTCACAGAACATTTATTCAGAATGTCGTTTTATTTCAGCCTGTAGCGTTGTATTTGAAACCACAGATGTTTCATCTTTTCTTCAGAAAAAAAGATTTCATTTAATTTTCCTCCCGTACTTTCCTAATTCTCTCCTCTCATTTATGCTCTTATCAGCTCCTCTTTTAAAGGAATTACTGTTTTATCTCCTCTCACATCTTTTTGTCTTTGAACAATAAGGTCTTCAGTCACTTTATCATTTTACATTCTCTTACAGGGAAAAATATCTGTATCTGATTGCAATCTCTTTTTTTTGTTAAATGCAAGTGAATCCCAGCAGCGCACATCAAAACGAATCCACATGATTTCACACATTGAGAGCCATTTCATGACCACCGCCTGCCATCTTTCATTGGAGGTGTCTGAGGGTTTTGCTGATATAAAAGTGTTCTGAACGTGTGATGAAAGTAGTTGTTGCCTTCCTGAAGCAATTTAACCTCCTGTCTCCTCTCTTCCCTGCTCTTTCTCATCTTTAGGTGACATGTAATTGTTTCACCATCAGCGATGGAGAGTTGCAAGAGATAGGCGTTGGGCTGTATCCTAGGTAACACACACACACACACACACACACACACACACACAGCCAAGGTAATATGTGAAGCATACACACTTTTCAAGCCTTCTTAATTCCACTTTAGCTCATGAACGTGGTCAGGTGGTGACTGTCGAGAGTTACCGCTTCCCCACTAAGCCCCACCCATGTTTTACCTGCTCACACACACATCTACAGCCACCTGAGAGCAGCTCACAGTCAATGCAGGGGAAGGTGCAAGAGAAGAGTGATTGAGAGCGAGAGATAAGCAGGAACACGTGGAGAAAAAATCATTTGAATCCAACTGATATGTGAGTCCTGTCTGGCATGTATGAGGAGGCTCACAGGGAGCTGAGACACACTGCAATCCTGTACTGGCTGAGCTGGGAGGGATTTGGTCTGTTGTCACACATGTTGATTCCATTTCTCTCGCTCTTACACACACACACACACACACACACACACACACACACACACACACACACACACACACACACACACACACACACACACACACACACACACACACACACACACACTTCCCGCAGGTTTCCCAGCTAGTTTATTCTCCTGGTGTTGAGATGTCAGATGGTCACAGTAGCTTCACCATAGCTTAGCCAATATACGCGCGCATGTGTTTGCGTGCGTCTGCGATTTGTGTTGTAACTCATCCATAAATGATGGGATCGTTCTCAGGATGGTCCCCTGCCTATTCATGATTTGAGTTGCCTAGCAACCATGGGGTTCACAGAAGAGAGGGGATTTCTGGGGTGATGCTACACCTCTGTTAGACCCCATCGCCTTCTGTTCATATTTCTGTCTGTATGTTAGTTTGCCTCCTCTCCACCACGTCCTCCAGTCTTAGTCTTTACTTTACAATAATTTGAAAAATCATAATACAAAAAATGTCTAAAATAAATCAATAGTTAAATAATCAAACATGTAGCTGTAGCCAAGCACACAGAGAAATAAAGTGGACGTTTAATTATACAAATAAGCCATGAGAGAAATGTTGGAATGATACACACTTTTTGTTGCAATTTTTGTGATTTTTTTTTGTGAATCAGTCCTTCCATTTTATTTATTTTATATGCATACAATAGACTCATGCTACACACCTCATTTTAAATTTCTGGATTGGCTAACTGAGGGGACTACCAGTAATTTCACACTAGATTTTCCTAATAAAAGAACATATTTCAACTCTCTGAAGCAATAGAGATTAATAATAATTGTTCAGTCTGCTCACGCTGTAAAGTAACCGTTTCATCAGATACTGTTAATGTGAGATGTGTTTAGTTAATTAATCTAATTAGTATGCTAACAAGCTGCTCTCCATCGGATGAAAGCGTCGTTTGGAGGCCTTGATTTCTACTTGATATTCAACCTGCAACTTCTGCACTGTAGAAAAAGCCAGGGGGTTACTAATGCTTTTACAGTCCGCGCGCACACACGCACGCACGCACGCACGCACGCACGCACGCACTCTCCACTTCTTCTATATGCAACCATTGTTGTTCTTCCTCTGAATGTGATTAAGTAGAGCAGCAACAGTGTGTTCCTATGCCTGTGTGTGTGTGTTTGTGTGTGTGTGTGTGTGTGTGTGTGTGTGTGTGTGTGTGTGTGTGGTTTCAGTGTTTTTTCTCAGCTATGTGTGCAGTAAGAGGAAAGATTTTTTTGGAGGTGACAGAGGTTATTTAAGAGGTTCTTATAAACAATTCTTCAATTATTTTCTCCATTATTAACAAAGTTTATGCCTGGATGATGATTGTGGAGGCCAGATTTTCGATGACCAGATGATTTGCTTTATTGTTGTTTTTAACAGGACATGACATTAATCATCATCAGTTTGAGAATATCATGAATGAAAAGAGAAAATTAGATGACTTGATGCTTCACGTGATGCCATCTGATGTGTGATGTGCAGCCAGTAAAATCTAAGAGTCTAATCAAAATCACATTAGTGCATTTTCTAAATGAGTTGCAGTCCAGTACGTTAAGAAAAACACTCCAAAGTGAGTGTGAAAACCAGCAAAACATTTCAGGTAAGCAGATGATGATGTGGTGAGAAAATGCACTTGGCATCATTGTTGTGATGCTGTTGGGGTGGGTGAGTGGGAGGATCTCGCATGTTTAGTAAACTGGGAAATGAGTCAAATACATTTTTAGTGACAGAAGTGAAAGAATAACAACGTTCTGATTTATGTGTTCGCTCTGTTTCAGATGCAGAGGATGTGTTAACTGAGTCCTTAATTTGTCAGAATGTGGTGGTGGTGGGGGTGGGGTGGAAGGGGGGTGGAAGGGGGGTGGGGGGGGAGGTTGTCGCCTGGGCTGGATGAGGATTTAAATGCTATTTAACCCCCAGCAGCGTGCAGGACACAGGGAAAAACAGCTGGAGGGAAAAACAGCTGGAGGAGGCACTGACATTTAAATACAGATAAAAATTCTTCCTGTTACTGTCCTTTCCTCCCTCATCTCTCCTCCATTTCTCCTGCTTTCTGTCTCATTTACATCTTTTCTTCATTCTTTACCTCTTTCTCTTTCCCAGTTTGTCTCTGCTGAACCACGACTGTCGGCCAAACTGTGTGATGGTTTTCGAGGGAACAAAGCTGTTTCTCAGAGCTGTTCGCGATGTCTGTCCTGATGAGGAGGTATGAGCAAGCACGTGCATCAACAGAACAGAACCGCAGCCTTATTGACGGATACTTTAATGTTCTAAATGAGATTTTAATGTGACTGTGATTTGCTGAATTCTATTTTATTCAAGTAATAAAGGATCAGCCAGACACAAAGAACCAAATATAATTTAAATCCTGAAAATCCTCACTTTCATAGCCAAGTGAAAATTGAAGCCAAGGGAATATCAGTGCAGCATAAGCAGGATGTCACCCCCTGAACTGGCAGTGCTCCATCCTTTTCCACACTTTCCCATCCATTAGCTCACTAGATGCAATAAGATGCATCCAGGCCATCTGGAGGAGATGCGCACTCCACCTCCTACAACTCATCATGCCACAGTCGACACACCTAACAACTAAACTGTGTTTATCTACAATCTGGAACGCAACAAGTTTAGTAAAATGACATTACTGAAGAAAAGATTGACAAATAAAAGGTAAAACCTTTCTGCTTTCAGCTAACTATAAGTTACATTGAGACGCTGTCGCTGACGGAAGATCGACAGCAGCAGCTGGAGGCTCAGTACCATTTCACCTGCCGGTGTCAGTGCTGCGACTCTCAAGAAAAAGTATGGAAATCTTCCTCAAATGCCACAGTTTACATTTATCTGCATTTTCTTACATGTTGTTTTCCACTTGAGAGCCCAGGTACCTCGGACTGCATCTTTTTAACTTATACATACGATAGGAAAATTATTACCGTAGTGTAAAATTCAGATTTTTAATTTTTTTACCTTTTCATTTTTTATGTTGCAACCTTATGCTAAGGAAAGAAGAACGTACTTTCTGTTTATGGCTGTAGCTGTAAGTGAGGTTTCTGTTACTGGAACTGACTGAGGGTGTGATTGTGTCGTTGGTGTGCAGTCAGAAGTGACCTTTGGTGCTGATGTTATTTCCTCATTGAATCATATCCACAGTTTACTTTTGAACTTGCAGCAGCGGGTACATTTTCTGTTTTTAGAGCTCAGACGTCTTTCAGACAGGCGCTGGATGAGTCACTTGTGCAGAACCTGTCATGGGGTACCCTCTCCTGTCCTCTCCTCCCTCTTCCTCCTCGTTCCTGCAGTCAGTCTTATCTCCTCCTGTCCTCCTCTGCTCATCACGTTGTCATGCTCCACCTCCTCACACATCTCTCTCTCCTCTGACCACCTACTGAAAAATGAGAAAAATTATCCTGTCTTTCAGCTGCACTTTTCTTCTCCATCCATCTTCATGCCCTCAGTCTCTCAGTCCCAACATTTCACTATCTCACACCCTCTGCCTTTTCATTCCTCTCTCTCTCTCCCCTGCTTTTCTCCCTGTCTTCTTCCTGACTTCAGCTTCCTTCTTCACATGGCCTCTGTGGCACTTTGCTATAACACAACACACCATTGTTTGAAAGTGTTTCACACGTGCATTAAAAAAGCCGAGCATGGTTGATTTTCAAAGATAATGCAGCCATCCTTTGTACTGCCTGAAGTCAATCTCTCTCTCTCTCTCTCCCTCCTTGTCAACAACCCTCTTCCTCTTTAATCTTTACATGATGACAGCAGGCCATGGGTTTACGACCCAAAGTTGTCATAGCAGCGCGGCGCTGTTGACATCAAACCTTCATAATTCTTTGTGTGTGTTCTTTTTTCCTCCTTGCGTGTTATGTTTAGGATGACAGTGTGCATTTTTAAATCAGTGCCTTTGTTTAATTTAACTATTTTACCTAACATAAACTATTTTACCTAACATATTTTGAGGTTCAAGTATCATTAATTAGTTAAGTTGGAAGCTCAGGTTTGTCTGTTGACTCTTTTGTGTATTCAAAGACAAAGAGAAAACATGGCTCAGCTATATATATTATTGCACAGAATAAAAGAGACACTGTCACCTCTTTTAAAGGACAAACACATGTTATCTGGTGAAGAAGCATCATGGCGCATCCTGAAAGAGGCTCTTCCCACACTGGAAGATCTGAAAGCACAATCAGGTATCCTTTTTCCAGCAGTCGAGGCTGCTATTGTATCATCAGCCTAATGAGCGACGGCTGAGGCTGAAAATGTAAAGACAAGGTTATGGTCATATCCACTTCAGCTGTAGCTGTATAACATGAGGTTTAGGGCATGAGATTACCCAGAAAAGGTTGCCACGAATCTGATTAAAAAATCAGACATAAATCCAGACATTTTATTTAAGTCAATAAAACTAAATTATCCTGTAAATCAGGTCCGATGCTCATTTTAAACATAATTCTCGCTAAATTCGATCTAAATAGTTACACCCTGTTGTCCTTTTGGACTTGTATAAAGTTCAGCATGATTTCTACAGACATTGCAAATGTCCAGCAATAGAAGACGACAATGTAAATGACACAGCTACAACCCATGAGAGGCTACTGGAAAGCCTGGAACAACAGCATGATATAGATATTCTATTAGTTTTTATCCTGTAAATGACAACTGCATCGTGTACAACTGCTGGTTGTTTCTACGTGAGGCGGCCTCTTCCTCAGTCAAATATCAGTCCAAGTTCACTTTTCTAACGTGCTTTGCTGCTGTTTCTACACTTGAGATGATGGAGGAGAATATCTGTGAGGATGCCTTTATGAATGTTCACATTCTGGTGCTGCAGTCTGAGCCCAGCTACAGAAGATCAGCTCTAACTTCCCCCCTTTGGCTCTTCCTTAACTCTTCTCCTCAGCCTGGCAAACATTACTAGAGAGCTGCAGTCGCCTGTTGTCGACCGCGGGCCAACATGTACCAGAGGAAAATTTGTATAAACTCAGGATGACTGACATGGCTCTAGATGCCTCCATTCACCTGGAACGCTGGACAGAAGCTGTGGGATATGGACAGAAAACACTTCCAGTGTACCGGTGAGTCAAAAGGTGTCTGTGCTACGACAACAAAGATGTCAGCTGAAAAACGGGACTAAGGTGTGGCGCTCTGGCATTTTCTGATTAGCAAAAGGATTACGGTAGGTTCTCAAGTTACTAAACCATTTGTTGAGCAGTCCAGAGAGATTTAAACAGTCAGAGTAGTTACACTGCTGTGTGTTAAAACTCAGAAGGCTTTAAGTACTTTTTGGAAAAATGAATGGAAATTAGACCTACCGGTAACTTTGTTCACGTATTTGCACTTGGGAAGGGTGCGAGTATGAACGCAACCTTGTGTCAAGGGCAAAACACACACCCACACACACAACAAGACAGAGTGAAGACCACCAGACCCACAGGAGAGAAGCATCAACACAGTTCATCAATAATTGACACAGCATCTGATGAAGAGGAGGAGACGATGGACTGATGTCAGCATCAAGAAAGTGGAAAAAAGTGAAGCAGACTAGAAGACCAGATTCAGGGAGGATGTGGAGGTTTTGAGTTAGTGAAGAGTGGAGAGGCAAAAGTGGAGAAAATTCAGCTGAAAATGAAAGAAGAACTAAGGGAATGTTCTAGGTGCTGTAACATAGAATGAGAGATCCATTACTGGAAATGGCTGCATGGAGGACTATGAGAATCCACTGGGGAGGCAGTGATAAAAGGAGGAAAATAGTGTGAGAGTGGGAGGAAGATCTTCCATATTCATCTCCTTTCTTCCTTTGGGCTCTTCAGAATGAAAGAATGATTGCTGCAGGAGTTCTCTCTCTCTCTCTCTTCCGTCCTTCTCATTGTGTATTCCTTTCTTCTTTCACTCTCTACTTTTCCCCTTGCTTTATTCAGTCGGTGATGAGAGGGTTTTTGCCTGTTCCTGTGTGCCAATGATCTGCACCTCCTGCAGGCTAGAGTACATCCCAGCGTTATTGAAAGTCTCCATATTCTATAGATTTCTCTCTCCCAGCAGCAGAAATGCTCACAAACACTCGAGTTCCTGAATACGTGAATGTACATAACGCTTCAGCGCAGCACATTCCTTTGAATATCCCACTGGATGTGTTTTACACTTTCTTATTCTTTTTTTTTTTCTTTTTCCAGTTTTTGTCCTGTCAACTGTTGGCAATGATATTTGCATTTTTATAGATACAGCGCTGCATGAGAAAAAGCATTACAGCCTGGAAAAATCTGTGTGCAGACATGCGAAAGCATCACTCTTCCCTTCACACCGCGGCAGTGAAGCCCTGCTGTGTCGAACCTCAGCTGCACGTTCACACGCGTCAAAAGAGTCTTTAATCAAAGACAAAATAATATTAATAGGATGAGGATGTTTCACTGAGGAAGGGAGAAGACAGAAAAGGAAAGGTCACCGAGATTTGCCCTCTGCTGGTCGCCAGTGACCTTCGTGACGGTCCGCTGTCAACAGCCTCCTGTGGGCTCTCCTAACTGGGATGACACTTGGCCCGTTCCTCCAAGAGGAAAGACTCCGGCTCATTGGAATTGTTTGGTTTCTGAGCACTAGAGCTCCTCCCACACTGGGCTTGTGTGTTTCTTGGCGACCAATAACGTTGATCTTAACTGTGCGTCTTCTGCTGTGCCTGCTTTGCTGTGTGCAGTTCCTGGTTTAGGGTGATTCTTTTGTCCCAAACAAGAGCCCCATTAGGTCCACCACATTTGCCGGGAATTTATTTTACTTTTTTTCTTTTTTTTTTTTTTTGCATGGTGATTAATTTCTCCTTACCCATAGCCAAGAGCTGTGCTGTCTAACTAGCTGCGTACATGAAGGCAATATTTTCATTTCGCTCTCTCGGGGCAAGAAAAGAGAGTTGAATTCAAGAGACGTTAATGAAATTATGTTACTGTAAATTCTCTATGCAGAGAGGAACATAATTAGAGAGGGGTTTTGATCAGTGCATTTACATGTGATGCAGTGTGAAACAGTGGCTTGGTAATGAAATGAATAAAGGAATGTATTATTATCCTAATCTATGGGTTTACACTTAGAACTTAATGGTTTAGTTTGAACCACTGATCAGGAACCACCTTAGTTATTTGTAGACTTTTCATTCAGTACTTCATTTGGATCTAAGCAAATAGCCCATTAGCATTCTGCTGCTAAATTATTAAGGAAGTTTCGTGTTTTATGCTCCGGCTTGGGCCAGTAAAAATTAACGAACCTGAATTCATGACAGAAACGGATGAAAGAGTGGGAAAGCAGGATTAATGCTGAGCAGCAGCTGCAGTTTACGTGTGATGGAGAACACATCAAACCCTCATCACATGTCGACACAGCGGAGGAGTAAAATCTGCTCAGCAAGGCAATTCATAGAGCGCTTATCAGCGTCTGCTGCTCCTGCATTAATGCTGGATCTGGTGCCACAAGCTCAGAGCTGTTTATGTTTGGATGGGAGAAAATGAGCTGTGCACACAAAAACAGGCAGCTGGAAGACCTGCTTCTTCAACGAGTGTCACCGAGGAGACAAACAAACATCTGCGCGTGGAGAGAAGAAATCCCTTCAGTTAGTCGGCAAGAGAGCACAAATACCGACAGGTGGGATTAGAGCGAAGGAGATGGGAAAGTGCAGAGAGGAGGGGACATGAAAAGAGAGGAGACAGGGGAGAAGAGGGGATAAATGACAAGTAGATTGAGGAAAATGAATGTTTTGGGGTTTCAAGTGTTTACCAGCAACAAAACCTGCTTCCTGAACGCCCCACAGATGTTTACATAATGAAGGCTATCATGTGTGTGTGTGTGTGTGTGTGTGTGTGTGTGTGTGTGTGTGTGTGTGTGTGTGTTTTACAGAGTGTAATAATGTTCATTTCAAGCATGCATGACTGCATATTCCTGTAGTGTGTGTGGTGACCCAGGTCACAGCAGTGTGAATCACTAAACATCAGTGATGTGAGATGATTTGTGTGAAACAATTAAAATTTCTTATGAGCAAATTTCAACCTTGTGAGTCAGAAGAGACCTGGTGTGGAATTCATACTCCAACCATCCGTCTTACTGAGTCTTAATTGATTTTTTCTTCTTTTTAATTAATTTTTTTATTGTCATTGTTATTATTGGTGATTAAAACTCCTCACGTAACTGAGACAGAAACCATGGAAGACGCCACCTCACAGCCGCGCCGCTATCTTTTTCTGTCACTGGCAGATCAGTGTGGGAGGAAATAAGCTGGGAGACGACAGTGTGTCGATGTTTGTTTAGTGTAAAATAAGCAGGATATTCTGGAGTAGATGCAGAGCAGATATGCTCGTGAACATGCTGTCTGAATGCATTACTCTGTGTGTGTGTGTGTGTGTGTGTGTGTGTGTGTGTGTGTGGGTGGGTGTTTTGTGCATTAATAATGGGACTGTGCAACTGACACGCCCTGGCGTTCCAGCAGACGAGACACGACCTGCTCGCATTTACATTTACCCATCAGATTCTCTGTCACAGGTTAGCTGGGTTCTCACTTATGAGCTCATATAAATAAAGCAGCATCAGCCTCTGTGGAGACTTCTGGCCTCTGGCTGCTCCTGGGCTGACTAACGAACACCACCAGGAGGTTAACGTGGCCACTGAGGCAAACGTACGCTGGAGTAGAGAGACCTGCATCAACCGGAGGTGGTTTCAGTTTCATGACAGGCTGTCGGTATGAAGTCGGGGCTTCTAGCAGGCAGCAGTCTTTTTGCAAATGATTTTCATCAGATGTGTATTAATCCAGTATAGCCTTCACAGATGCATTGGATAATCCTTTTTTCTATAGGCAGTATTACCCTGATCCCCACCCAGCCCATGGAGTCCAGCTGGTGAGGGTTGGAAAACTGCAACATTACCTGGCAAACATGGAGGACGCTTTGGACACATTCAGACAAGTGCGTGAGGGACTTCTCATCAGTTTAAACTCTAAATGGCAAAATTAAATGTCATAAGTCTGAAAGCTTGTTGACAGAAGCTGTGATTCACTCATTGCATTTAACATGCTAACTTCTCCTCACTCAGGCCTATGGAATTTTGAAGGTCACCCACGGTAACGAGCACCCCATCACCACCGATCTGTCGATGAAGATGGAAGAATGTCGCGCTGAGATGGCTCAGCAGTCATCGAGCTGAGAGACGGCCACAAAGAAGTCTTGGTGTTGTTGGCCTATTCTTCTGACCGACATGTATTTTTTTTTAAAAAATCGTAGTATGAAATTGAATGCTTTTACCTGCTGATTCACATGATGAGTCATTAAAATCAGCATATCCATAGGTTGGTCTTGATTTACATTTTAATTTCATTTACTAAAATTCTAAAAGAATTGTTATAGAGGTTGAAGTAAATGTATATACAAAAAAGAGAAATAATTACCTCTGCCGTGGACAGGAAAATGCTTGCAGGAGGTCTGTCTCTGTCTCTCTGAGTGCTTTTCTAGTTGTGTCAGGATGCTGAAATGCTAAATTGTATTGTGACCGTGCGTGTGGTTTGGCTCTGATGTGGAATCTGTGTGAGTTACAGATGGATGATGAATGTGTGCGCATGCCTGAGTCGTTTTAGTCAAGTCAGCTTTTGAAAACATCCATTTGGCCTGTATGCATATCCGTCACACACACTTCCCATGTTAATCCCTGCTGCTGTGTGGGACTTCCATGATAAGGCCAGAGAGTGTGTGAGTGATGGAATGTGCTAATGTGGCTCTCACACAAAAAGATAATCCCGAAATTCAGCACGATGACAGCATTGTTTCTCAGACGAACCGTGTGTGTGTGTGTGTGTGTGTGTGTGTGTGTGTGTGTGTGTGTGTGTGTGTGTGTGTGTGTGTGTGTGTGTTGGAGATTGTCAGGGTGAAGCTCCTTCTGACTTCACCAGTCTTGTGTTTGGAACCTTTAAGGTCCACAGTCCTCTTCTTGGGAGGATCATTTATTGCGTACAGAAATCAGAATCCCCCCCCCTCCCACACACACACACACACACACACACACACACACACACACACACACTTTCTCTGTGCGTGCGGTACATGCACAAACGCACTCTGAAAGTCACAGAGTGAGGTTGTGTGGGATGTTCAGACAGAATGAATCGACTGTGGAGCCGCAGATCATTAGAACATTCTTTGAATGGTTTTCTGCTCCACATGAAGCTGGAGCAGCTCAGCTCCTCCTTTGTTTCGAGAGGGGCCACTTGAAGAGGATTGATTGGGATGCTTTTGCCACGTCCCAGCAGCGACGAGGCTCAGATGCTTCTTAAAACACTGCTGCCACTGAGCAAGAGAAAGTAAATGGTGTGTGATGTGTGAGGAGAAAGAAAAAGGTTTTGATGGCCGGTGAGAGTAAAGGTGGAAGTAGAGTGGACAGAACAGTCTGGAAGCCTCTCTGCTGCTGTTCTTATCTCCATTACTCACTTGGCTGCTTCTCTTCCACTGCAGTCATCCACCTCAATTTACTATCACTTGACTGTAACCTCCTGTCGCTCGCTCTGGCTCTGGCCCGTTTCCTGAGCAGAGGCTCCTGAATCAAGCCCGTCTGTGACGGCAGCCTGAGCCGCTCAGGAGAAGAACCTCTCTGTGCCCTCTCACCTTAGCACCTTTTTTAGTCTGTCTCTGCTATCAGTGTTCGCGTCCTCTTTGTTGCCACTTTTGCTATTTCTCCTCGGTACAGAGGGGCTCCTGTTTTAAGAGGCAGAGACGGCAGATTATCCCAGGACTCGTTTTTACATTATCTCCCTGCTTTTGAGGGTTCGGTGACGAGCGTATTATGGTGGATTCCTGAGCAGTCTTGCCTGAATAAAAATCAAGACAAAGCAATATCTGCAGTCTTATGCTCACCTCTTCACCATCCGCTCTTCACGTGTCCATTTGTTTGCCATCATAATCAGACTGAAACTCAAAAAGCTCAGATGGAAAAACTCTCCTGTAGCCACAGTCAGAAAGTCACACTAAACAAAACACTGCAGCAGACCATCCTGAGCTGTCAGAACATGTAGACTTCACATAGGAAGACCCTGGAGTAGAACTCAGAACCCCCTGTGAAAAATAGGTTTAACTGTAACTACTGACAATGAACAAATTTAGCTCAGACAGAGTACAGCTAACCAGGTGGTTAAAAGCACGAGCAGAATGCAGTTTCAGAATTATTGCTGGTTCAGCTCTTCTATGCATCTCTCTCTCTCTCTCTCTCTCTCTCTCTCTCTCTCTCTCTCTCTCTCTCTCTCTCTCTCTCTCTCTCTCTCTCTCTCTCTCTCTCTCTCTCTGCTTTTGTGTGTCTCCTGTCTCCTCATCTGCTCTCCCCCAGTTTATCCCACTCCTTCCTGTTCCCTGCTGTGTGCCGGTGATCAAAGCGGACTCAACAAGACAACATGTCACCTAGAAATCTGCCTACAGGCTAGTAAACCTCAGCACACACACACACAAACACGCACACACACAGAGCAGAGTATCTACTAGAAAACAGACACAGGAAATAAAAGTCAAGTCAGCATGTTAAATGACACGCTTTATGATAATGTGTGTGGTTTTACAGGATAAAGACACAATCTTGTGTTTTATCCTGTTCAAATGATAGAAATCATCAAGCTCTGTCTGCTGACATTTATAAGGTAACATTTCTGTCTCCAAAATACCCGCCGTCCCGGAAAGACGCGTGTCAGATGTTCACATGTGTGATTTAACGGCAGCCTGAACTGAAACGGGAGATCATGATTTTTGATTGCACGGTTTATCCAGTAAAGAATTAGGTGTCAAACTTTCAATGCATCTCTTTATTTACATCCCTCCATCCTGACCTCAGATCAGCAGAAAGTGTCAGAACACATTTTTTGAAAACAGAAAATAATTTTTCGATGCACACTCATCCATCCATCCATCCATCCATCCATCCATCCCTCCATCCATCCATCCATCCATCATCCATCCTCCAATACTAAACACAATGTCTCATCTGTTTAAGGAAAATGTGCTCTGACCTTCACACTGATAGACAAAGGTCATGGAGAACGTAAAGATGCCAGATGTCAGACATCAGACTAATACTCACTAATTCATGAAGAGGCTGCCAACATCCATCAGCTCATTCCTCAGACTTCTTCTAACTCTTTAACATTTTTTTGGTTTCCTCCAGTAAAACTGAACTATTTGACATCACATGTGGAATAAACCAGTGAGGGACGGCACACACCTCAGGCTGTTTGTTGGCACAGCTGGTTGGACTTGTAGATGTTACCAGGCAGTGAAGTCTTCAGGTATAATCCTCCCACAGAGCATCTACAATGGGAACCAGTCCAGGCCGCTCAGACTAGACTCCCAGAGCATCCACTGCTGAATCACTTTAAAGTGTTAAATACTCAGGGTAAACTGGCTTTGGACTTTTAACACATGTGCAAAATTTTCATCCATGTGTTTCTGGATTCAACTCGAACAACTGAAATCCAACATAATGGATCAGAATCATAAAAAAAAAAGAGGAAGTGTGTTAGATATATTCATATGACGTGTTTAGAAAAAGTATGTAAAGTTCGGTTTTCTTCAATGCATAGTAACTTTAAGATCATGTGGTCTAAATAAATAAAAAAGGTGAATAAATAAAACGTCATTCCTGAACGGCAGGGTGAGGTGAGCGATGGGCTGCTGGGAAAACACGCTGATGGACCGATCTGTCAAAAGCAGCTTTTTCTCAGGACAATTCTTGGCTGAATCTTCTGGCTATAACTGCAGGTGACACACACACACACACACACACACACACACACACACACACACACACACACACACACACACACACACACACACACACACACACACACACACACACACACACGCACAATCAGTCGATCAATCACTGTCACCTGTTTCCACAGCCAAGAGAACATCACTGCATTCATGTAACGTCCCTGACAAAACCCCCACTTTGTTCTTTTTGGATAAATGTAGCACTTTTGACAGCTTCGCAGCAGCGTTACAATCTGTGAATTCCCAGAATTCCCTCTGCTTGCGGGGCACTTGTCATTCAAAGGACCGGGTGGCAATGGGATGACAGCGATGTAGAAGCAGTCAGAAGGGTTTGTGCCCCATTTCAGAGGAAAACCGTTTCTTTCACGTTTATATTTGTACAAACATTTAGATCAGAAGCATCTCAAGCACCATATATAATATTAACAAATTATAATCGTACTTTCTGAAAGATGGAACCAGGCAGAGATAGTCACCTCTTGTTTGACAATTTTTTTTTAAAATTCCCATTCTCATTGTTCTTTGAATTTGTGATTCTTCAGTCACATCTGTGTCAAAAAACAAACAAACTAACTAACAAAAAAAACACACAATAGTGTTGTTGTCTTACTCATTATTACTTATTTCCATATTCTAGCCATAAAAATGTTAGTTTTAATGCTGGATCAGACCCAACACCCTACAATCATATATCGTCTCTACATGGTCCCATTGCACTCAAATAATAAGAAAAAATGAACTATTATAAAACACACACTTTGACGAATCATTCAGTTTCTTTAAAACAGAGCGAAACAACACAGATACAAATAACTGACAGTCAATCTGTCACACGGGCAGACAGCACTGATGGATGAACTTCACACTAGGTCAGAGAGGAAAAGGTTCCTGTCATGAAATGAAACAGCCAGAGCAGTTCTGTCTGCTGCACAACTACACACTGCTTCGTCTCTTCTTTGAATCTCACATTTGGTCCTTACAGCAGGCGTTGCTAGAAACAGAACCTGGCCGGAGCTTTTACAGATCCAGTTCATCGGTGGAGCTGATAGACGGGACTCAGACAGTCTAAGTTCATGACACACTGCAATACCGACCCACGATAAAACACCATATTTAGAAATGGCTATGAACTCGGACTTTTCTCACAATACCTATCTTTTCTGTTTATTTTTTTTATGCTAGCACCTTGTTTACTGCATGTCCACACACTCCAACTGGTCTCAGTTTTGTTCAGATGTTTCAGAAGGCACTTATCTCTCCATCAGTCTGGTTTTTTAAGTGCACCTCTGCCAACAAAAGGCCATTTCTCAGCCAGGACTGTAAGTACTCAACTCTGTCATCTCTAAAAAGTGCTCCTCTGAAGTGTGTGCGTCTGTGTGTGTGTGCGTGTGCGTGTGTGTGTGTGTGGGGGGGTTCTTTCTCTTCATTGGTTCAAAAATGGGAGATTTTTTTCTTTCTGCTCCTTTTCAGCATACATTCCTAAATATTTCACTCAGCAGTATAGTCCAATTAACCATGTTGTTGAACACAGTGTGGTGTGTTTGATGTGTTCTGTCAGACTGACAACTGTCCGTTTCTCCTTTTGAGCATCTGTATCTAGCTGATATCAAAGCTGCCCGTCTGTAAGAAGTGTGTTTCTGAAGTTGTCTCCGTCAGCCATTGCTCCTTTCTTCTCTCATCTGGAGGGCATAAAGACCGAGTTGAATCTGTCCATCGACAGAAAAGAATTAACCAAGGACAAGAAGTTTTAAAGGTGTTAGTTAAATCCGGAGTTGAATGTTGGCTTCTGACGAGTCCATCCTCGACGTCTCTGTCCATCCATCTGTCTATCGATGTTTGGAGGACACGTCAAAACAGGTGATCATCATGAGGTGGGCTTTGCAGAAGTTGACTCTGGTTTCCAGTCTGTCCGTCATGGTCTCCAGGGCTTCCAGATACTCCAGAGAGTCCACCTCGTAGGCCTGCTGGAGCTCAACTGTGGACAGAGCGAAAACAACATTGGAGCACCTGAATGATTCTTATTCTCAGATCCAGTCATTTCACAAAAAACCCTAAACTGATATAATGATGTAAAAATCTCAAATTTGTGAACTGTTCTTCTGAGAATTAAACACACAGCAGCAGACTCACAGTGTCAAGGGCGATATTCAACAAAAAGAAAAAAAAAGAATCACCATTTTTCAGTAATTTTAATATCGTGTGTGTGTGTTTACAGATATTTTTGGTGCAGCCGATAACTGATCTGCCTGCCAATACCTCGTGCACATAGAAGATGCTGATTATGAAAATAATTATGTCGGATTCTTTTACGTCTTGAGCAGCTGCAGATTATTGCTACAGCTCATTTCAGCTTAATTAGGACGGGTACTGTGGTTTAGGGATTGGTGTGGAAATCACTTTAACTTTGACCAATTCAATTATACTACTGGAATAACGCGTGTTACTTGAGATAAATGACAATAGACTAATCTTCTTTGCTAATTACTGCTTTTAGCTGTTGCCTTTAAGGGCTGACTAACTGCTCTAACATACTGTAGCTTCATCCTCTAACTGCATGCCCCCATTATACTCCCTCATCTAATAGTATCAGTGTGTAATAGAAAACATGGTATACATTTTTTTGATCACAAGACTTAGAATCCAATTCGCTCTGGCCAATTTCACAATTTTGTTTAATTTTGCCCCCAATGATGAGGAAAAAACTGACAAACAGTTTCATGGCCAGTATTGATCTTTTCACTCATTACATCCAGAAAGATGAAGAACACCTAAGATGTGACACACACACACACACACACACACACACACACACACACACACACACACACACACACACACACACACACACACACACACGCACACAGGATGTGTCAGCATCCGTCTTACACTCAGCGATCCATTTGTGTGGTTCCAGCATCAGGTGCTGTTTGGTTTGTTCCAGTTCCTTCTTCAGACACTGGTACCTGGCTCTGACCTCGCTGATTCTCTGCTGCCGTTGCTCCATCAGCTGCAGCGTGGTGCTGACGTGCACGCCCTCCTGATGCGCAGGCAAAAGAAAAGCAGAGATTTTCTTTATTACTATTATTATTCACCTTTAAAAATCTGCTGCTGTGTGCTGTGAAACACGTATGACTGGCGTGGCTAACATGCTTACAGCTCAGTGTGTTCACATGCGTGTGACTGTTGTGAGCCCACAGCCGGGGGGCTGTCGGACACCGAGCAGTCGGGGGTTAAGTGGCTTTCTTGAGACCGCTGTAGAGAAAATCTTTATTTCATGCTTTTCTCTCCCGCCATCTTTTCCAGAGCACACAATGGTGGCTCCTCTGAATAAGCTAGAGGTTTAAGAGTGGAAATGCAAATGAATGCACGGCTGTACTCTTCCACACAGTATTCTGCTAAATGCTGGGAATTTTTAATGATGATTTTTTTAATCGCAGGGAGGAATATGCATTCATTGGTGGCACAGCTCTTCCCACAGAACTGAGTGCTAATATTGATTCTTTGCCCCTGTGGTATCTTTTAAACTGTGTGCTTCCTCTCTCTTGCACTTCCTGCGTCTTCATTCCTCTCCACGCTTCAGCAGGGCATGCATGGCTTTTTAACATCTTTCTATATTTTCAAATCAATTTCACTGACAACTAGAGCAGTTTGGCTCCTCCCCTGCAGGTCTCTTTCTCCTCTCCCCAGCTTTATTCTTCCCCTCATCCATTCTTTCCCCGCTATCATTCTGCCTGAACTTTGTATGCTCCTCACACAGGGTCTTCTTGGGTCAGCCCTTCTGTTGTTCATTCTTCTATACTCCATCCATCCACTCGCCATCTTCCTGCTGCCTCACCTTGTTCCCTGCTTTGTCCCTCCTTTTCTGCAGCCGCTCCACGTCGTCTATCTCGTAAACCTTGATCTCAAAGGTTTCTGCCGTCGCCGCTGCGCCTCGGAAGTTCGAGGGAGCTGGGGGCCCCAGTGGGCCATCTACCCAGCATGCACCAGGGCTGGATGAGGAGGATGAAGAGGAAGTGATGGTCTGTTTGGAGGAGCGATGAGACGGCGAGGAGGGGGCAGAATCCAAAGTTGGCGCTGGGATCAGACGACGGCGTTGGAGACCTACAAGACAACAGTGAGTAAATGAGTAAAATATTATACAGATATGTGCAACCAAAGATGCTACCAAATACTGGTGAAATACAGGCTTTCTTTGGCAGAATTATACTAATTAAAGTTATAATGTGGCAGGATTGAAAGAAAAGAGTCGCAAAGATCACTGAAGACAGACAGTAGAATCTGAACACACCCACTCATAATGCACACACACACACACACACATGCTACACACATCACTACCGAGAGAGAGAAAGTGTGTGAGAGGGAGGAGAAAAAGAAAGAGGTGAGTTTAATAACTGCAGCGTTCTTTTGGGCTCTGTGAGGCCCAGAGAGGTCAATCAGAGATGTTTGTATTTCATTAGGAAGCACGAAGTGGAATACGGGGGACCGGAGAGAGTGAGGCTCTGCAGGCAGGAGAGGCGGCTGCTGTGTGAGGGGAATAGAGGAGTGAAGATGAGCAGAGGTGGTGACATGGAAGAGGAAAAAATAGAGCTTATGAATCCAATTGAATGGAAATCATGTACAAAATGAGACACTGCTGAGGATAAATTTTGCCTGTGGCACATCCGCTCTCATGTGTCTGGAGTGAATTGAACACGTTTTTTTGTGCGTGAGAGTTACGCTCTGTTCAGGTCAGTGATAGTTAGGAATAAACGTTATACTGTGTAAGAAGACGAAGGCCACATCCTCCTATTTATCCAGCTCAGTGTCATTAGCAGTCTCTCGGTGTGGAGTTGGAGCGATATTCATTACAGCAGCAGCAGATTCCCTTTACCATTTCACAGATGGCTGCTCGGGGTCACCTTTGTGTCCGCGCTCCCTTTGTAGCCACAGATCCTTCACTTATCTCTGTAATACGATGCTTCCTCTTTTTAAATACGTTGCTCTCATCCTGCCTCCTATATTTGGAAGCTGTGATTATATATGAGAAACAGATTGTGGGCTGATGCTGGTATTCCAAGTAAGTGAGAGTTATGGTTAATAAGTTCTTCAAAATGGAGGACGTGTGAGGCTCTACACTGCTTCCTGGATGGATGACACAGCTTTAGCTTAGACAGATATAACACGGATCTGCTGCCTCATGGGGAATTATTTGTGGCATTTTGGATTTCCACAGATGTTTAAAAATAAGGTCGAATCAAGGTTAAATAAGCGACTGTGACCTGCGTTGTTCCTGTTCTTTTTGCTGCTCTTGGAGCTCCGCCTGGAGGAGGTGGTGACCGAGCTGTGCTCGCTGAGGGAGTCCTGAGCGGAGGACGTGCTCCCCGTGTTCTCGCTGCTGTCTCTCAGCATGCTCTCATAGCCGCTGCTGCCGCCGCTGTGGTAGAACAAGGCCGTCTTGCCCATGGCCGGGGGGAGCTCTCCGCTCAGTACGCTGCTGTTGACGGAAAAACGCGACTCTGGTTAAAGGTCAAACTGAAGCGCAAAACACTTTGAACAGCAGAAAAGAATTCTGCATTAAATGTCAGCATTTTCCTCGGAGAGCTGCAGCTTTTACCTGTTGTCGCTAGCATGGCCGCTGCTGCAGCGGTGTGGCTTTCGGGGGGCTGTGATCTTGCTGTAGGGAGAGGGCAAAGTTTGGACCGTTGTCGTCCTCTCCTCTCCAGCACCAACTGCACCGCCACCCGCTGAGGCAGACACTCCTCCACTGGCAAGATAAAACGGAAGAGCAGTATTTAAACTTGGCTAAATTGTTTATGGAAGTACTTTTGAAGAAAAAAATTGTCTCTAAATTGTTCACAAAGGTGACCAGAGGGGTTCTGATGAGACACCAAAACATGATGGAAATGAGGGAATTCTACCTTTTTAAATTGTTATAGCTGATACATGATGAACGCACAAATGACACTTTGCTGTGTGCAACCCCATCCACCTGGATGTAGTTTTGCCCCATCTATCTTACCTTTAATCAAACATTTAATCTTCGATTCTATATACTGCTGTTGGCTGTATGTGGTGTTTTTATGTTTTGGTGGACACAGTTCTGACGCAGGTAAATCGCTTTAACAAAGACTTACCTTGCTATTGCAGCTGCTCTTTCCTCTGCTGGATCTGAGCCTCCTCCTTGACTGTGGCTCCTGGAACGAGAGCCTGCGCTGCCCTGGAGCAGCTCTGAGATCCGACCATTAACGGCCCGGAGAGGCAGCTTGGCGGCCAGGCTCCCCCCACGACTTCGGCTCAAGGACTGCGTGGACCAAGACCCGGGGGAAGGTGCCTGCTGCGGCTGAGGACTCTGGACAGAGTTCTGTGGGTCAGTTCAAAACAGACGGTTTTAAATTTGGGGGGGAAAAAACCCCAGAAGGTGTCATGGCTGGGGTTTTGTTTTTATAGTGCCTAAAGAGGAAAAATAAGTGTAACAGTATATTAATTAGTTCAAGAACTGTTGTGTGGACAGAAGCTAGCAGAAGGGTCTTAATGGAGAAGGCTGGAATGTTCTGTCCTACCTTTCCGTTCGGGGGAAGGCTGGAGCTCCGGCTGGTGGCTTGGCTCAGGGATTTGGTAGAGAAGCTCAGCATCTTGGTGCTGGATGTGGACAGACTCCTGGCCTTAGGACTGCTGGTCATCAGCAACTTACTGACTGCTGACATCTTTGACTGGCTGCTGGTTTTGGCTGGAGACTGTGGAGCACTGTTGGACCCATTGAGACTGGGGTTGCTGGTATGTCCACTGGGAGAGGACACTGACCCATTACGGGTGAGGCTGCGCCCGGTGCGGGGCATGGTGCTCTCCCCCCTCACTCCTCCCACTCGCAGGCTGCCATCCCTCTCCAGGGAGAAACAGTCGTAATGGTGGGAGCCATTCTGGGAACTGCTGACCCGCCCTAGGGAATTGGTTCTATTTGCAAGCTGTTCCAGTTTGGCACTGAAGAGTCTGCTGCTGTCTATGCTGGAGCCTCGCTGTCTGCTGAGTGCAGGAGAACCGTACCCAGATATCCCAGCATCATCCGCTGAGCTGCCCAGTAACAAGACTCCATGGGCAGACTGGTGGAGAGGACTGGCAGCTCTGTTCCGCTGGTCAAGGCTAGATTTCCGTACAGGTGGCAGTGGTGGAATTCCTCCCTTCTTGTGTGAGAAAAAGCCTTGTCTTCCGGTGGAGCCACGGCGGTCCAGGGTGGCTCGGGGACTGCAGGGAGTTGAAGTTGTGACGCCGAGACTGCGATGCTCAGTCCCGTTGTCTAAGCCGTCGTGGCGGTTGAGACGGTGCCAGCCACGGGGAAGACTAGCAGTGCGATGGATGTCTGGGTTGTAGATACTTGCCAGATTCTCTCCCGGGGCAACCACAGCCACCATCTCACAGCCGTCCACCACTCTTTTAAATGAATCTGGAGATGAGGCAATGTCTCCGCCTGAACCCGAGCTGCCATGATCTCCACCTGGAGATGAAAAAAAGAAATTTCATAAAACACAGACAAGAATATCGTAAGTTTTGATTGATTCTGTGGGTTTTTTTGTTTTTTGCATTTCACAACTACTATCTTATCATTTGTTTGCTTACAATCTCTCAAGACACTTTGGTCTCCGGTTCCAATTTGTCTTTTTGCATGCTCTTCCTCCTTCTGTTCAGGTTTGGATTCCCCCCCCAGCTCCTTGAATCTCCCCTCCTCTAAGCCGCGCTTCAACCAGGGGTCCTCAAAGCTCATCTCACTGGAAATAGAGGCTAAAAGAGGTGAATTCATTTTGCCAAGTTCATTCATTAAGCTGGTCTTGGTAGGTGATGAGAGTACTGTTGGTTCCTGTATAACCATGGGCTTAACCACCACACATGGGTGGACACTGATGGTACTCTTGAAAGGAGAGAAGCTACCAGACGATCCAAGGATTTGTATATTGGTCTTAGCCATGGACGGAGGCAGTTTCCTTAGCCTGTCTTTGGTTGGCGCTCCCTTATCGCCCCCGCTCTCTGACAGCGGTGCGTCTCCCTCCAAGCTCCCCCCACAGCAAAGATTGATGTCCATTCCAGGATCTGCAAGGGCTTCTCCTTGCTGGCTCCGGGACTGACTGAAGCTGTGTAGAGACTGGTCAGCTTCACTGCCCATGCTGAGGTCGCTCATCCAGGAGGACGCAGGGGACCCACAGTTCGACATCACTGTGGCCAAGGTCTCACCATCCATTCGCAGCTTGGCCATGGCCACCTACAACAGATTCGGACAATGCTTTTTTGTTCTGGTTTTTGTTAAAAAAAAAAAAAAAAGAAAGAAAAAAAAGCTACTAGGTTGATTTTTATCAGAACATGTTTGTTTGTTTCACTCATATGGTTAAATCGACTGTGTGAACTTGAGCTAAGGGTAACTCTGATGAAGCTCTTAAATTATTGTGATTGCAAATCACATTTTAGTCACACTAACCTCTGCCATGGCAACGACCTCTGTTACCCCTGTAGTTGTTGTAGGCAGATGACGATCCTCTGTGGTTCCTGCAGCAAAGCTGCTAATGCTGACCGCGTGAGAACCTGAGGCGTGGACAGTGACACAGCGCTGGTCGCCTCTGAAGCTAACGATGCTCTGAGGATGACGTATTGGGCCCTGGATCTCCATCGGAGCTGCGACATCAAGGTTCTTTACACCTCCAGGACCTACATCGTGTGCTAGTTCATCCTCCCCAAGTGACAGAGGTCCAACTATTCCTACAGACACTGCAGGGCCTGAGGCTTTAAGAGCAAGCAAGCAAGAAAGAAAGAGACAGGAAATGACTCACATTTTGCAATTGACTTGCTTTCAGTGAACAAAATAGCAGTGGCTGCCTGCAACACACCATCTCTATATGTGTCCAAGGGTATTGGCGGGACGTCATCATCACAGAGTGTCTCGGCTGAGCCCAAGCTGGCAGACAGCGATGGAGCTGGCTCTTGGACTTGAGGGCTCATGCCCACTGGAGATGACCTGGACAGCAGAGACTCTGTGGAGGAGCGGCCGCTGTCTGCAGCCAAGCTGTCTGCATCATCAGAGACACACATTTGTTGTCTTAGTTCATGTGACTGTGCAAAATACAGTGTTGCCAAACTAGACTCTGCATAGACTATATTTTTGGCTGAGGAAAGTAACATGAATCCTGTTATATCCTTTAGCAGCCACTGGCCCAAAAACCAGCTACAACAACTCCTGCAGGTAGAATTAAAACATTTAGAAAAGCTCAAGAACAGAGAATTCATGCAGGACATTATGAAGACATTAGAAGTAGCACTGACACCACATTTATGAGAAAATAATAGGATGCTTGAAGTTTCATGCATGTTCTTCACTTTGAGCAAAAATCTGAAGCCCAAACAGGTTAGAAGGATGCGTACTATCTGAGGTCAGAGCGTCGGTGGCTTGGCTGTCTTGAGCCAGAGTGTGTGATGATAGAGGCGGCGTTGCTGGCATCACGCCTTTCTGAGTGTACACCTTACACCGCTGGGAGGGAGAGCATGGAGGCCTGAGGAAGAGCGACGGACAAAATTTATGGAACTGACTGTTACCACTGCTGCTGCTGCTGCTGCTGCTGCTGTACACGCCTTGAAACTACTCTCTGTATGGTTGCTGTGTACCTATAATCCGAAGCTTTGGTCAGACTAGCTATGCCAAGACGCGGTGATCCGAGTGGGCGTGCCTTTGCGTCCACGCTACAGCCCACATTCAGACTTTCCCAGCTGTTCCGTGAGACAATAAGTGAGACGTCGATTAAAGGCTTTTTATTGACTCAATGTGGAATTCTCAACATTAAACAGAAGCATCTTCACTCACCTGTCATTCAAATGGGAACTCCTGGCCATGTGCAGGGGGTTGGATGTGATGCTGCCACTACCTGTCACGCTCCTGGTGTTAGTGATGATGGGCAAACCAGAACTCTGAGCCAGACTGTGGATCATCGTCTGTGCCAGTTCTGCTTCCTCCACCACATCTTTGATTTCCTGCAGCTGCTGGTCATTGGTTCTCCTGGTAGTTGCTGCTGCTGAGGAGTAAAAGGATGGCGCTGTGCCTTCTGCACATTCAGAGCCTGAGGGGATTGGACAGAACGTTAAAACTAGAGCTGACTTAAATGTGAAATGGTAGAAAGGATAAAACACTTGGGTGCAGTTTCTCTACTATACAAGTCATCAGTGACTGATTGTCCAACACACCAGCAGAGCCAGAAGAGGACATTAATCCTGGGGTGGCAGAGGAGGAACATGGTTCTTGTTTGGCGCCTTGTTTTCTTGCTGGAATCTCTTCAAATGGGAATTTTGCAACCTGAAGCAGTAGAATCAAGGTTAAAAATGAATGTTTTTACATATTGGAAGAAAATATGTGTCATTTGAATTGTTCACGATATAGGAAATCTTTACATATTACTTTTCCAAATGAATTAATTGTGTGGAATAAGTAAAATTACGTAATTGGAATATTGCTACATTCCATCCTAAGTCTACATTCCATTAGGTAACACAAAGAATTCAACTTGTTGCACAAAGTTTCCAATATATCATTGAATAGTGACTCACCTCCTCACTGCCGTCGATGCAGTCCAGCCGCTCCTGCAGCTCAGCAAAGGTGTTACATTTCAGGCATTCAGCCCCTTCCTCAGGAACTGTGGCCAGTGGCTGACCAAGAAGTGACTGTGGAGGCTGAGAGAGAGGCTGAGAGGTGCCCTCTGCCGGACCCTCAGCCTGAGAACTCCCCTGTAAACGGACAAGTTGCATAAGTCAGATGAAGGTTGCTGTCAACACAAATCGTTAACCAACATCTACAAGTCATTAATAAGATCCTGGAATCTTGTCTAAAGCGAATTTGAGCACATATCTCCTACAATTACCTTGATTTGTGCTCCAGCTGGCTGACCCAGCGTCTGCTGCTGCTGCTCCGGAGCTTTACCTCGGAGCAGTGCAGGAATAATTGGCACAAACTCCGGCGGTCCTTCGTTGTCTGTCAGCTCTCTGTCTGACACCGCGGCCCCATTCGGGCCTACGTAGATCACCGTATCACATGACTGCTCGCTGCTGGAGTATTCGTCGGGGTCGCTGGACAGTCGAAGCAGAGGCAGATCAGAGTCTGTGTCGCCGCGGTGATGGAAGGGCCGCAGGTGGGTAGGACGGCGCATGCGACCCTCCTCGCAGGAGCTCTCTCCTCCGGAGGAGCTGGAAGTGTATTGCTGAGTAGATGCAGATGAGTCGGGTAGGAAGAGAGAAAATATTCTTTTTTTAGACTGCTGAACTTCTTCTTTTTTTTTTTCAGAGTTTAGTTGATGGTTCACACCTAGTCGAGGTGTGAAAGATAGAGAATATGGGACTAAAACGTCTGTGCTAAAGCAACACAAAGCCAAGTAAGTAAAGTCACGGATTTAAAATCAAATTTTATTGCGGCTTATTCTCAAGACTCAGGAGGATGTCAAAATCAGTCCAGGTGTACCTGATGGATCAAATGTCCTTAAGTTTTATATCAAAGTGATAAAGAGCGACTATCAAGAGGTCTTACCGAACCTTAGCAAGCTCTGAGCCAAACTCACCACCGTGACTTTAGTTTTCTTCTTTTTCATGCGCAGAACACGAGAAGCGATCTGGATGGTGAAAAGGGTTTCTGAGAAATCTCTGGGTGAGGCGGAGATGTGAGCAATCATGGTGGTCCGACAGTTCATGTTGCCTAGCGACTCCCTTAGCAACATGGTCAGCTTGCTGTCCCTGGTAACAGACACACATACATCAAGACATGCTGGAAAAAGACGCACTGACAGAACGCTCACGGTCACAAAAAACGTGGAGAAACTGTTAATTTTTCATTATATTAACACACATTAACACAGATGCCCACACAATTTCAGAATGTGACTAAATATAACTAAAGCTTATTTTTTTGTCTGGACTAATAAAGTTGGACACTATCAGTCTAAAATCACCAACTAAACCAAAATATGCAGTTCACAACACACAGTAATGCTAATCACAGATAACATTCCATTATTAATGCTGCTAAAACACATGAAACGTTCCTATTCTACTCAAAATTCAAACAAAATCTTTAAAAAGGTACACAGTGTATTATGCAGCCTAATATTGGGAGGTGACTTATGTTCCAGAGAGATTACAGTAGCAGATGGGAGATTAAAATTAGGCTGTTTTAGAAAGGACTTTCTTTTCAGTGGGCAACTGCAATCATTCACACGTGTGCGCGCGTGCGTGCTTGTGTTCATGTGCGCGAGGGTGCATGTGCGTGATTGTCTTAGGGCCTATAGGCTGATGCTAAAGCTTCTCTGTGGTCTGATACTTCAGCTGCTGTCCCTCTTTTAAACACAGCCTGCAGGGATGTTTTACACACACATCTATTTAAACACACACACACGCATGTACGTGCATACACACACACACACACACACACACACACACACACACACACACACACACACACACACACACCTATGTATTCCTATCTTGACCCCACCTCTGTGATGCGCTCCTCCTTTTCTCTCTCATTTCTTCTGTCTCAGTTTGCTGCCTCAGGCCTTAACAAACCTTCTCCTCTCTTCCTCCCTCCATCTCTCTACATCTTTCCCTGAGATGAATGTAGGTGAAACCATTGCTCATGTGATACATATTCATTTGCCTGTTAATTTAAGGGCTCCCAGAGTGGTTCCGTAGATCTGTTAGGACTACTACACATACAGTAACATGATGCTGACTAAGATTAAAAGTATTCTATATGGAGCGCCAGTACCTAAATTGCAGATCGACATAATTACTTCAACAACATTAATAAACTCCCCCCAGATAAAACAAACTGCTAAACCATGTTCTTGTCTTATTTGACTGATGGTAAAGACAGGCCTAGTTGTTCAGGAGTCCAGCCCAATTTTTATTGCTTATATTAGGAATCACAGCTGTCAGCCAGGCTATATAGGAAGACTGAGAGTGTCCCTGAAGTGTTTGAGAGGCTGCAGTTTCAGAGACAGACTGCCACCTTCAAAAAGTCAGAAGAGAGAAGCAGCAAACCAGATGGGACACAGTTTCATTTTAGATACAAAGATGAGATGAAACCCCCCCTCCCCTACCTGAGTGTGTGTAAAGAGCTGGGCGGTGAACCAGTGCACCCATGACCAGATACATTTTCTTTTCAACTGGGAAACCATAGATGCATCATGTCTCATATTTTTATTTCTTAGAAACGCTGGTAACCTAGCAACAGTACCACAATAGAGCTGAGATGATAAAAAACTATAGTAAAAATGACATAGCACAATCCATTAATGCATTAATGATTGGTGATAAAATTAATGAATACTGGGCCAGATTTCTACATGACCCATTTTGCCAGCCTGCCCCGTCATGTCACAGGGGAATCAGCCAGTTTCTCATCTGCCCACTCTGGTCCCGGCCGAAATACTGTAACTGATTTGTTGGATCACCGTTAAAATGTGTTCAGATGATCAAACAGTAGCAGAGGAGTTTGTGTTCTCTCTTATTGATGCTCTGGGTCGGGAAACATTTGTTTAGTTTAAGCCAATCGATCCTTGTTATTCAGCTGGAATGACCTTCCCTCGACTGTACCGACGCCCTGGCTCAGTGGTGCTTCTCAGCCTTCATTTGCAAGTGTCTGACCGTGCTCGCAGTGCTTGGGTGTGTATTACTGTAGAACCAGTCCAAATCCCTTTACAGTCCCACGACACCACAAAGCCACGCTCCTCGGTCTTAGGTAGCAGTTTGTTTTGCAATGTAAATGGAAAACCAAGAAAAGGGATTAAATTAACCTGAGAGGATGAAGACGAAGAAGAAGAAGAAAGCAACTGCCTTCGTTAATGTGAGCAAGTGAGAGAAGTAAAAAGAGAGAGAGAAACCAAATGATGGAAAAATAATATAAGGACACTGGCAGTAACAGCCTGGAAGGGTTACATATTGTGTAATGCATACTGTATATATCCCCCCCGCACGCAGACACACACACACACACACACACACACACACACACACACACACACACACACACACACACACACACACACACACACACACACACACACACACACACACACACCCTCTCCTTTACTCTCCTTGCCAGTCAGTTACCAGGAAAAAGAATGTGATGAATATGGAACAGCAGCTGTTGTTGTTTATGACATTAAGTCTCCCAAATGTAAAGCAACCTAACAGATCCCTTTTCTGCTTCTCTCTCTCTCCTCCTCCTCCCCTCATTCCTGCTCTTCACAGCTTCTGTCCTTACTTGTATGGGATGTGCTTGCTCCCGTTGACCAGGGCCAGAATCACGTTGCCGAGGGCAGACAGGGAAAGGCACAGTGGGGCTGAGCTGGGTGAAGAGTTCTCTTTGCTTTTCCCACCTCCTCCTCCTCCTCCTTGTCCTCCTCCTCCTCCTCCCAGTAATTTGACATCACAGCTGCCCAGATCCAGCAGGTGGAGGCGACTGCGACCTCCTGACACTAGCATATTTTCAGGGGTGTCAAAGTTATATGGCTGACATTATAGTGACAGTTGACCTACTGTATATTTACATTTATTTTTTCACGTCAGTTTTTTTCCAGCCATGCAAACGTATTTGAGTCAATAATAGCAGTGTCAAAGACTTACAATAAAAAACAACACTTACTTCCTCCTTTTCCAGCCTTTTCCATGCGATACTGATATATGTGCAATGTGAACAGCATGTGTGAGTTCCTGTGTTCTTCTTCGCTGGTATTGGGGTGCTGACTACTATGGCGAGCAGCTATGGCTGCATCAAGGAACCAGGCTGCTTTCTCTGGGGTCGGAGCTCGCAGTTCAGACTGGTTCTGGAGCTGTAAATGTGTGGGAATTCAAAATAAATTAAAATATAAAAACAGTTGAGGAAGCTGCTTCTGCATAAATGACTGACGTAATGTAACCTGCCTGAAGGTATGTCACAGTGAAGCAGAGATGGATGTGAAAAGTGTGTGTGTGTGTGTGTGTGTGTGTGTGTGTGTGTGTGTGAGACACACTGCAGGATATCATTACTGATGAGATTATGTCAGATTATTTAAGGATTACACAGACGTTCTTGTATCAGACCCTTTAATCCTATAAGCATAACTCCACACACATCCACAGACTCATCCGCTGTCACATGGTTGTTTTCAGCTCCATACAAGCAGCATTCAGGCTGTTGTGTAACTGCCACTACACAAAGTACGACGTGGAACATAATTACTATGGAGATTAGAGTCGGCTGATTAGTAGCAACAACATCAATGTAAAATTTCAAAACTCACAATAGAAGAGCTGAGGAAAGGAATGCCAGAGGCTAAAGTCCTAATTTCTGGTAGTTGTGGAGCTGTTACAGTCTTCTTAGACATGCAGCATCTACAGTCATCATGGTACAAACTGGATTCTAAGTGGATCTATGTTTATTTACACTGGCAACAATGGGACCACTTCCTCACCTCAGTGCAACGTTAAGTCTGGAAAACGTTGGGGACACTGATATGTCCATTTGTGAAACAGCAGTGATTGAAGTTGGTGTACGACAGGTTCAATGGAGGGCAAAGACAAGAGCAGCCAGCAAGAGTGGATGGTTTCACCTTTGGTGACCCGCACACTTATTCTCTCCTCTCCTTATCCTTCCTGACTGATTCCTCTAGTTTCTTTTTCTGCCTCTGCCCTTGTTACGCCAGCATGAAGAGGATGTTGTCCAGCTGCTCCATGATTGGACATTCATCTGTCAGGTGGCAAATGGGCTTGTTGTAAGACCGGCAATTACACAAAAGGTGGACAGGGCAGAATAAGGGCATTGACCCAGCAACAAGGAACAGGAGGAGTGCTGCCAGAGCCAGCAGTGTGCACATCTTTGACTCAACTGTCAGAAGCAGAACCCATGAAGGTGATGTGAGGGCACAACAGCCTGTCTCTGGACCTGTGCTCGCTGGCCACCATCGGGTTTGATTTGCATTTAAATGGCAGAATTGGAAGGTCTCCCCCTGGCATTCAATTCTCTTTGCATACTGTGTGTGTGTGTGTGTGTGTGTGTGTGTGTGTGTGTGTGTGTGTGTGTGTGTGTGTATGTGTGTGTGTGTGTGTTACCTGCATCCCGCATATAGGGTCTTCACACAGATAAACTCCAGGTGACTGTCCATCCTGTAAGCTTCCTGTGGCAACTTCAGACAGCAAGTCCTTCAGGTTCTCGTCTTTCCCCCAAACCTACACACACACACACACACACACACACACACACACACACACACACACACACACACACACACACACACACACAATTTTTATCATGCCAAGTTCTAAAGGATTCAGAGAACCAGACAGCCTTAAAGCAACTAATTAGGCAAATCATTTTAAAGGTGGCCTGTCAACAGGTGATCATATACGTTATCCTGATGACAGATGCTACACTGTTAACAGTACAGCTACACACACTTGTAATCACTGCCCTCCTTTGCAAATGTCTGCTTCAGTTTTGGCAGCTACTTGTCTTTGCAGGGAGTTCTCCAGATCAGAATCACACCTCAACTGCAGAGACTCGAACAGAGAATCGTGCTCCAGTTTTCTCCTTCCTCTCATTGATGAGTTTAAACAACCAGGAGATAGCACAGGGGATAATACCCAGACCCTGAAGGGAGTCATCACGGCCTATCATGGTGTAGGATTTACCTGGTAGAGACACAATAACAAAGGTGAGCAGAAAATCATATCAGCAGATTTACATTAAATAAAAGAAAATCAACACAAAACACTCTGGAAAGAAGTGATTTGTGTGTGTGTGCATTTGAGATTCCAGATGTGTCACAAGATATTGCGTGTCTTCCATATCCTGTTGACTATCTCTGTCTCCACCCGGTTTACACCTGCTCAGGCTGTCAGGAGTACGAGATCAAAGACGTGCTTGAATGAGGCCAGGCCCAACAATCCCAGTGATGCACATATTACACATTAAGAGCCTGATTCAGGAGGGAAAGCTGTCACCAACACTGAAATTTTACATTGTCCTTCCTGAGTGTTTCCCTTTAAGTTTGAGGCAGACAAAAAAAGGATTTTCCTTCGTGGTTTGTTTTTTTCGTTCTCATGCTAAAACTCCAAACACGGGACCGGTGTGTATGTGTGTGTGTGTGTGTGTGTATGTATGTGTGTGTGTGTGTGTGTGTGTGTGTGTGTGTGTGTGTGTGTGTGTGTGTGTGTGTGTGTGTGTGTGTGTGTGTGTGTGTGTGTGTGAGCTTGTTCAATGCTGGCATCAGTTCTGACAACCATAGGGTCAGCTTACTGACTGCCCCACGACTCACACGGCATCAGTGGTGCTGCAGGCTGTAAGGAAGGCGTGTGTGTCTGTGTTATTGTTCTGCTGTTGATGTATATTGTTTGTAATTGGTTGAATCTTACAGAGCTTCAGATGCAGTTGGAGATGATGAAAGTAGTGTGAGAGAACAAGAACTCCCTCATAAATGTAACCGCAAACAACATGGCACACACACACTACAAAACTATCAACATTCCATTCAGTTACGCTCCTGAAATTTGTTATTATTTAACCATCCAGCTTCTTTTTAATTTCTTCAATTCACTGGGAACCCTGCTAGTCTGCCTGCATGAGTAGATGTGTGTGTCTGGGCATGTGTAACTATGCACCTCTGTCTGAGGGCTGGGGACTGAAGATAAATGCGTCGTGTGTTACTTTCCTTGTTTTAATAAGCAAATAGATGATGTCATTATCAAAATCTCTGAAATAAGCTCTATGGCCGTGGGTGAGCTATATCAGAGAGAATGACTTCATTAGCATCATCAGGATAACATGTTTAACTGGATAACAAAACTGACTGTGACAGCAAACTGTCTGATGGATTCGTCTGTCTTCACATGAAGCATCAAAAGCAGAAAAGCTTTGGGACAATCTGTGTGTATTAACAACGTGACTGAAAACCTGTAAACATGCTGAGATAAACAGTGCTGAACTCAACAGGCTGTCTGACAAAATTCTAAATTATAGTTTGTGGTTGTCAGTGTGCATCTACTGTCCAAAAGATGTAGGTTCTGCACTTTAAAGACAATAAATAGATTGGGTAGTATCAAGAGTTATGGGCATTTAACAAAACTTGCTGTAATGTCAGCAGATTTTACAGAATTAGATCTATTTTTTTACTGATCTAAACAGAGAATCGGGACCAAAGTACCTTCATTTGGTGCACATTCAGAGAGGGACAAATTACCTGCAGGATAAAGAGTACCGGTAAACAGATGTGCGTGTTTTGGATAAAATGTCATTATTGCTTGTTCTAGTAAATGGCTCAGCTCTTACCGCACAAGCCTTCCCTGCTGAAGGGCATCATTTAAATTCTTTAGGTCAGTTCCCTGCCAGCAGTTTACAGAGGACAAAAGTGTCCAGTTACTAAATACAAGAGGACAGACAGCCAAACAGGATAATACACAATGGGTGCTGAACCTGGATCAGGGAACATGTTGATTTAAATGTGTACATGTGTGTTTTTGTTGCAGTGGGCATTAAGAGGTCTCGTCCTTTTTCAAGGCAGTTTTTCGAGGAAGCAGCTTCGGAAGGATTAAAGAGATCGAGACGGAAAAAGAGAAGGAGCAGACGGAGAATGCTTTCAGCATCGGCAGAGACTAATCCTCCTTTTTCTCCCTCTGATAGATGAGGGCCAGCGACGAGACAGCCAAGTAAGAGACTGACACACAAACACACACTCGGCGTGACTCACAAGAGACACTCACACTGATTTTGTAGCCTGCGCGCGCATATGTGTGTGTGTGTGTGTGTGTGTGTGTTACCCAGCTTGGAGTGTCCAAAGCAGAAGACGCAGCCATCTGCTCCATTCACCACTGACTGAATCACCTCTGCAACTGTTCCTGCGCACACCTCCGCCTAGCAACAGAGGATGGGGAGAGGTCAACAGGATCAAAATATACATTTCAGTTTTTAGACATGCTTATTCCAACTGCGCTTTCTTGCTGCTGTCTCTTAAAGCTAAAATAATGTGCATGTATTGTATTGAAACATCTTGAACATTATAGGCAGATGGATGGATGGAAGATTATAATAAAGTAACAAAGGCTTATAATATATATATGCTATATATTATTAAAAAAAAATTTATTTACCTGTGAAGCATCAGGAGGGAACGCAGCATCAAAGGAGAACATCTTTGGAGGGACCTGATTGGCTGTGCTCTTCTTCTGGGAGGAAGAACTTGGTACCTGATTGGCTGTAGGCTCCATTATGGTGACCTGTTTCTTCCTGGGATCCACCTTAAGAAAAGAACTGGACTCGGATGCATCCGACTGAGATGCTGGACACACGCGCACCATCACTTTCACCTGCAGAAGAAGAAAATGAGGTAAATAGAAGCAGAATAGACAGGAAGACACCTTGACGTTGTCACTTCAGTCATTTTGGGTGTTATTAAGGCAACGGTGATTCTTCAGGAGGCGTCTGAACTCAGTCTTCTTTTGTCTACAGACCGAAGAAGACTCACAAAGTGTCTCTTTAAAGGCTCACATGAACTTCAACAAGCTTTCTTTAGCTCACTCGGTGGTGTGTCTTTCCTCTCTTCTCCTCCTCATGGCTGTTTCTTGTATTCTACATCCTTTTTCCTCTCATCACCGGAGCTGTCTACCTTTAGCGTGGTCTCACGTATCAAAAGCCTGAGGTGCAGGGAACCTGCTTCAGCCTCCTCTCCCTCATCTCTTCCACCCACTCCTGTCACAACCTGTTAGCAGCCTCAATTTACTGCCTGACAGCTGCCGCTGTTTCCTTTGATATCAGAGGCAGCAAAGTGCTGTGTCATGGAATCTGAGCCAGTTCAGCAAGGTTTCACCATCAGTGAGTGTTTGTCTGTTAGCTGAAGGTGATTTAAAGTTTTTCTTCCTTGCAAGCACTTTATTTTTATTATTTCCTTTGACTTGTCTGGCTGGATTAGTCTTCCTCTCTTCCTGGGAACTCTTACGGGATTCAGCACATCTGTTCTTGGTTGCTCTTATATCATTCTTACATCACAATTGTCAAAATGTTGCAAGACTTTTTAACTTGCTGAGAGTTACTCAAATAATCCAAATTAATTGCTCATTTATCTGCTTACACAGTGTAAAATGAACACTTTATGCATTAAATATGTTTTATCTGCACCAGTGCCTTTCTGCATCTGATTTTAAATACGTTCATTTGTCTACATTAATTCAGTTTTCATTATTGCATTTGTTTAACAGTAGAATCTGACTCCAGAACAGCATTAGACCATATAAACACTATGTAGAACACAGAACCTGGACTCACCAAGAAGCAGAGAATGTTCAATGGTCTGACATCGTTCTGATTGGGATGATCTGACCCAGAGCAGATGCTTTTTGAGCCTCACATTCTTGGTGTGAGCACAAACTGTATGAATCCCCCATTAGCTGCCTCTGTGACTGTGTACTGGCTCGTTTGTCGAGGGGGCCACTGGAACAGTCTGGCCTTTTCTCTTCAAAGTGGCATCAATGGGGAGGTTACGTCCAAACAAGGGATGAAGCTGGAGCATCTGTGAGTGCAGCAGACACCCTGTCATTGCTGTTAACGTGTTTACTGTGGAAGTGCTGCCTTGCACTGCTTCTAAAGAATTTTGTCACTTGGACTCAGAGATAAAGAATCAGCTGTGTTTATGTATTTTTGAGAGGGAAGGGGAAGGGGGAATAGAAACATGAAGTGTGTTTGTGATTGTTAGCACAAATGAATCATCATCCGAAGGGTTAGAGTCAACACAGCATCCCTTCCAGTAAAAACACCATCATGGGATTACGAATCGCACAGTGATCCCAAAACGCTCCAAATCCCACTGCACAGTGAGGCAGCACAGAGAGGAAAATGAATACTTTTGTGTATTTTAACAGACCAGTTTGCTACTAAAGGACATGTGATAGTGAAGAAAATGAGCAGGAGCCAATTGTGATGTTGTACAATATCCAAGGGGTGAACTTTAACCCTCTTAATTTGTCAGAATAATTATATTGCACTTTTAGGTTTGATTAATAACATACAATAAAATCTGTATTCTTTTAACCCTGGCAGGATGTAAAGACCTAGAAATCACCCTGGATAGAGAGCATTGTTCATAATGAATAACAGCCTGCTGGTGAGTAATAAGCTACCACGTAAAATACAGGGACAAATAACATTCTGAGAGCTCTTACTGGGTATTACCCCCCCACCCCCCCCCACACACACACACCCACACACCATACCCACACTCACACCCACATGTAGTACATTAACAGGCTTTCAGCTGTTTGCATCATTAAATGACTGAAGGCCATTTATGAGAGCTGCTTCAATAAGTGAGTGTTTGTGCTAACATCTTCCTCAGATCAAAGTAATTGTGGGTATTTTTTAGAGTGAAGATGACGGTCAGACATAATGACTCAATGCAATAAATATGTAACCTTTGTGACCTGAGAACCCTACAGTGTTGATGTTAACTTCAGGTCAAGAGTTCTATGACAACACACACACACACACACACACACACACACACACACACACACACACACACACACACACACACACACACACACACACACACACACACACACACACACACAC
>BJFM01000495.1:458279-474807 GCA_016586285.1 Arothron firmamentum | reverse complement strand
GAGAGAGAGAGAGAGAGAGAGAGAGAGAGAAAACCTCCACAAAAAACACACCATGTCCACCACAACTGCGACGGAGTAGCAGAAAACTTGTAGTGTAAAAACTCCGATTTCATACAGTTTGGCACAGCACAAGAAGCAAACCCCAGCAGAAATATCTGAGGTGTGATGCGTTCAGGTCACACCGTTGATGAGGAACTACATATGACGTCACAACAACCTTTATTCAGCACACTTTTGAGAAAAAAAATGATTCTATAGACATCAAAACAATCTAGATTTAACGAGTTAGTGCAAAGGGGCAAACTTGATCTTATTTATTCAAACTCCAAAGTACCTCTCTCATCAGTCACGAGGTTCTGTTAAAATGGCTGAAGAAACGCTAACTTTGGACCGCCATAACCACGCCATTGGACTGGAGTGTTGACCTCTTAGCGACGACCCTGAGTAGAAGCCCTGACCCCTCCCACCTGCGAGGGTACAGGATTAATCAGAATTCATCACACCAGAAGTGATATTTGGCTGTGTGTCCGTTCACTCCAACAGCTACTGATGTGTGTGTTTGCTCCCCTCTGCTGAACTCTGATGCAATTAACTCCTGTCATCACTCATCGCTGTGGCCATGAAATGCACGGAGAATGACAGTGTGTGTGTGTGTGTGTGTGTGTGTGTGTGTGGGGCTGCAGACTGCATGTACATGCACTTTGATAGTGTAGAAAACTACAGACAGGTTATTTATCAGTTTGAGAGTAATATTCTGTCTGGGTTCAACGGGAGGCAGCTCCAGTTTCCAGCAAACGGAGACAGATTGAGACGTACGGGGCAACACACTTATGCTGTGGGAATCCATCTCAAGTGTGACTGATTAAAGACATCAGCGAGCTGTCTGCCTGTTTCAGCCTTCATCTGACGTGACTGATAATCAGCCGGACATCTGCCGTCTTCATCCATTAGATCCCTGGAGATTAACTGAACGCAGGAAAAAAAAAAGAAAAGAAAAACACCACAAAAATACGGAGAGGAACGGACAGCAATGGTGTGGGAATTAAACAAGACAGACTGTCTCAGACCATAGGAATGTGTCTGGATGAGAGGAAGCGATTTTCTTAATTGTAGATGATGGCAGTTGGAAGGAGAGATTTGAAATCAAAACAATGGTGGTCGAAAAGAAAGAAACAAGTGGAAATGAGCTGACGCAACAGGTGTGCCTGGTAACTGATGCTGGCTCTCTGTGTCCATCCTCCAACATCAAATTTCACGGATAAAATGAAAACGCGAGGCGCACACGGGCTCTGCAGCAGAGCCTGACAGCTGTAATCCTCAACTCTCTCCTGGACTTCCTCAAGTTCTTTGCAACCTGTCAAACACCAAGATGAACCGCTCCTAACCTGTGGGACAGGACTGAGCACACAATTTCTAATCAGGCATAGCACACATGATGTGCACAGCAAAGATAACATGTTTACCTCCAAATGTTGAGTCAACCGTCTGAAAAGCCTTTTTGTCAGCATTTATTTGAGCGGAATGTTTCATTGATTATGTGTCATGTTGCGCCCATGCATGAGGTTGACATTCTGACACCGTTTTTTTCCCTTATTAGGTCGAAGCATCCATCCCATCATCGTAACTTTGGTAACTCTGTCCTCTCCCATTTGTTATTTCTTTCAATGCCACTCAATCCATCACCGACAGAAGGCCGAGTCAAACAAAGCTTCTGTGCTTGAGAGCTTTAAAACAGTGTGTCTGCACCTCATATTTTAAAATCAGCAGCGTACATTCAGGATGCTTTGTTTAAAAAGACGTGTAATGTTCGGTTGGACCTGGTCGTGTTGACATTACGTGTTAAAGAGAAGGAGACAGAAGTGAGGAGTTTTGGATGTGGGAAGGTGAAAGCATTGGTACACACTCTGGATTGAATTTATCAGTGATATGAGAGCATTTTTAAAAAATGATATTGGAATTTCCTCTGTTTGAATATGAACTTCACCCAATGTCTCCACACATCTGCTGCGATTTGACTTTTTGAAGTTTGGCAACTTTTGCTGATTGTTCCCCCTGGAGGCAGTTTGCTGTTGAAAGGTAGTGAAATGAAAGCAGTCAGGAAAAATCGCCACAGCTCCTCCAGGCCGTATTTTACGACACCCTATTTATTCTAATAAATACCTGTTCCTAATAGAGCCATTTGCATGTTTTTTCTGTTTGTTTGTTCTGGTGACTTTCCTCTAATACCCAAACAGAGAATTTTAAAGGGTGCGCCAACAAACAGGTAAACAGCCACTGAACATAATTGCAGATAATAATCACAGGCATGTAAGGACAATGGCTGGGAAGAGTGGGGTATACCAGTTCTCTAAAGAAGGCACAAAGAAATATGCAAAACCAGAAAGTTCCTGCTGGTGCAGTGAACCTTTGCTGGTGGTGCCTGTTTATCTGCGGTGAGTCTGGCAGCTGTGAAAGGAAAGTTTCTCTCAGATGAATTAGCTGAGGTGGAAGGTGAGGCTCACCGCTCCGGGCAGAGGTGTTATTACCATCCAGCCTGTCACGTTCACCCTGTTACCGTCCGCAGCCAACAGGGTGGCTTCTGTTGGCTCCTCTCGGGTGCTTTGTGCTTGATTTTTCCTGCATGTTTAATTCAAGATGTTGAGTGTACAAGTGCGCTGGAATTCTTGTGTAAACTAGAAAAATAAAACTACTGCTGCCGCGACAAATGTGCATGTTAGTGATGAAGCCATTTCCCATGATTCTTTCCACCACGTTCATTTGAAAACATTCAACTCTATTATTTTTTTGCAATCTGGACTATTTCTGTCTGTGATTACAGTTGGCTATTGTAGCTCGCTCATGTACTCATTAATCCTCTCTGCTGTTATTTTAACACAAATATGGAGCAGATTTTTCCCCCCCCACTTGCATGACTTCATGTCCCTACATGGTTACTCTCTCCGTCTGTCGCCGCACATTTGCACGATGCATTCTCTAGAATTTACTTTAGATAATCCATAACCAGTCCTGATTAAGAGTGAATTAATATTGTATAAAGACACAAACATGCTATCAGCCTGTGTGGCTCCTCCAAGAGAGATTTGTGTGATTTCTCTTTGTAGAATTCCTCCTATTAAAGGTTGCTGAACATGCTTCAGACAATCATGAAGCATGAATACTGCAGCTCTGCAAATAGTTTCCATACGGGTTTAGTCATCCTGTTCCCGTTATTACTTTTTACAGACCGAAAATGATTCGATTTCATCCGTGGCTATGCCACAAGTTGGGAATCTGCACAGGCCTGGTGCGCTCTGGGTTCCTGTTGGGACTGATACATTTCCAGATGGACTTCTAACGAGGAGACAAGTCAATAAAAATACAGATACACTGCAGAACTGAAAACAGCTGTGCCAGCCATTTTCAGAATCCAAATTTCGACTCACTGGTAATTCTCCAGGTAATTCTAATCCTAAATAATAATAAAAATAAACGTAGAAAAGCATTGTCTGCTCAGCTTCTAAAAATGGATTGCATGAGTTTGTTGTTATGAGATAAGATATTGCCGTCATTTCACAAAAAAAAAAACAAAAAAAAAACAAACACCAGAGAAAACTAGCTCTCAGGATAAACATTCCCCATGACGACTTTCAAAATAACCAGGTTGCCATAGATATTTGGTGTGAAAGCCTCTATTATCACTTGCATAAACACAAAAATCTGTCCTCCACCTTCCCCCCAGGACACAGAGCGGTGTTTGTGGTTAGTTATTAATGCCATGCTTCAGAACCAGGCAGGGAGAAGTTTGGAAGAAGCAGTCAACAGACCTGGAATGTGACAGAACAAACTGGCTGACAGACACCTTTTCACTTCTTATGGAATATTCAACAGGTTTCCTACATCACAGACATGTTGGTGTTCTGACTTCTGGACCTTACGCCAGGCTTTTATCAAAAGTTCTGGATTCCAAATCCCCCACCATCAAATTGAACCATTTTACACGCCCTGCCTGATCATTTTACCCCATCATTCAAGGTTTATGTCCCTCATTTAATGGGACGAGTTGGATATTAAAAAGTTGTACTTTTCAGGTCCAAACTCTGATAATCCCATCATCATCAGGGCTTATTTTCTCAGATTTGACAAAGCCCCTCCATAGCCGCAGATTATACAGCTGTGGTCGCACACCCGGTGACAAGAAAAGGATTACTTTAGATAGGGAAATAAATAGAAAGCAGTTTTCATTTCCAATCTAGCGTATCACATCAAGGCACCGGACGTAAACTTCTAATGAAAATCTTATCTAGACGAGGTAGCGTTCATGGAATGACGCAGCATGAGGTGATACAAATGCGATGGGATCTCAGAGGGAAACATAATCTGTGCCGGCAGTCTACAGGACCTGCCACAGCTCGCCCTTGAGTTTATATCAGCCGCAAATACATCTGCTGTGTTTGTGTGCGTGTTACCGGAGAAACGACAAAGGACGACACTCCTCCCCAACGAACGGACAACATGAACTTGTGTTTCCACAAGGCGGTGAACCTGTTCACTGCCTGCTGGCCTTCTTTCAGCAATGATCAGGTGTTTTTGTCACGTTAAAATAGTCTATAGTGTGTATAGTTGAATATGGTCTCCGGGTTGCACCGACAATTTCTTGATTCTAAAAGAAAAACAGTGTCTTAGGAATTTATTTTATTGTTTCCAATTTTATTTGGAAAATGACAAAGTAAAAGCACATGTTGGTACCTCCAGTCCGTGAGCGCCGATCTGGAAATGGAATGTTAATTTCAGATGGATTTGTGTCCACCCCCCCCAACCTTTTATTTCCCACATCAAGTCAACTTTTTTTCTTAGCATCATGTTCCTTCTTCCATCTCTCTTCCCTCTCAATATCCTCTGGTGCTGCCAACACAGATGGAAGCAATCACGGCACAGATGAAAAGGAGATGGTATCCATGTGCATGAGCCTGAACCTGTCCCAGCATGAACCCAGGCCCTCAACAAACACCAGATAGCTAAGTGCCTAACTCCAGGGCAACTTGACCTCTGTTCTCTCATTTGATGGCATTTCACCTCCACCCAAAAGGCGTCTTTAGTCATAAAGAAGCACTTAAACATTATGTTGAGGAACTTTCATTGATGCAACATCCAGTCACCATATTCTGTCTGTAAATAACTAATAAGAGGACAGAATTGTCAATGAGACACTCCCATGTTGTCTTGGCTGTGTGCTCTGGGTTAGGGTTTCCTCAAGGATAACTCTGTATTTTATTTATTCTTTCCTTCAACCGTGATTCGTTTTCCTGTCCAATCCACTGAAAAACATCCCCACCACCACGCTTCACCGTAGAGATTGTCAGGAGATGAGTCGTTTCTGCCAAACATAATGTATGGATAATAACAATGAAAGGCCAAAAAGTTCAATCTTGGTTTCATTAGAGCAGAGAATCTTGTTTCTCTGAGTTCTCCAGGTGTTTTTTTGTGGGTTAATTTCAGATGGGCTTCCATTTATTGATGAGGGGCCTTCGTCTGGCCGGTGCCCTATAAAGACCACACTGATGAAGAGCTACAGTGATGGTTGACCTTCTCACACATTTTCCCATCTGCACACTTAATCTCTGGAGCTCAGCCAGAAGGAACCACAGAAAAAAAAAAAGAAAAAAAAAAAGAGAGCTTTCAGACTCTTTGGAATGTAACCACATAAATATGTGTATGGAGCTCCGGGTGGGAAAGAGAAAAGAGACTGAAAATAGTGAGAAACTGACTCACCCTCATTGCTTTCGTCATAAATGTCTCACTTTGTTAGTCATTTCCAATCATGATCAAAAGGCTTTTATTCCCTGGTAAAAAACCAAATGATATTTTTGGCCTGAGCCCATTCAATTCCTTACTTTCCATTGATTGAAGCTGATTACAAAGCAATTTTGCAGAGGTAATTCACGTTGCTTAAAATATGTTTTTCCTAATCCAGTCAGGGTGAAAAGCTGTGCCAGCTTCGTCTGTGTGTCCGCTGCAGCAGGGCACAGTCACTCAACAATAAAACACGTTACGTTACCATCAGAGCTAAACTGCTGGCAGACAAAATGGACACCGCTGCTTTTTGTGGCATAGCTCGAGCCTAAATACAGCCAAAGGCTTCTAGGTAATTTGGGGGTGGCGTAAGTGATCTTCTTCACACTAGAACCCAGTTTGTTGTTTTGCCGAGCTGGACTGGGTTTATGTTGGCAGGAGTGAATTGGCTTTTTGGTCACATTTTTCAGATGTGAGCTTGTGCGTCACCCTAAACTAAGAATAAAGAAGCGCAACCGATGCCTTTTTTTAAAAAAAATAATTACACAACAGATTATCTACAGATAAAGAGCTGTTCATGGAATGAAACGGATCAGCATGAATAGAAAACAGTTGTCATTTATACTTACTAATCAGCTAAATTGATGTGGTTATGATAGGAGTTTAGCTTCAGCTGCTATGTTTAGTCTAAGCCTGCAGCAGTCTGATTCTATCTGTAGCCAGACAGATGCATTTCCAACCTTTAGACTGAATAAATGTCAGTGAAATAATACAAAACCATCTAATTACATGATAAATCTTTAATGATCACTTTAGACTCCAGGTAAAGCAAACATTCAGGCCTGTTTCTCATAATGATAAACCCGTTTCTTTAACTGCCGATGCCAAAGAAAACATTAAGGAAACAATCGCCTACAAGTGACAGTTTTATGTCAGTGAGAAGCCTGCAACCTGGACTCTGGTTGTCCCAATTTAGACAACCTGAGTCCATTTTGATGCATATCCAGTATATTAGGCGGACCCTGAAAAGAAAAACTCACAGAGAGATACAATCAGCAGAGGATACCAGTAATGCTTGCACGAGACAGGGGGAACACGCAGAGAAACCCAAGCAAACCACTGAATAAATCACCTGTTGTGTAACAGGATAGCTGTAAGAGGTCACATGACAAAGATGTTTGAATATGGGGCTCAAAGATAAAAGGGGAAAATGAGGCCAAACACAGTAGAACTATAATTGCCTTTAAAAGTGCACTTTAAACTTCAGTCATAAAATATTTACTGTTTTTTGTACTTGAATGCAAATTTCATATGTGTGGAAAAAAAAATATACATATACATATATATATATATATATATATATATATAAAAATAACCCAAATATTGTTGTGTTGTGTTTTAGCTGTGTTCTTAATTATTAATAAGACTTCTCCATTATTGATCAGTTTGTCCTATTTAACTCTCCCCACAGTGGTAGAACTTCAAAACAGCTTGTTTTGCATGTGTGTCACACATGCACGTGAAGGATGCAGGTAAACACACGTCACCTGAGACTTCCCGTTGTTGTGATGGGTGGTATCCGTTTCCAGCTACACCCTCGCACACACAGACATGCCGGGAGTGAACTAGTTTAAAAACCGGAAGATAAATAGGTGAGTGGAATCTGAACATATTAACGCACGCACATGATGCATGCAGTTATTGTTGTGCCATGTTTCTCTTTTTCTTTGTGTGTGTTCTTTTTTAAATTATCTTGGGCCTGAAATGTGCAGGAGGGTGTTAACTTGAGTGTGGTTGTCCATTGGAACTTGAATGGTACACACACACACACACACACACACACACACACACACACACACACACACACACACACACACACACACACACACACACACACACACACACACACCTTTGTCCTGAAACAGCCCTCTGTGTGAAAGGGACAATTTTGTTCCGACTATAAAGACTGCTTTGTATCCGGACTATCTGCTAAACACACACAAACACACCTAATGACTGCTTTGTGTCGTCGTTTTAAGACACAGTCACACATCAACTGAGCGACCAGCTGCTTTGTACCCTCATTATGTGGCTGTTAGGCCCAGGCTACTTGGGATTGCAAACACGGGCCAAGCAGATGTCCGCAGGCCTTCCAGTGCTGGTGGCAGTCACACGCGGACACGCATGCAGATGGGTGGGTGTGCAGACACACGTGCTCTGGAAGCTGTCTGTTTGTCCATGTCTTTCCAAAGAAACATGCAAACCATGTGGCACGTGTTCAGGAATTATCAATATCAATATCATGCTGAAAAAAAGGTGCAGAAATGCATCAACATATATAGCTAAAACGCTTTACAGTGACTCTTATGTGTAATAAAACCTTCCGTTGATGTTATTTATCGGTGCATTTGTGCACTGGAAACCATACTTTTCTACCTCCACTGAAGGAAACTCAACAAACTAAAGCTCAGCGATTGTGCTGGTTGTAAATTTCAGTCACGGTGGCTGTCAAAAAGTGCGCTAACAAACTGTGCTTTTTAATGATTTCCTGACACTTTTCTAACTTTTGCTCCTAATCCCTACTGCATCGCAGTGCAGAGATTTCACATTTAGGGCTTACCATTGTTATTAAATCATATATTTCTCGTGACATCAAGACAAGAAGTCGTGTAGTTTAAGGACTTTAAATCTCAAGCTAGCAGCTACATCCTGCAGGGTTCAATCACCTCCCTTACTGTCTGATGTCAGCCGGAGCGGCTGTGTCACAACTAACTTCAGATTTCTTTCATCTGTCGGAAGGGGTGCCTGCAGACTACGATAAACCCAAACTTTAGGTTATCTCCAAGCTGTTTCTTGGTTTATCACGTCCCTCCACAGAGGCGTGTGGGAGGCAAAAAGTAGACAAGATCAGTTCAAGCCTGTAGTTTTGCAAACGCGTTCACACAGACTTTCTTGTGGAATCCCTCACACAGTCCATCTAATTACACAAACTTTCAAGGTGAACATGAACTTGTGGCCCAGTCCTGACCCTTCGGGTACAGATGTTTTTGGATATAACTTGGCTGTTGTTTCCCCTACTCGTATTTAAATCATTTTTCAGCTTTAAATTGTTTTTGCCTGATGGTTGCTACCAGGCAGCATGGTTGAAAACATATACTTTTGGCTCCGATAGCAGCCAGGGAGTCCTTTTGTTTGCCATGCATTCCCTGATGTTGGTGCTCCCTGAGGCGACGTGATGAAAAGCGCATCAAGTCCCATCTGGTTCTGGCAGTGGCCCGTGGTGCCCTTCCACAAGCTGGGGATGGATCAAGTCTGATGTCTACCTGGGAACTCCATACGCTCCGTCCCATTTCTCCAGAGGCGACTTCACTGTCTGTGAAATGAGGTAGTGATGCATCGAGTGTGCCTTCTGTTCGCAATTATGGCGCTGCATCTATGGCTCCAGAAGTTCTTTGTTTCTTGTTTGATGTGGCACATCATGAAGCTTACTGCCAGTATAGAAATGAAAATACTTTTTCTGACCTTCACAAAACTAAAAAAAAAATAACACAGCCACAAAATACTCCTGTTTCTGAATGTTGAGTTGAGTTGACTCGTTTCCATTCATCGGATTTTTCCTGGACCTCCTCTGTGTCCTGAATCAGATGCATTTTAGCATTTTATCGAGGCATTCATGTAAATTATTGAGTCAAAGCCACATGCTTGCGTGGTTCCACATCCCCAACTTCTTCCCTCGTTCAACTCCTTATATGCAAATATGGTGACGATGTCGAAGATAAGATGGTGAAGTGGAGCACTGACATAAACTCACTAAGGTTTGGCGGGCCGTCGAGAAAAACCGTGCGTGTCTAGCAGGCGTGGTTCAACTCCGAATTGCGTCAGTGGCATTATACAGCAGTCGCAGGGAAAAGAAAAGAGCTTTTGTTCAATACCGAATTATTCCCAGCTTAGCCAGAAGCCACAAGAAAGCGTGAGAGTGACTCAGCTTTAACATATATTCAGCCACAGCGGAAGAGGACCCAACAAAAGACCAACTTTTGCACACAAGCGGAATCTTCTGTTGTTTCCCATGCTAACAAACATGATTATGAATGTCGGGGGTGGCGATATCTGATTCCTGCTATCTGCTCCCTGCAGCTGCCCACATTCCTTTATATTCCTGTTGACGAGCATCACGCACCATGTGATGTAATGAAGTTTTTAGCCAGATCCTCGACAACAAATCACAAAGTTTGGTATCATTTGGCCTGATAAAAGAATAAATATGAATACTTCACTGAAAAATGAATGCAAGCCTCATGGAGCACCATCAAGTACTGTGTTCAGTTTAAATCAATGACAGAACTGTGCAGGTAATCACTGATACGTGTTCCTGATAAAGAACGAGCTGCAGAGTTTATTCAATATTTGCTGTGAGCTGCTGCAAATCACACGTTTCAGTTTTGCGTACCCAAACAACGTGTGATGGAGAGTCAAATCCTGGTAGTTATCCTGCCCTAAAGGGGGCGAATGACAGCAACACTAATTAGCGTTCAGCAAATTCCCTCACAGTGATCCCAGATGCTCTCCTCCCAAATAATCCTCTTAGTGATGAGATCTGAGGCTTTATTTCTGAATGAAGTCGGGGAAGAACATAATGAAATTCAACATCAAATGCCGTCTACCTGAGTGGATTAGTTTTTCCTATGCTAATTTACATGTTTTTGATCATTTACCACTACCGCATGTGACACAAACCAGCCAACCGGATTTCCAGAAGCTGAGCAGAGATACTTTTACAGCATGTGGACAACTTTTCTAACCACTCAACGAATGCTCAGCCACATTGCCGTGTGGAAAAATAAACCCAAAAAGGGTTGGTACATCTGCATCGCCCACGCATGCAGGCACTTTAGTTGTTGTTTTGCAGTGAAAAGTATCCACCCATGAATCAAGCCGTCTTTCTGGAAATGAGATGATAACAGCGTTTGCCATGATTTGGTTTGTGTTTCTGCGAACAGGGATATCATGACTGGAAAAACCGCAGGGAAACTGTGAGAATTCGGCGTTTTTTCACAAAACACAAGTGGACTAAATATTCAACAGATTACATAATGGCACATAATAAAGAGCTGTGTGAGTCTGAGGATGGTTGTTTAAATTACTGCAGATGTATTTGTGAGTATTTCTACAGGTATGTTCATTGGCTGCAATTTTGTATAACTAACAGTAAATTATCTAGTGTTATAGAAATATACACATGATTTGATTAGAAATGATTTGATGCAATTGGGAAATGAGAAGCAAAGAAGTTTACATCCACTAAATCAGCTGAGAAAATGGAATAACCCAACTTCTAACTATTTACAATTGTGCAAAACAGAAGTATTTGAATTAAACCTGCAGAAACAATTTTTACGTCGAAGGGTAAACAGAGTAAACTGTCTGGTAGATATTGATGAACAGTAGCAGATATGCATTTTAGTCAGGAGGGTTCCTCAAAAATGACCTCACATTGTGTTTGCCAACGCAAAAAAAAAAAAAAAAAAAAAATCACAGGTTTTGAGGAGATAATAATCCGCTGTGCTTTCCCTGGGGCAGTTTTCCTGAATATATAAGGGATTCTTACACAACAGGATGTCTCTGACGCACATACACCAAGATTACTGCCTGGAGCTTATCCTTCTCACACCTTCTCATTTACTGAAACATCACTTCATGTTGATGTCTCAACACTGAGTATGTTTTCTTTTTAAAATTGCATATTTTTCCAAACTGGTATTAACCAAGTGCTGATCAATACCTCATTTTATACGCTCCACTCCGCCTGAGATTTGCTGTTCCCGGAACATCTTGGCAGGCCGCTCCTCAGTGGTTAAACCTTCTCCCATTTCACGTTGACAGATCCAACTGTGCTCTCAGAAACAGCTTTGGGGTCGGTTCATATGTTCTGTGTGACAGGCTGTTGAGAGTCTACTCATCACTAAAGCTTGAATGAGCAATAACAGAGTGTTTAAACCGTATATACTGGAAGGATGCTAATTTAGTAGGGACATGTGTTAATATCATGGTGTAATCATTTTTTCTTGCCATTGTAGAAAAGCAAACATAAACCATTAACCATAAATCATTTGTGGCCTCTCGGCTTATGTGTAAGGAATGAGGTGGATGGAGGTGATGAAAAAGAAAGGCAAGGAGTGTCTTTTTTTCACAGATCTTCCAGAAGTATATCAGCTATATGTTGAAGTATGATACAATAAAGGGAAATGTAAACATCGTTTTACGTTTTATGGATCTTGGGTAATGTGTCTAGAAGTGTTTATAGCACAGGGATTTACTGCAACTGCAGGAAGCCGAGTGGAATGTTCATATCCCATCAGCCTCTCGTCATGTCTCTGTGGCACATGCAGAGTTCTCCTCACGTGCGCCTGTTTCCGAGGAGACCTCAGCTTCGCGTGCACCATCATCATGTGGTCCACCTCCCTTGCTTCATGCAATTTATAGATAACCGCCTGCGAGCATGTTCATCGTCTATCTGCGCACCCCACCCCGCACATGCACTGAGTGGAGCCTGTCCTGTGAGCCATACCCCCTGCTTTTCCCTCAGGGAATTTTGGCATCAACATTTGGTTCCCCCGGTGCCTCACACTGCCTCACACTGCCGTCATTTTCTCCTTTTCCGTTCTTCATGGCCTTGATATGGAATGAAGACCTAAGATGCTGCATTTACCAGTCATCCTAGCAGCACACTATGAAATCCCTCCATCTTGTCTAAGGAGAACGCAAAGTTCTTTTGTAGATTTAACAAGAAAGCACCAAGTGTAAAATGGCTTCATGGTGTGCAGTGGGCACAAGAACGTACTGCTATGGAGTACAACGGTAGTGGCCTGTGGAGGCCAAGTCCGACAGACTCGTCTGTGCTCTCCCGTCCTACACTGAACCGTAACGTTTGATGGAAAGGCAATAAAAACTAGAAAAGGAGAGAAGGAGGCCTGTTCGACTTCAAACTGGTAAACAGGCAGGAAGCATCAACTGATAACAGGACCACATTCCTTTGCTGTCTGGGAACATTGTTTGCTTGCCTATAATGATACATTTCTCCAGCTTGATAAGAGTTATTTACAATCTTCAAGCTGTCACAGCTTGCAAAAATAACACCAATATTGTAAAATGAATGAGAGCAACTCTGATAAGTCAGAGGAAGAGGAGGAGAAGGAGGAGGAGGGGGAGGAGGAGGAGGGGGGGGGAAGAGATATTTGCAAGATCTGTGATCCATCATTCTTTGTTAAAGGTTGGAGGCATGTTTTTCAAGATGTGCTGGAAATTGCATTTTTATTTCTGTTTTCAGACATAGCACACCGCTAAACGGACACCCAGAGGGAGCCTGTACAAATAGAATACACATGCACACTAATCTTGAATAAATATTGCAAATGAAAGTGGACCTGTGATGAATGGAACCCTCTCTGTGAGGACTCCGCTGCAGCTCTGTCAGCTAACTTCAAAGTTTTTAAGTGACAAAAATGTTCTCATTTTTTTTTAGTGAGTGAGGAGTTCAACATTTTTAAATAAAGTCCAACCTTGGGCCCAAACAGCCACAACAGAAGCTCTTTGCTCGTTTACGTTGAGTTCAGACTGGAGCCTGAAGGAACGGTGAAGGGTGTTTGGGTTCTGCTGTTTCAGCAGAACGGTGGTATGCTTTACCCATGTTTTTTCACAGTGCTGCATTATGAGCACAGCGTCTGCCCCAAAACTGGCATTTTGGTGAACGACAAAGACAAGTTAAAAAAAAAACAACAAACCCCCCCCCCCACAACTGTTCTCAGTACTTTGAGTAAGAAGCAGCTTGTCATTTTCAGCGCTGCTCTGATCACCCTCAACCCGTCCGTCAGGGCGGGTCTGTGTTCTTCAGCAGCGTTTGGGGTTAAAGCTCCCGTAGCTTCTCTTAGTAAAACAGTGCTAATATCAGACAGGATTTGCATCATTACTTTTCCGGCTTGCACAGAAATCCCCTCTAGATATTGACAACGGCTTAAGAATGAGTGGAATCAAAATATTTGAAGCACAACTTCTGTAATTTATCCCCTTCAAAGGTGGCAGCCCCCCCGCTCCCAGGATGAGACATGAGTTTCCTGGAGCCACTTTTGCTTTGATGGTGGAGAAAAGTTAAGTGTAAATAGACTAAATGAGCTTATTATTATATTTAGATAGCGAGGCAAAGATAGCCTTTAAGTTTAGGGAAACATCCTTTAATAACCTTTAACTCCCTATATTAAGTGTGTAGTGCTCAAAACAATTAACAATTATGTAAATTCGATACTCCTACATGGATCAAAATGCAGCCTGCCAAGAGTAGGAGGAGAAAAGGAGTATGGCGATAACTGGTGAAGTCCATGCCAAGATTAAACATCAAACTTGTGACACTGCAGCATGTTCCACAGCACAAATGACAGAAAGGTTAACTACTACCAACACTGTAGCTGCGTGTTCGTCTTTTTCTGTGTGACTGTTATGGTGGCAGGGCCAGATGGCAGTGCCCTGGGGTGGAGAGAGAGAGAGAGAGAGAAAATAGAGAGCTATTACATTTCATGCTGTTAACTTCTGTTATCACTCCTCAAATTGCTTCCTCTTCCCATCCTTCCAAGTATCTTGTGTCTGAAAACATGAAAATTGCATTTCTAATGATCCTGCAGCACAGCAACCTAATATTGTCAGCGCGGAGGAGCAGCAGTTCCAGTGTGTCTGAGCGGTGTGTGTGGAGAGACTGAAGAGCACCTTGGTCACGGCAGCAGCACACCAGACGGTGATGGAGGAGGTGAGGATGGATCGGCGATAACAGCACGGCGTCAGGGGCGTCGGTGGGTCGAACTTCAGCTGCAGCATAAAATCATCCCTCTGCTGGCCTCATGTTGATGGAGCTATTCTAAACCAAGGTCCTGCTGGTGCCTCGCCAATGGCAGAGATCAAGCATGCAGCAACTGAGTTTCTATCAATTTAAACTAAAATGCGACTATTGGATGTGCGTTGGCCAAACACCCAGGTGCGGACAAAAGTCTGTTGTGCCGGCTTGTGTGTTTCGAACCTAGGGCTTTAAAATGGTTTCTACCTTTTGGAGAAAAGAACTTCCAGGATGAAGAGTTAGCATGACTTTCTTCTGGACATTAGGTTGTCCATCTGTTCTCAGTGAGACGAATCAGGGCTGAGATTTGGCTGTGGTGTCATCGAAGCCCCAAGTAACTCAGGTTGACAGATGACAACAGCTAATTGGAAAACTAATGAGGTCCTGATATCCAGCCTGGGCTCTGGTGTGTGTGTGTGTGTGTGTGTGTGTGTGTGTGTGTGTGTGTGTGTGCGTGTGTGTGTGTGTGTGTGCGCGTGTGCGTGTGCGTGCACATGGAGTATGTTCAAGAGAAAGAGACAGAGTGAGAGGTCATCCGTGTCAGGTGCAGATGCCCATAAACGAACAGATGCCAGCTAAATATACAGTTACACAAAAACAAAAGGAAAGAATATGGGCTAAAAGTTGATGTCATTGGCAGTCAATCATCGATCACACATAGCCAGCATTTTAAATCTGGCAAAATAAGTTTTACTCTTTTATACAAAAATAACTTACAAGCATAAAGGAAGAGTTATCCAAAGGCCATCAAAAAGCCTTTTGCCCCTCCTGGAGATTAAAGCAGCACAGAAAGAGGATTAGAGAAATCACAAAGAACCCAGTCGAAAGACTGAAACGGGCACAGAAAAGGAGGATGGAGTGAAACGGAAATGAAAAAGAAGGGGAGAATGAGCGGAAAGACAGAGGGTAAAGTACGTGATGATGGAAAAGAGGGAAAGATGAGAGGTGGGGAGGAAAAAGCCATCAGCCGCACAAGAGAGCCAGAGCAAAGGGAGTGCGACATAAAAGGCAGAGCGGATTTATATGATAGGAGTCATTATAATGTGCATTACAATAGTGATGGAGGGAGGGTGTGAGAATAAAAAGAGAATTAAGGAATGCATCAAGGAAGCAGGACAAATGGGGCCTGAGTCACACGTGGAGCTGCATTTCAACACGTGATGTACGCACGTTTTTCTTGTTTTATTAACCAAATTTAAACTGTCCATTTGTCCTTGACACTTGGGCGTGAATATCCACTTTGCAAACATTGAGTTTATTGATTTATCTTTTTTTCTCCAAAGAATTTTACTTTTAAAATTTGTCTTTTAATAATTGTGAACTGGAGGGCAGGTGTTAGTGCACAGGGCCAGGTGGCAGGCACATTAAACGAACCATTAAGTGTCATTTGACCTCCAGTATATCTTGTTTTGACCTCTTTGGCACAAGTTTAATTGTCATTTCATCCTTTTTCTGTTTTACTTGTTTTATTCCCTCTCAAATGTGAATTTTTACTTGATTCAAAAGAAGAAGAAGAAAAAAAAAACAAAAACTGGTGAGTGCTTTCCCTCTTTTACCTCCTTCAATCCACAGTCCTGTTTGAAGTGCAACCTTTGACATATACACGTACATACACCAACTTCAGTTCATAAACATTAAATCTTTTCACTATGATGGGTTTCTGTGTGTGGGAACCCACCCAGCTAATCAATCACGTGTGTCACTCTCCTGCAGCCTTTTGTCTACATCAACAGGAGTTACCCAGAGCACAAAAAACACACTTCAAAACACTCTGTTAGCCATTCAGACTCATTTGTTGGCATTAGGTTTGTGCAGGTTTTGTCTGTACAAGAGCATGTATGAGAGCAAACATGTGTGTGTGTGTGTGTGTGTGTGTGTGTG
>BJFM01000495.1:443992-458108 GCA_016586285.1 Arothron firmamentum | reverse complement strand
ACACACACACACACACACACACACACAGTACTGTGCTACTGTCAAAGCTTTTCTTTCTTCTTTTATCCGTGACTTGTTTCATAAATGATAAATGATACCTAGAAAATGGAAATAGACCTGGGAGTCTCATTAGTTGAAGAATGCATGTATAAAATACAATACTACTACTACTACTACTACTACTACTACTACTACTACTACTACTACTACTACTACTACTAATAATAATAATAATAATAATAATAATAATCAAAACATCTTACCCTGCTAGGGTGAATGTGTTTACATGCTGATGTGCAAAAAGGATGGTTTTAATGGTCATATTTGCCAGACTGCTCTTGTAAACGCAGCAGTTATTTCACAAACAAGATTTTTTTTTTAGGATTGTAGGAGCTGAGATCAGAATTTGCTGATTTTTTTCTTTTCTTTGCCTTCACCTGTGCAACTCCTCCACAACTGACCCATCGCTGAACTCCTTTAATGCTGCTCCACAAATCCCTTCTGTGATGAGTCTGTACAGCTTCTGTGGAGGTTACGGTCTCATAGTTTCACTAATGTTGTGGTTCCACAGATCACAGATCTCAGAGGAACGCCGAGTGAGGATTGATCTGAGCAGCCACAGACGAGGAAATGCGGGCAGAGCTCAAGGACGTCTTTCTGCAGGCCAATACGCCCCATTATTGGATAATAACTATCGATTCAAAGCTGCAGCTGAACGGACTGATCGCATTAATCACAACTAGCTGGAGTTTGATGATGGCGTCAGAGCAGTATGCCGCTGCAGGTTTTATGGGTGACCTAGGAGCATCACCTATTAAGGAAAGGATTTGCCCAAAGAGTTAACCTTTGCAAATTTGCAACTCCAAGAACTTATTTTGGGACGTATCAAAGTGATTTATAGGTTGACAAAGTGTGCATGGAGACTGAAAGTTGATCACACACTGTTCTCTCGCAGCTGTTATAGGAAGGAAAATATTTGAGTTCTCTGATTACATTGTAAAAGTTGTCATTTCTATATTTATGTTACACTGTTTTCACTTGAATTGACCCTTATAAAAACATATTTGGTGTCTTTCGTGTTAAATCTTTCTTCCCGTCTCTGACTGATCCTCTTTGTGTTTTTTCCCCAATCTGAATCAGTGCATGTGGCCAAATCAATTGCCACACTTTAGCAGCCAAAGCCCACAGGTTCAGCTGTGGAAATGGCCTTTCTCACACCTTAGAGGCACAGACGCAGAGTTACGTGGCTGCACTTTCGTAGACAGCCGTTTCAAGTTACCAAGAACCGTATTTGTTACTTTACCACAAAATATGGAGGAACAGCTTGAACGGGGCATTGATTTGAACAGGACTAAAGTGAGGCTCCCGTGCTCCTGCTGGAGATGAGGATGTTCTTCACCACACCTCTGGTGAAGAAGGTCAGGAGTGGAAGTGTTGATAAAAACCCAGCAGGAGGTATTATCTCTCCAGGTGAAGGTCATGCTTAGGTGCAAACCCAGGTTCCTGATGCTGGAGACCACTTCCACAATTCCCTCCCCTCTATGCAGGGGAGTGGGGAAGTGACTGCCCCTCCTGAAATCCACAATCATCTCCTTGCTCTTTTAAACTTTGATTGATTGATTATTTTTTTTAATTCAAATAAAGGATGATGGGTTAAAAAGTGACACTAGATGACTGACTGTGTACTGACAGGACCTACATATTTCAGAAATGACTTGCAGGACTTAAATGATCTGCTGCTAAAGATTTGAATCAGTCAGAAAAGGTGGGACTTACACATTTCCACGTGTGTGTGTGTGTGTGTGTGTGTGTGTGTGTGTGTGTGTGTGTGTGTGTGTGTGTGTGTGTGTGTGTGTGTGTGTGTGTGTGTGTGTGTGTGAGAGAGAGAGAGAGAGACCATTTGGGCCCCATCTGTCCTGTTGGTTCATATAGCAACCACCCACATCTGTGTGGTGGGAAATGTTCACTTCACACAAATTCACATGCTGTCAGTTATGCTCTTTAATACGCCCACCACACCCCCATCCTTTCATTATCTCTGCACAAGTCTAGACATCTCTTCAGCGCTCATCAGCATAATTTCCAGATAGTTTGTAATTACCTGGAATTTGGTTGTGTGCTTCAGAATGTTCTGCAGTTTTCCAAATAAAGGTGATGCCGTGCAGCTGGCTTTAGACCAAGTCTTTGCAGGCCTCTGCCTGCAGAACATGATGTGACAATTGAGGTCAGCTTAAATGACACATATCCCCCTATAGAAAAACAGAGAAATGCTAGCTGTTACAATAATTTGTTTACCATGTTAAGATAGTCCACATGCACATGCAGCAATGTTTATAAACTAAGATATTAAATATAGTACAGAATAATGGTAATTAATTAAGATAAAACCTAAATTAATTGAACAAAAATGGAAATTTGTTTAAACTTGAGCAGAATCCGAGTTTAACTGAACCACTTAGAATATGTAATTCCACAACTTTGCCACGAGGAGGAGCAATAATTCACCCGAGATTTCCGCTTGTGTAATACAGTAGACGGCACACAGCCCTGCTCATTTAATTCCTCTAAACGTCCCTAAACGTTATCTTATAAATGTTTATGTATCTCTACGTAAAGGGATGCAGACTCACACTGCGTCTTTCTCACCGCTTGTCTCATTTTCTCCAAAGTGGAAAAAAGGAGCGATGTGCTAATGTTTAGAGACTGCATTTACTCTTTAAAGCACTAATTATTGCACCCTTTAATTTGAACTATAAATATTTAGCTGACATTTGGATGTTCACGTGGTAAAGCGAATTTCAGTGATATACCAATCATATATGATGAGTTATCAGATATTATGCGCTCGCAAGTAGAAATCAATATTTGTACGTCAACAGTGACCTCTGTAGGTTGCGCTCTGCACATGTACTGCACAGAAAAACCACATGATCAATGTGTGAGTAAATTAGAAAACCTTAACATGCAATAAAGAAGCTGGACTTTAAACAGGTTTAAAGACAAGATCAGAAAGTTCTGAAAATGACTCGACAAACTGGCAGTTTTAACTTGGGGCAGCTGGATGCTTTTGAGCCATGAGCGTTTCTCCGAGGAGACTGAATTTGCTACAAATAGGTCACACAGAGAGAAACTCATGGGCGCACAAGCAACTCCATTGTGAAGAAAGAAGAAGAATTTGAAGTTTTCAAATGGCCCTGTCAGTGCTTGGAGCTAAATCACATTGGAATATGGCAGTTTTCTGAAGCAAGAATTTCATGCCTGCTGAGCTAAACCAGTTCTGTATGAAGTCGGGTCAACATTAATCCCATCCGATAGCAACAATTCTTGCTTCTGTATCGTTTTCCTTATGCTGGATTTTTAATTTTTTCTGAGCTATATTAACAACTACACAGGTTACCAGATGTTCAATGCGCTTATGAAAACATCCTGCCCTTTTAATTTAATTTAATTTAATTTAATTTTACGCACTATGAACTTATTCCTGTCTAGGTTTTTACATTTAATACAGAGCTGAAACATCAACACTCTACTAGCAGGCTCGGGAGAGAAATTAAATGATTAATAGAAAAAAATAGTTAATACCATCACTGGTGTTATTCTATTCCAATACTAAGCTGAAAATAACAGCCATTTGAAGGGGCCCGAGGCTTCTGTTGCGCAGCAGTACCCTCGAGACCCTCACATCTCAGAACAAATTATACATTCTTTGTAACACTTCTGACTGGAGCTATTAAAGCTAATGTGTTGGCTCTGTTCTTCTTTTTTTTAATCTACATATCCAGAGGCCTGATTTCTGTTGGCATTTATGTTTAGCATTGCTGATAAAATGCCAGATCATGTCCTTTTTATTGACCAAGAAAGCTCTTCACCCCAGGCTGAAAAGCTGTGTTCATAAAAGCTGTCAAATGTGGTGAACCTTTAAATACATTTACAAGTTAATTGAGTTAATGAATAGAAGTTAAGGAAGTAATTGAATTAGTGTATGATTCATGTGACATCTGATTCACAGTGGCTGGAGAAATGTTTTTTTTTTTTTTTTTAGCAACATTAGTGAAAACTTTACAGAAATAAAACAGTCTAAGGGGGGAAAGCACTTTAAAATGAATCTTTGCATTTGTTTTTGTGAGAGTTTGGATAGACTTAGTTTGCTTTAATTAATTAATTGAGTTGCAGTCAGTCAAAATCATTGCGACGATCAAGAAATAGAATCAAAAGGTCAAAGGTAAGCAGAAGGTTTAGAGTTAGGTTGAAGAGGCTCTAGGAGCCATTTAGGAAATGTGGTTGGATACCTGAAAAGTCTAAAACCTACAAATACCAAACAAACAAACAAACAAACAAACAAACAAACAAACAAACAAACAAACAAACAACCTTTGAATTCTAGGCGCTTCAAAAATTGCTCTTAACATGTTCAAGAGTAGAAATTGAGGAACTACATCGCGGCTGTGCCCCACGCTGCCTGTCATTATTATTTATATTTGTGAGTTTTGTCACTCAGGTTTCCCGCCCTCTCAGAGATGGCTTTGAACTCATCACCGCGAGCGCCGTGCAGAAGCTTCCTGGCTGCCGCGCGGTCTCCCACCGTCACTAAGTGTGGCTGTTCAAACGCATTTATGTGTATGAAGCATCTAAAGTAGCAGTGGTGGAAGTAGCTTCGTGAACTACAAAAGACCGCTGAATGGCTGTTAGCTGGGAGATTTTCCCCTTACAGCTGAAGGCTGTAAGCGTTGCAGGAACGTCTCACACTGCGGTCACGCCATCTGCGTTTCGAAAAGACACGGTCACGCTATCTACAGTTTGAAAATACCGTGCTCATCTACATTGCATGGTACGGTAAAAGGTATGCGCGGCAGTGGTAGTGGCAGACTAAGAAAAAGCATTAAAAAAAGATTGATTTCTATAAATTCCAATACTTTCCAGTTCTTCTTAAACACACTCTACTACTTTGGAGACCTTCAAGGATTTTTACTGTAGCATTTCCTCACAATCACAGCACAAATTCACCCACAATACACAACCGATGGCCCACTATGCCGAATTAAAATATTAATATAAAATCTGAATCAAATAGTTTTCTGCAGCTTCTGCACATCCTCCTCAACCAATCTGGAGACTTTCAAAGTTATACAGGTGCAGGCCACCTTGGCCCTTTTGGGCCGGGGTATTGGTGTTGTGAGACCAGTCCAGTTTCTTGTTGAGGTGAACGCACAGGTATTTGAAAGAATCCAGTATCTCAATGTCCGAACCCTGGATGGTCACCGGTGTGTGTGGTGTGGGGTCTGGATGTGTCTTTGTAATGTGAGTGTGAGAATATGGAACAGTGAATGACCTTGGAAGTCTCCAGAGTGTTAGAGGAGGATGTGCAAAAGCAGCCTGAAGTGGAAGTTGTGGAAACCGATTTGTTTTAGATGTTATATTAATTTCTTAATTCGGCATAATGGGCCATTGGTTGTGTATTGTGGGTGAGTTTGTGATGTGATTGTAAGAAAATGGAACAGTTAATAACCTTGAAAGTCTCCAGATTGGTAGAGGAGGATGTATAGAAGCAGCCTGAAGTGAAAGTTGTTGAAAAACAATATATAAATTTTTTAATTCAGCATCATGGGCCATTTGTTTGCGTATTGTGGGTGAATTTGTGCTGTGATTTTGAGAAAATGCTGCAATAAAAATCCTTGAAAGTCTCTAAAGTAGTAAAGGAAGATGTGTTTAAGAAGAACTGGAATGTATTGGAATTGATAGAAATAAATGATGTCTTTTGTTATATTTTTTCATCGTCTGCCACTTCCACTGCCGCACATACCTTTTACCGTAGGTATTTTTGAAACTGCTGATAGTGTGACCTTGTCTTTTCGAAACACAGATGGCGTGACTGCAGTAATCTTACGGCGTTACAGAGCTTTTTTTTTTTTATTGACTATGTTGCACAATAAGATGCCTAAGTTCTCTTTCTCCCATTAGCTGATGAGTTCGGTTGTGGATGTTGGCTCAAGGGCAACTGTGAGTTATGTTTGTATTCTTGACTGAGCTTTTGAACTGCAATCAAGTGAAAGTGACAGATTACAGAGCAACGGAACGATTTCTCAGCAGATCTGAGTGATCCGATGCGGTGGAAAATACAAGCGAGTTCAACCCTCCCGGCTTCAAAAAGGAGGAAAAATGGAAAAGGGAGGTGATTCGTGTAGACCCAACACAGATTCTAAAAATGCATTTGCTGTACTCGTTAAGGAAATGCAAAGAAAATAAGTAAATGCTGGTAGATGTTCGACAGGCAGGAGGTTCCTGCAGTGATCAAGTGTGGAGCTTCAGCACAGCTGGAATTGGATGATCTGGCAGAGGCAGCGGTGATGAACATGGAGGTAATAATCAGTCAGTAACTACTGAAGCAGCAGGAGAAGTTCTGGCCCCACCTGATTAAGATCCATTCATCATCTGTTAGGTAAGGGATACACTTGGGCTGAGACACTTTCCACCTCTTCGGACTTTGACTGCAAGTAAACACGCATATAAATATTTTATGTACAGTCTAATGAGGGCTGTGCATAGACAAAAAGTGGTTTATAAAATAATATATATGTAAGAATAATGTTTTATAGAGGAACTTCAGTGCCTGCATAATGTTAACTATTAATAAAAATATCTATGAAGCCCTGCAAAGAACTAATATTAGCTCAGTATCACATCACTAACATTTAATCTATCAATATTTTCAACCAGCCTTACATTCATGAATATTCTTATTACATTTCTAAGAGACATAATGGCACATTCATGTGTAATATAATTTCCTCCATAATTGAGGAGGAGATTATAAATTCATTCCAACTATTCCAGGCTTTTGATATGCACCACAGGATCTCTTATTGGATTTTCCACATGAAACATAAAAACCAGGAGAGACGTCCTTCAGGAGACAAGGAGGCCACACAAAGTGGATGTTATGCACATAATTTCACCAAGAGCTACAAGAAAGATAGAGAAAAACATGGTCGCATTGAAATCCTCATTAAAAAAATGTCTCAAATTCAAATCCCAGCTGTTGGGAAAAAAGCTGTATGCTACAGTCACAAAAGGAGACACTATTCTGGTTAAAAAAAAAATAAAATCAGAATTTCTGAGGTATGAAAGGGAATGGTTGGAGGACACTGCCGAGATGAGCAGTTTGAAGAAGTTTCCTGATGAACCAGAGACTTCAGAACTCCGTGCAAGCGAACAAGAGAGCCGGAGAGCGAGATTAAAGAAAGGAGGGATGAAAAGAATAATAAAGGAGAGCTAAAACGTGTTCTTAAGATGGCTTCCATGCAAATGAGATGGAGGGAGAGGCTGGGACGTTTTTGAAAACACGACAGAAGAAGAGAGAACTGGGAAATGAGGAAGATCTGTCACAGAGGTGAAAAAATAAACTAATAAATTCTTTGAACCTTAAAATGCTCTGTGTGTGTGTGTGTGTGTGTGTGTGTGTGTGTGTGTGTGTGTGTGTGTGTGTGTGTGTGTGTGTGTGTGTGTGTGTGGTGGGTCTCTGAAGGTTTGGGGGAACCGCTTTATTCTAAAAGTGCCGACTGAAAAAACCCCAAAACAACACAGATCACGTCATAAGGTGAATTAAAACATATGGAATTAATAAATTCCTCAGTGCGTTATTAAGATATTCTGAACAAGAAAAACAACAAAAAATCAACCCTCACGTCCCTGATTATAACATAAAGAATTAAGCAAGATGGCATGTATGAGCCTATTCAGTCAAACCCCAAAGTGCTTTAAATCATTTACCACTCCAGGCTGTAGGTGCATGTTGATGAGCTGCGTTCATCAAACCCACGAGTGCTGGATCAGAAACACTAGATGGCAGCCACGTATCAGAGCAGCACGAAGACTGCGTCCCTCTGCTTGTTCATTCTCAATAACACCAAATCTCTGCTTCCTTTCACTCAGCGCCAAACACGCTGATATATTACATGAATAGCAAATAGTTTCTGAAAAGCTGCTGTGCTCCCTCTTGATGTCTATTGATTGTCTATCGGGTTATATAATCAATAGGCATAACATTTCCTCAGTGGCCAGAGAGCAGGATGGAAGGTTACTCAGCGAGAACTCTGCCCCACCCGCTGATGTGGAACAGATTGAATTAGAATCTCCATCAGTCAGAGGATCAGCCACTTCCTGAGCGTCATGCTGTGGCACGGGATTGGATATCCCTCAAAGGAAATCGCATCGCAAAGTCTGTATTAACACCATCTTCTACCCCCCCCCCCCGCTTGGCTGGGTCAACCTGTTCCACTAAGGGTCCGTTGCCAGAGTTACAACCGTTACAGATGGTAGCAGGTAAATATAAATGTGGGACTTGATTCTTCAAGGCTGGATTTGGGATTAATTTTGCCTGGGTCCTGACAGATACTAATGCGGCTGCCGCATAGGAAATAATTCTGCTTCATCTTGGCCCCCTTTGAGAAATTGCATCCTGAGAAAAGAGGAGAAACTCCCTTGCAACGCCACCTTGAAGACTCGTGTTAGATGGTGTTCCAAGCAATACTGGCTAATCACGGTCTCACACAAAACACTGATGGACGGCCTTACTTCCTAATATTACCAGCGACAGAATGTTGCCCAGTTGCTGACGATGCACCATTACAACATCAAAGTGAGTTTCCTTTATCGTCACACTCAAAAGTGCTTCCAGTGGATTTATGACCAGTTATGCCAGCCATGACAGTCTCACAAAATTATAGCCATTTCTGCTGGAAGTGAACTCTTTTTTCCTTCTGGTCCATCCCACATCTAAAGTATAATGCTTGAGCACATGACACATATAAAGTATATACCAGTATTACTTTGCAAGTCAATTCATTGTTATATAATATAAAAAATGCAACTGTCATTCATTTATATTTGCATTAAATAAACCATACAATTTTAAGCACAATAGTGCCAGCAGCAACAAATGCTTTCCATCCAATAAAGCTGTTTTAACAGATCAGAGGTGCAGAACTGTCAACTACATCCACCCGTGTACTGCAGAACCTTTCACCTGTGCTACCTACACAGCACATACACCTCGGTGTCTCACCTCAGGTGATTTATGGTGTGAAGCATCTGAGGGAGTGAGGCCAGCAGGCACTTGCGCTTGTAGGAGGGCATACGCTGCAACCGGACTCTTCCTCCTGACTGCCTGCCCCTTTCTGCAGTTATTATAAAACTGCCTGCTCCTGCAGCATTTGGTGGAAACAGTGGGTGTCACAGTCCGGCACAGTCCCCTCTACTGTGCACCGCAACTCAAAGAAAGATGAGATGGAGCACGTAATTCGCTTAAGCTGGCTAAAACAAACCAGCACAGCCCACCGTTTGAGCAGATCTGAACTCTGTGTCAGCATTCTGCTGTTGGGATGTGAGGACGCTGCTCTGTAGACCACCAGCGAGAGACGTGGGGATGAATGAGAATGAACTTGGCGTGATGTTCTGCTTGGTAATTTTCTGACCAAGAAAGGAGAAGTGGGAGAAAAGACTAGGGTTGCCACAGTTGGAAAAGGTAATGATCTACTTGGCTGGCAGTAATAAATTTGTTGTCTCGTATTTCATATGACAAATACTTCCTGCTGCTTGAGCTGTGTGTTTGTGGCTGATAACATTTCCTATGATATCCTCAAGATTGACGCGGTAACTGTGTCAAAGGTAATTATTGTGAATTTACATTTACAGCGGCTGTATCCCAAATTCAAGAGCGAGATGCGCACACAGGACCTGTTCACAGCGTGCAAATAAAGACACAAAGTACCATGGGAGGTGTATATACCGACAGTTAGCCAGCGCGTCGCTCCCTGGAGACAAGAAAGCCTCTCTGCAGAGCTGCAAAAATGATCACTAACTACCTTCTGTTGTAAATATGCTCATGTTTATGGCATTTTAACAACCACTGGAATGCAAAGTGAAGTACCTGCAGCATGGTGACAGTGGAGGGGTGTGATGGGGGGGGGGTATATCTTGAGAGTACATCGGGTTTCTGTAGCTCAGGAAGCACAAGTAACTGAAGCAGCCACAAATGATTACACTTATCTCCCTCTTCCAAGAGTGCAGAGAGCTGCAGTGGGAAGGGAGAGAAAGTGGGGGAGCAGACAGAGAGAGAGAGAGAGAGAGAGAGAGAGAGAGAGAGAGAGAGAGAGAGAGAGAGAGAGAGAGAGAGAGAGAGAGAGAGAGAGAGAGAGAGAGAGAGAGAGGGCATGATGGCGACGAAGAATGTGTGTGTTTGAGTGAGTTATAAAATTTTACAATGAAATTGGGGTTTCCCTTCCTGACACCTCTGCGGGGAAAAAAAAAAGAGATAAGGCAAATATCAAATAACATACCCAGAGAACACTGCAGAACATTCATATTTAAAGTGGGAGTAGTAGAGAGTTATTAGAGCCAAAGAGCTTTGGACTGCTGCCTTCTGGTTCACACGCTCGCCCCGGGATGAATTTATGCAGAAGCTCAGCTGTACCATTTCTCTGCTAAATCTACATTTATTCTTGTGTAGGTAATGCAGAGGTCCCTGTCTTTCCCTGCCCATTCCCCCCATCTAGCTCCCTGCCATTTCTGAATTTTGCCAATTCATTTCGGAGTGGTAACTTGGCAGTGAGGCAGGCTTCACCATGTTCTCCATTAGACATGGGGCTTTTCATCTGGGAGACACAGAGGAAATAAATGCACATAAATACACTTAGAGATTCAAAAATACCTACGAACATCACTTGTTTTAGTTTTATATTATCTCCTTAACCAAAGTTATCTCTGTTGTTCTTGGCTTTCTTTAAATTCATAAAAACTTGAAAATTTCCAGACTTCCACCAATCAATCGTACCGCCAATAACGGGAGGTGAACTCTGTCGCCTTTGACTTTTCTGATGCATTTTGCAAACTAATAATTGTTGTCAAGCCTGCTGATGGGTCTGTATTTTGGTTTTGGAATGCTACCATGAAATGCTGCTCCCAATACACGATCTGCATCCAAGTGGCCGGATTAGACAGATGAACTACATCTCAACTGCTTCATTGAATTCAAGATGGAATAAAGAAATGATTAAAAATGAAAATTATTTTCCGGGAAGAAAAGCAACAGAAAACAGATGAAATATTAATCAAAGCCCCTGATGCCTACTTCAGACTCACGGTGCATCATGCAAGGATGAGCTTCATTCCAAATGTATATCAGATGCACTGCTGTGTGGAGAATGTTGGGCTCTATTTGAACAAATGCAAATGGCGGTGTGAAAAATTAGACTTGCAGCTGTGTTAAATTATATATTTAGTTTGTTTGTCATGCTTGATTTCAGGCGTTTATCTGCTGTTGACTCCACTCGGCTGTGCGAGCTTCAGCTCTCTGGTCTGCCGTTTCCTGCCCTCGTGGGCTGGCTGAGTTCTGTGACAGAGCTTAACTCTTATCAGCTCTTCATTATACATCCTATCACATCTATTAGCACTCCCGTCTGTGATTTGCCAACAACTGGAGGACTGTTCGTAAGATTTTCCTCAATGGAAACTTCCATGCTCGTTGAATGCTTATCGAGTGCCAAGACATTCCTCCAGTCTCCACTGCAGACTGATTTTCCACATTTCATTTCACACTCTGTGATAAGTGATATAAGCTGCTCTGCTCTGACACAGTGGCAGGATGTTATTACTTCCAGTCAGAGAATCTGTGATGAAAGAAAAGTATGGCATTGGTTTGGACTCCTTGATGTCATAGCTGAGTACAGTTTTTTGTCAATATGTCAACAACTATTTCATCTTTGAAAAGCTAAAACTCTCGATAAGTTCTGCATGGATGTTTGCACTCTCCTTTTATTTCCTGTGCTCTGTACTCATTTAGCTCTCGCTCAGCGAGTTCACATGGAATCAAGCAGATGGTAGCAGGAGATCTAAAAAGGCAAAGGATGGCAATGCTAATAGAATTTTTTTTTACAGAGGACTTGACAACCAGACCGAGGGTGATGTAGTTCAGACAGTCGTAACAACAGAACATAAATAAAGCACAGCTTCTGAGAAATCTCAAGGTCAATGTCACCTTCAGCAAAGACAGCAGCAAAAGCAAACAAATACACATCCATACATGCAGAACATAAAAGTGATACAGACAAGGGAGCACAATATTGAATTCTGCATGAGACAGATTCACAACAGATTAAACCAGCAGGTGAAGTGACCATTGTGGAGGCATAATGGGTGCACAGTGTTAATATAGTTATGGAGCGCGGTAGAAGACTGTGACAATGGTACATCTGGCACATCCGGGTTAGGCGATTATATAATAAAATTATCTGTCTATGATGGTAAATGGCCTTATGAGAAGGGAAGGGGAAGGAGAAACAAACAGAGGGTTAATAATCTGAACAATAGCAGCAAACAAGTAGAATACAGGTGCTCAATGCAGACCCTCAACAAAGCCTTTGACAGCACTGGGTCTACAACACTTGTGGTGGATTTAGATGTAGCAGTTATGATGTAAGTGCTCCACCATGGGTCATGTTTTAGTGTTTTGAGGGTTTTCACACTTCTTTTTCATCTAAGTGCAGCTATTCTCTTTTTATGACATTTGTATTTCAAGACTGATCAGACGTTTCGCAAAGATCCCCCTGAATGAGAAGCAAGGGAAGGTGACAAAGCTTCAATAACTGAGGAGCTGGGTGCCAGTTAGCGATTAAATTCTTATCTTTAGATTAATGATTTGATTGAACTGCTCCATTAAACACACGTTTGAAAATATTTTGACTGTTGACACACCCCTCCCAGCAGCGGCGGAAAACTGCTGCTAGATACTTCGAATAGGCCTGAATAAAAAAAAAAAAATCCTCAAACCTTCTGATCAGATGCGTTTTCTAATCCCTGTTTGGGGATTGTTGTCAGCAGGAATTAGGAAAGAGTGCTTCACAGAATACAGAAGAGAAACACAAACAAGAGACAGATTTGAAACCCTCAATTATCACAACCCGAGCCTTGAGGGAAACTCGGTTTGTTCATGCAAACGTGTTTTCTCTTTCTTCCCCAACAAGTTTGAAAGCAGCTTTGCGGTTGGGAATCATACACCAGTTAGGCCATTTATACGGCTCCCTCCAGGGGAGTTCAACACAAGCACGTTTAACCAAAATCACCTTCTTCAATCTTGTGATAGAAAAATCTTCAAACACCAGGAAAAAAGAGGCCAATTCTGCATGGAATTCATGCATATGGCTTATTTATCTGTGCCATGATTCTGCTTTGAGCACTGTCACCTGATACCAACAGGTTCTGACTCAAACCTTCCTCCTTTGCCCTGGTGACCTCTGCAGGGTGTGTTCCTGCCTCTCACCCAGTGAATGCTGGGATACAACCCAGCTCTGTGACCTTGATAAGGAACCAGCTGTGATGAACAGAAAGTGGATGGATGGACTCCGCCAGCTCATGGTTTCAATCGATGTTTTATCGAAGTCTTCTAAAACTGCATCAGTGCGACTGTATTTCAACCTGGCAGTTCTTTAATAAATAGCAATTAAAAACGCTGGCTGTGAAATGTTATTTAGTTCACATTTTCATTGGTGTTCACGGTGGGGCACCTTGATGCTTCTTGAATTGGAATGTTTTTTTTGTTTTTTTAAGGCTGTTTATTCATCAAACTGCAGGGCTGAATTGTGATTTCTGTTAATGATACAGCGCGTCCTTATTTGGTCAAACACCAGCACTTCTTTGACACTCCTGACCCTTGATTCCCAGCTGAGCAGCATCATCAGCTCCAAAACAGCATCTGAAGTCATTTCCTTATGGTCTTTTGATACAGACCAGTGCGCTGAGACCCTGTAGAACCACCTAATGATGGCACTGCCAGCTGTGATCTCATTCATACATCATCTGGTGATTTTAATAATGCATGATGACTTGCTGAGTAGACCTCCACTTTGCCCCGGCCTCCCCCTCCACCAGGAGAGCATGATTAATGGTGTTCCCTCCAAACTTCATCAGTTAGCCAACACTATCTGGTATTTGTCTTTACAAGATTGTATCGACTTTTGGGAGATCATGCAGAAAATGAACTGTCATGTGTGGGAACTTGGTGAACGGAGGGCGGCAATACCTGCGTTCGGAAACAAGCCTCAGCCAGGGAACAGATACCCCCCCC
>BJFM01000495.1:431286-443954 GCA_016586285.1 Arothron firmamentum | reverse complement strand
CACACACACTCTAAGTAGAGAAATCTTGTTCTCTTGATAAGCGTGTCACTCTGCTTCTCTTATGAAAATGGGTTTTAACAGAGGTCTCAGCAATGATATTACAACATATCGAGCTGTTCTGCTGTTTGGTCATGCCATATAATGGCATCATTATTTCTGTCTTTCTAAGCAGATGCTAAATGTAAGAACCCGTGCTTTGTACTCAGGAAATGGCTAGTAACAGACAGATTAACATCTGAGACCAAACTCCCAACATGCTTTGATTTCAGAGCTTTTTCCACTCCAATTTTTATGGCTTTTACGTAGTATTTCCATGCAGTTGGGTAAGCAAACTCATTTTCAGAATTTACTCTTTAAAAGAAGTTGTGGTTCTCTTCAGACAGACTGTAAAGTCATATTGTTATAATGATTAAAGGGGAACTTTGATCTTACAGATCTAAGCTGCCATTATTGTTCATTTTTAAAAAGAATGTTCATTTATGTTTGACTTAAAACCACTAGGATTCCAAAAAGAGGCAGATTTCATCACACCATCTCTGCTCTAACAATAATGGTTACTGCAAAATTTCCTCCTTGATGACTGCAAAATTCCACAATTTTCAGAACAACTGCCTTTTTTTTTTTTGCTTTTAGGGGGTTCTTTGTAATTCCCTGTAAAATCTTCCCTTTTGAATCTGGAGTCTTTGCATGGTACTGAAAGCTGTGTACCAGCCATTTCGCTTCAATCTACAAGAAAGTGATTGCATCAACTGCGGTGATAATGCAAGTTAAGCCTGGCAGACTGGAGAGCAACAGGCAATGACCAGTGGAGACAGCGGAAGAAAGGTAGCCTTGTTATTAAGGCTATTCACATCCACCCAACGGTGGGTGGAATGACTGCTCTGGGAAGATAAGTGTGCCTGGAGAAAATCCAGCTACAGGAACACTCAGAATTTTATCGGCAAACCACCTTCCTCTTTGCAGGTAGATTGGGATATGAAAACCGGCGAGGTGCAGGTGGAAAGGCGGGGAGCGTCATTACCAGAGGGTCAGAGCACACACACGATAACCTGAGCGCCTCTTTTATTTGTTTCATTCTGTATGCTCTTCCACTCGGTTGCCTGCCTGATGAAGTAAACACATTGGTCCCCTGGCTTTCTGAAATCAATTTGACGGAGGATTTCTGTGCAGGACCCTTCGGTGCTGCTCGGTTATGGGGCCTTGAGGAGCGCTCCAGCTGTCCTTCACTAAACGACAAGCTGGTGATTAACTGTGAAACAACAGCAGCCTCTCTGACACAGGTTTTTGTCACCTTGTAGTGTTGCAGCTCTGGTTCAATACCAGAATTAGGTTGTTGTTTGGATGAGTCATGTTCCTGTGAGAGACTGTAAAGTAGGTTGCTCGGACACTCGTGAAGGCTGAGCACACTGAAAAAAGAAGAAAGAGGATGCAATTATGTGATTCTGACCACAATAAGCTTTGCAAACAGCTCCAGCTGCACAAACCCTACATGCTCCATGCTAGTGTGTGCTGTTGTTATCCTATGTAAATGAGGATTGGAGGAAATTGTGTCTAAAATGCAGCTACAGTCCTAATTTACCTGGAACACACTCCTTCACTGGGAAGTCCTGCATTAACCTGACAGGAACGAGCTGAATAACTCAAGGTGAGATCAATAGGTGGGGTCCTTTCTCCACGAGGTGAGTTTCCCATCAGCCTCCGCTAAAGAGTCAGTATTTACTGCCTGCTCACAAATTAAATCAGCGCGGGCCCATTAATGTGTGATTATAGTAAAACAAGGAGACAAATTCCGAACAACGCCGTTTCAGGTCATTAGACGAGCTTCGCTGTTGGATTATTAATGACTTCAGATTTAACTGTGGTGATGAGTTCAGGGGTCAGCAGAGAGCTATCTACAGTCTTTGGAGCAACATTAACAACTGTGAAAAACGTTCTGACTAGATAAAAGTCTCATTCTTATTTATTGGTTTTTCTTTTTCATTCTCTGTTGTGCTGATAATGTAAATACATGCATTAAGAAAAGTGAAATTCAATTAAGGCACATCTGGTATGAATATTCAGCCATTTTAATCCTTTTTTTTTCAATGGTTAATTCTTTCCTAGAGTCCGAAAATAATGTGAGTTCCTGAAATTCAACTGCTCACCCTTTGAACATAAATCACTCTAAACATTAAAACCTTAAAGTTCTAAAACACCAATGTGAAACAGGAGAAAAATGTTTCACAGGGACTTTTCGGGATATTTTTGACGGGAGTTCTTTCTTATCCCGAGGAGAATTCCATTCTTTCCAGCCACTCAGATCTCAAGTTGTTGATGCTCCACAACACACCTGATAATCTCTCGCTCTACTTCCATTTGATGTCATCGTTTCCCAGGGATTAACACGGGTGCCCCGAGAGCCTGCGATAAGAATGTCTTTTCAGGAGAGCCCAGTCAATGAACACCAGAATCACAGGTACTTGAAGATTTCACACACCGAGAGCATGAATGCAGAGAGAGAGAGAGAGAGAGAGAGAGAGAGAGAGAGAGAGAGAGAGAGAGAGAGAGAGAGAGAGAGAGAGAGAGAGAGAGAGAGAGAAAATGAATGCACGATATCCAGGGAGCTAAGTGGAGGATAAAGTCAGATTCTATGGGAATTCTACAGTGGAAAAATTAAGGGAACTTTTCTAAAAAGCAGCAGCTTCTTCCCTGTAGTGTCTGTGAGTAGCCGAACATCCCTGTAGATAGAGGGTGATCGCTGCACATGTAGCAGCCTTTTGCTAAGAACAAAATATTCATTTGGTTATTCAATTTGGAGATTTTCTTTTAGTAGACCCCAGTGGACTTTGTGGATTTTCATGTATATTACCCCTAAATATGGATTAAACTTGTAAGCTTCACACAGAAAACCCCATTACATGGTTTATCTAGCCACACATACACACTGCACGCACATTAGGGGCTTCAAAAACATCTCAAAGACACAGGCATCGTTAAAAAACAATAGAAATACAGCTAGAGATATGACAGCATATCGAAGCTTAATGGATGAAACGGCCTCTAAATGGAGCTAACTGAATGGCGGGCTTTGAGGTGGAAGCAGGGACTGTTCAGGTGGAGCTAATGGCTCAAACACTGACCTGGTCAACAAAATTGAGCCATCCGTCTCGGCTTTTAAATCCAACCACATCAGCTGATTCTATTGTTCAACTTCATGATTAGTAATCCTGACAAAAAGGGGATTTTAATCTCCCTAATCTGTATCACAAACAGCAAAAAACTCAGTTCTAATTATAGTTATTAAAGACAGGGTAAACTCATGAAGTTTAATGAGAATAAAAGCCCATAAAACAGAAATAATAAATAATAAACACAGAAATAAATAACAAACACAGTTGCATCATATTTTCCTGCTGAATCTGACACCTTCGTCTTCAGTCATTACTCAGGGATCAACAGGTGGACTCTGCTAATTTTGAATGATGTCAGGCATGAATCACTGAGGAGATTGCGGGAAAAACAAAAATAAAGCACAAACTCGTTCGAAAGAATGATCAACCGGGGACCAGAATTCTTTGTCTACCTACAGTCGAGCGTGAAATGTGACCGCCGTTTATCTTCGCATCTCTCATTCTTTCGCCAATTATGCGCAGGGTAGGCCGAACATTTGCATCTCCCGAGGGGGCATCTGTGCTGAACTTTGCGTGGGCCACATTGCTCGTGATGGACTGATTGCTTAGAATTTTCAACATTGTTCTTCTTCTCGTTTGGCAGATATGACTGGAGAGTTCTCTCAGATAAGAATTAGAAATATAAATAAAAAGCTAATGAGGTTTTTCTCTATTAAACCTCTGGATGCAGGGGTCAGCTAAGAAAAACTTTAGTTGCCACAAAGCTTTCGCCATGATAAAGCCAGCTGTAAAAGCGGCCTTGTGAGCGTAATGCCTGTGCTTTATTGCAGCAATTGCAAGTGTTCTTTCTGTTTTCTCTTCCTCGGCTACAACTTACTCCCAAACCAACATGTAGCAGCCATTTCGCTTCGCTTGTAGGTGCATTTGTTGCAAACTTTTAAACGAGCAAAGGCACAAACTTGGTCCCAAGAGGAGCAGTGCATGACTGCATCTCCTTCAGCAAGCCGACGATCGAGGCAGTTTTAGCAGCAGGGTGAGGGGGGGCTGCACCGATAATCCGTCATGGCGACAGCCATCTCTACGCGTCCCATCATGCGGGAATGCATTTAACGTCATCAAATACACGGATGCATCTGCATTTATGCTCCAGGTGATTTATCACTATGCAGGAATGAGACACAACACAACGCATTCTAAAAATATTCTCAGACTTCACTTGCAGTTTAATTGGTCTCTGACTGAAGATGATCTAATTAGGGGAAGAAATAAAACCTCCTGCCTGCACTTTGTAGGATGGGAAGCCATGTCGATCACTCTTTATTTGTGCCAAATGTTTGTGTAACAGGGTAATGTCATACTTACACAGAATCTGGATGCAAGGCTCACAAGTGCCAGATTTGGGGGCTCCACCTTTCATTTCTTCTTCGGTGGTGCTACCAATAAATTGATGGCGATCCCTCTTCCTCTCCCCTTTTGGACAATGATCCTGTGGGGGAGAATAAAGGGAGAATCAACATCCAACTGTGTAGCGAGTCTGCCTGCTGAAACACAACAACAGTTAAGAAGTTCCTTATTCCCATTCGTGTTAGGTTCAGATTCCAGGGAATTCAATATAAAGTCCTGTTCTCTCTGAATTTTATGTTTGGCAGTCATGATGTGCATCATCATAGCTAATAAAAACCATCCAGATATGCTCCTTAAACATAACTTTTTACTGGATTTAATCGAATGTACCTTCCTCGGCGTGTACAGAGAGTGAAACAAAAACTGATAGTGGCAGGAAGAAAACGGAGAGATAAAATTTCCTGTCAGCTTATAAGCGGAATCTCCTCAAAATATAGTTTACTGCCATATTTGGTCGCCATAGTATCTATGCTCTGTAAACTGAAAGTGTGGAAATCAGGCTGCAGATTTTCACATGTTTACAATCGTTTAGTGAGAATATATAATCCTGTCAGCATGGCTGCAGAGCCGAGTGAATGGAATGAAGCTGCTTTCAACGGGGGAGGGCATCATGGAGAACCTACACACAGACACAGAAAAAAAAACAACCAAAAAACAAAAAACTGATATGTCACAATGAAATACAGCAGCGTTTCTTAACTGTATTTTAGTGTTTTTCAGCGCTTTTATCCAGAAGTTCTCCCACAGTGGTAAAATGAGGCATGCGTTATTCTCCTCCACTGCTGTTTTGACTGAGTGATGCTCAAAAGCGTGTTCATATTTTTTGCTTGCCTGATTGCGTTGTGAGGAACAGCCGCAGCCTGCGAGAGAGCTTTACACATCCGTCCTCAGCCCACACAGCCTTCACCGCCGCCGCTGCTGCAACAAACCCTAATTGAACCTGAGCTATCGGGACGGGCAGCGTCGACGCCAGGTGCATACTAAAATTAGAGCGTGCTCGTTGGACCCCCTCTCAGGGATGCCATTTTGTCATGCATTATGCATATATGCAAATGCCAGACAAGGAAATGGATTACTTGAAAGGGCACCTGTGGTTCCCAGCTCAAAGATATACGCAACAGGGGAAATGAAGCGAACATAGCTATCATTTAGTTGGCGCACAGCTGTATGGAGGAGTGGAGAAACACTCTTTCAGACAGTCCTCCAATTCAAAAAAGCATGATGACTGATAAGTGGGGATAAAAATCTCAAGCAAACCTGAGGGTAAATGGATGCCGCCTTCATCTTTTTTTTTTTTTCCCTATAGATTTGTGTACAGCATCATTAGCCTAATTACCAGCTTGGTGTAAATGGACTCGGAGTGCAGAATAGAACATTAATGAATCGGTCCACAACTCCTCAATCAAGTTCATGACGACAAACTGCAACCATACGAGGCAAATGTGAGAGCAGAAAATGAGGCAGCTGCACATTTTTTGAAAAATTGTCCTTACATAACCATCATAGCTGCTGGTTTTGAAAAGCACTTTCACCTTCAAACACAGTGTCAGCATTAATTATGTTATTTTCCATCTGCCTTATTAAAGTGGATGAATAATATATGGAGGGTTATTATTATTGTAACAATTAATCTTCAAGAAACGAGCAATTCTTTGATTGAAGAGTTTTTATGAAAGACCGGATCTCAACTGCTGAAACAAAAGTTTGCTGCCCAGTCATCTGAAAACGGAGCTGTTGTTGAGTTTATTTGTGTGATATGAATTTTAATTTATTAAAAACAGAAGACCCGACCTCTTGGGCCAAGGTCAGGGGTTGTTTTTTTTTTTTACATTTTTATTATAGTTCCCCCAGGTTCTCTATTGCTCTTCATCAACTTTGCCGGTAAAGTCACATAAACATTGCTGTTTGATTCACTTTGCACAATCTACATGCTCTCTGTTACTGTCCTCAACTCTATAAATATGTTCATGGTAAATAAATTCATAAACTGCAGCAGCTCCTGGGCACGATGCCAGCATTTTTTCCAATTTCGTGCTGGCCCTTTTAATATAACTGGTACTTTGTTTTCATCCTGAAAGTAATGGGAATGGGACGATTGTACCACTGAATAAAGCAACTGGATCCATAAACACCTCCAGAATGTGGGTGGAGCTTCTGATGATAAACTCGAGAATCCATATACTGGAGATCTAAACTGACTGGCAGAAGAGCTTTGTGTTAGTAAGAGGAAAACAGACAAATTTTGGCTAAAGCAGCTGAGATAATGATGATCTCTTCCAGGGAGGTTAGTTTTTGCACATGGTGAGGCTGTTAGCAAAACTACTGGATAGATTTCAACTGAATTTTTAGGAAAATGAGGAAATTGAGAAAGCCCCAATTTAAGCACATGAATAAAAGACAAAATAAACCCAAGAATTAGAATTTAAAGGGAAATTTCCTGTATTGTTGGATGTAAGTGCACACAGTACTCTAACTAAAAACAAGTGTTATCGCTTACTGCTTACTCACTGCTAACACTTGTAGCATTTGCAGTGCAGGATTTGATGGATCTTCAGCCAGCTAAGCATGAAATCAGATGAACTCAATCACGTCTGCAGCCACTGGCAGAGAGTCACGATGCAGATAACAGGATAGGGTCACTACAGAAGATGATCTATTGAAGTATTTTCTGCCTAAATTGTACAAAGAGGGCCAAAAACTATTAATTTGCACCGTAACCTCTTTGTAGACCAACATGTACATTTAATTACTTATGGATGTTTATATGGACACAAACACAAATACTTAATTTTATAGCAGTTTACTTCCATCTAAAGATTCATGAAATCTACTATTTACACCAAAAAGGCTGGTTAATTTAAAAAAAAGTGTAGCTAAAAGTTACAAACAACTGGAAATGTTTTGTGAATTCCACCCAAAATGTTCAGCAGAGAAATGCCCAAAGGTTCACTGAGTCTTTGGATGATGTCATCCACCTGAGCAAAGATTTTCCTCAACCAAATGTTCCTGAACCAGTGTATACCTGTCATGATCAGAAATGAGAGCAAACAAGCAAAAAGAACATTTTTAGTTTATTTCTTTAAGCGCGTTGACGTCACAACTTTAAACCCAAACCGAGACATGGAAGCTCTGCGGTGCTTTGGGGAAACCTCCCCCTACATCACAAACCTTGTCAGAGACTCCTTACATTCTTCCAAAAGTCTTTGTTCCATCGCCATCAGGCATGAAGCTCAGCACTCAAAGTGTCAGAACAAGGTCACATGACTGGGAGACAGCTTCCTCCCACAGGCCATAAGCTGCTAAATAACCGACTAAAGCTACAGCTGAGCTTTATGACCATTTAATTTGCACATAATATCTTTGGACACCTGCACTGGCACTTATTTGTTTTTACGACCCTATACAATAGTCGCCTTAGTGCTGCTGTGAGTTTAGACTATTTGAATCAGTTGTAAAAATTCATCCCTCACAGATATTTCACCATCCTGTTTCTTTCCAAATGAATAAAGCACTTCTAGTCCTGTAGCTCGATGTCTGTAGGTTCAGACAGGCCCGAGGCAGATGAATGAGGTTTAGACTCTTGCTGTGAACTAATCCTTCCCCTGCCTTGTGAGGATTCCTCCTATAGAAAGCAAACTGAGGCACACTTTTCTTTTCTCCTTTCACATTGGCACAACACAGCCATACAAAGAACCCCCTCAGAGTGTCAGCAACAGACAGCTGGAGTGTTAGTTCTGAACAAAGGTGGCAGTTTCCTCTCATCCACTCACTGCAGGTGAAATTGGGGTCTCGGTCTCCGATTCTGGAGTGGACCCTTGTGACTTGGGCGGAGACGTAAAACAGGCCAGATGGCAACCACCCTTTAGAAAGGGAACACGGAGGTAGGAAGTCAGGAATAAGGGTCTTAGCCACATGCTTCTGGTGTGAACCACAGACATTGATGGCAGGAATAACAGCAGAACGTTTGTCTCTGAAGAAACAGTGCAATTATCCTCCGTGTCTTCCTTCCGTCATCTGAATCTTTGTACTTGGGATGCAAAAGCTATTTACTGTCTAAGTGCTTGCCAGCATGAAGGTGTTTAGCCCCATAAGCTTTGTCTGATCAGCACAGGCTTTTGAAGCTTATTTCCCCAGAGTCGTCTGCATGGCTGATGCAGAGCGCACCAACATGGGATGCTCGAATGCAACATAGAAAATCAATTAGATGCACTTTTGTTTGTAACTCAACTCACATAGTTTTACTTATGTAAACATGTATATTAGAGCCTAAACAATGTTTTTTGACATGGATTTATGTACTAAACCGGCTGAAATCATACTGAAATAGTGATTTTGACGAGAGTAAAAGCATCTTCCATGGCTTTAAGCAGCTCTGCCTGTGATTATGTGGGAGTCAATCCTTAATGTTGTATTTGTCCACAGTGGCTCTGGTCTGTGGGTGTGTGTCTTCGTGTCCTTGTGATCTCCAGCCATGCAGCCCTGGCCATTAGCTGGAGGCTGCTCATAGGTTCAGGTCCCAGTTTTGATCTATAATCTAATGTCTGAGGTCCAAAGTGGCCGGTTTGAGCTGCAGCAGCAGCAGAACTCAGCAGGCCCTTGGGTGCTGGACATGGAGACGACAGCCTGGTATTAGCACCAGGGTAATTGCCCTGGCAGCACAACGAATGACATCAAATATTGCTGCGGAGTGCAGGTAACCATTACCTGGTGTAGAAAGGAGCCTTTCCAACTTGGCCTCACATGCTGTTGTGTCTGTGAAAGGTAAAGTTATTATTATTGATTGTCCTTTAGATTTCTCATACATGATTTTTTTTTTTCTGGGGATGTACCTGCATAAAAATCCTCTATAAGCTTGAGAATAGCACAAAAACTGGCCTGACAAAGGGGTTGTGAAGAGGAAATTGTGACCGCCGCATTTATTTATATGGTGCACTGCAGAGGTGCACGAGACTGATAATTGCAGGCCTTTGGCAGGCTGATCTACCGCTTTCAGCCCTGCAGGATTTCAATTCACATTATGCGCTCGGTATGCAAACTGCAAGCCCATATGTGCTTTGTGTTTGTTTGCAGGCCATTTCATCATTCTGCAGCGATTCATTCTGACATATTAAACATGCTTTGATCACTGAAGAAAGACGACTTTTTTTCAGAGGGATGTATTTGTTGAAAAGCGCTCACTGTCACTGCTCATGCTCGGACCATCACAAGTTTTATGTCAGGAAATAAAAAGTGTATCTCATAAATAGATTACCACAGGGGATACATGCAGACGTATAAGCCAGTGATAAACATATGCTGAAGAAGAATGGGATAAACCAATAAAGCTGCATAAAGCAGTTTGCTGGCTCGCTCTGTTCTGTCAGCATTGTTTAATTACATTAAGGATTTCACATTTTTCTGAAAGCCATAAAACCACTCATGTTCACCCTGTGCTCCTTCTGTTGTCGCAGCTAAGCTTTGCATTTTCTCTTTTTATGTTTTCTGCTGTTGCAGGACTAATTGCGGCAAATGATTAGTGAACCCAGCTACCCTCTCTTTGCTGCTTCCCATGAAAAGCTGAAAATCACAGCACAACCCCATCTGTAGCTCTCAGATCTGCCTGGAGGTTATGGTTGATGCACAGATGTGCTTCACAAGTCTTTACTCAGCCCATTTCCCACTAAATATGTTAATTTAATTTCACCAAGGTCATAAGTTTACGCTTGCTGGACAGCTGTTGTTGCGTCTAGAATTTCACCAAGTGTCTCCCGCACCTAAAGAAATGACTCATCTCGCTGCCTTCAGCTAGTTATCCAAAATTTACAACCGGCTCGCCTCATCAGTTGTTGGAGCTCCTTGCAGGCTGAGCTCAGCAGCAGGTCTTGCCTCAGCAGTGGAGTTCCTTTATCTTGTGCTGACCGGGGCTACAGTTCAACCGCTGCCTCTAACGGCGAACAGTTTAGAAGGCAGAGGTGTAGCCACTGAGTCCTTGGGAAGAGCCAGAGCCACAAAGGAGGTCTGGGGTAACGCCCCGTGTCCGGATAAATGTTCAAGCTTAAATTGTGGTAACATTTCCACGTGGAGGGGCTGGAAATAAATTTGGCAAAGGGAGATTTCAGTTCTGCTCAGTTGGACAGACAGTCAATATGAACCTCTGTCTTATCTTGGATAAAGGTGAGGCCACTGTCTCCAGAGGACCATCCAAACATCAGCTCCGAGCTTAACCGAGATCTGTCAACCCCTCCGACAGGGGACGGAGGCTCTGTTGACGAATCTGCGGGCAGAGATTTAAAATTAAACCTTTTCGGTCTCAGCTGTCCATTGAATTTCCTTTGACCTTTGGGAAACTGGGCCGATGAGTAGAAACCGGGCAACTGATGATCACACACACACACACACACACACACACACACACACACACAGCGTGCAGAATGTGACGCAGAGGCTTGGAAGGAGCAAAACAGGAAGCGGGAGGATGGAGTGAAGAAGGGTTCATCTGGGTGGCAGTACATTAAAAAAATAAATAAATAACAACAATAATAAAAAGAACAAGCAAGACACTGCCTGTGCTCCGAGGAAGTTGTGAGATGACAGAAAGTGACACTGCTTCTGCAAACAATCGCATGGGAATTGCACTTCCTGTGTGGTTCGCTGTACGTGAGAGTGAAAGCGAGAGACGCTGCAGGAGGCGGGTGGGGGCGCGTGTTGTTGAATGTGTTGCCGCACAGCGAGACCCCGACATGAGAAGTTTCTCCTGGGGGCTGCTGTTTGTTTCCCATCTGTCAAATCATATATGGGAAATATTCAGAACATATTCAGGCAGGCACCTAGATGGTGATGTGAACTCTGGAGGTCACACAATCTTCACGACAGGGAACCACAGCAAATATTATGCTAAGTAGTTTATTATTTACAGAGATTTGGATTGTGTGGACGCCCGGCGTTTGGATTCTGCTTTATTCACTACATCAAAGGCAACAAGACAGGCACAATTTTGAAGGAAATAATACATGATCACACCCAGCTGCTAAACCTGACCCTCTATACATGTGGTCCAGGAAACTAATTCTAAAGTTTCTGCGTGAACATTATCCTGACTCCTCTCTGCAGCTGCTGTTTTGGGGGCTCTTGGCAGACACCAGCAGCATACAAATCTGACTTTTGCTTCATAGCATCTCATTATCTCATCCTCTCCTTGAATGAGAATCAGGCCCACTTTATTCTGAGTGTGATGGGAGTGAACAAGAATTTCTGTCCTGCACACACATTAACATCACGCTAAAATGACATCAGATGGAGGACCTAATTACTGCATCCATACAATTATCTCACACAGGTTGTTTAAGACAAACCAAATCCAACTGGCATGATCTAAACATCTCAAACAACTCAGACTAAAGTTTGGAAAGGTAGATCTAATCTGTATTCAAAACACTCCCAACATGCTTCCATCCTTATTATTTGGGGATTAGCCTTGGATAAAACAAGATTATTTTTAAAATGACACTCAAAATTTCTCCTCCTGCCTGATGCTCACACAGATATGCACCATTGTGATATTAACGGAGTACTTAATTACATTCATACCACCAGATGAAAAATATATTTTGCTTGCTCTACTTGCTTTCCCATTTGGGTGCTGGAAGCAGGAAAGATGTTACTTTTCTTCTCATGGTTGTCGTCAGTTCTTGCTGTTCTCTTTACCCTGGTGGGCACAGCACTTCTCAGTGCATTAAAAAAACCAAAACAAAACAGATTTTAAGCACCACTCACGTCTGCAAACCTCACTAATATCTCTGGTTAATGGCTGCTGCCAGAATGACTGCCACATCTTTAGCTCATATCGTAGAAGATTGTGACTGAGAGCAGCTGATGGGCTTCAGATTTTACATTAATGTTGTTGCCATCTTACAGTGCATTTTTGTGCCTCAAAGAGAGAAAGAGAGAGATGGAGAGATGGAGAGAGAGTAAAATTTGATAGTACAAGTGCAGGGAGTTTGAGGACTTAGTGTTCTTACAAAAGCAACATTGCTAAGGGAGACGAGATAAAATGGGACACAATATAAAGCATTTTGCTGAAACTGAATTATAGAACTATTAAGGACACACACACACACACACACACACACACACACACACACACACACACACACACACACACACACACACACACAC
>BJFM01000495.1:406793-431137 GCA_016586285.1 Arothron firmamentum | reverse complement strand
CACACACACACACACACACACACACACACACACACACACACACACACACACACACACACGGCATTACAGGGCAAACACTGCCACACTACAAACAACACGTTTTTCCTTCCCTATCGATGAAGACTGGACATTTCCATGGTTACTTCTTATTACTACAACAGACATTTTTGGACCTTAGAAAGACCCTTCAAAACCTTTTGAGAGTTCACAAGAAGGTAAAAATATGTAAGACTAAAATTAAAAACAAAAACAAAAACACAGCAGACATTTGAGGTGAAAATCTGAAAAAAAAAAATCCTTTTGTGTGTTAAGCTTGAATCAAGTTAGATGAGAACTTTGCTTTTTTTAATAAACAGCAACAAAACAACAGAATTTCCCACCAATGTTTAATGAAAATGAAAGTTGCTCAGCAGCTGCGAAGTGCCCAAACCTAAATGAGTCAAATGGTTGGAGGAGAAAGATGCATCCTCTGAATGAGTTGCCCTGTAGCTTATTCATCCTTCAAATGTCACACACACACACACACACACACACACACACACACACACACACACACACACACACACACACACACACACACAGGGCTAAAAGTGTCGCATGTAAATATTATAATTAACCGTGCGAATGTGACTATTCAGATGATCAAAGCGTCTCAAAGCCATTTTTATCTCCAGTGACATGTAAAGAGGAAATTATGTCAGTTGTCACATGTCAACTTAGTCCAGCATACTTTTATAGTTGTGCTGAATTTCAAGCTTTGTAGAGTCGTATCCACAGTAACTCACATAACACCTTACAGTTCACATGCACACGCACACACGCACGCACGCACGCAGAAACACACACACACACACACACACACACACACACACACACACACACACACACACACACACACACACACACACACACACACCCAATCATAGGTACTTGAAGGTGCAATCCATTTCCTCAGCATCAGCATTCACCTACTATCTTCAGAATAGCATTATTTCCTCTGAGGACCTCCTCTGTGCCTTGTTAGCCTGAAATCTGTGCATTCTGCAGAGGTCCAATGTTGCATCCTCTTCCAAGCTGTCTAAAAATGTTCAAAAATCACCTCGAGCATCGTCTTCCGCTTTGCTCCTAAATTCAACCCATTAGAATTTTCCATCTTGCTTTACCCACGTCCATGCGAAGGGGCAGCGTGTTGATGCGCTGCAGCTCTTTTCCAAGTGAGGGCACTGTTGCATTTCTGCATGTGTTCTCCAACGCAGGGCCCCAAGGTGGCCAAGGTGCAGGACTTCCATAAATATATCTGGGTTTATTCATGGTTGCAGGCAGTGTCCCACTGTTTAGGGAGACTTTGGTCAAAGGTTTGGGCACAATTTTCTCTTCACACACTTGCCAAAGACCTTTTAACATCCAAGCCAGCATGTCGCCTCATGCAAGACACACAGAAAAGAAGTGGGCATGAAACACACAGAGAAGCAGAATAAAAAGAGAAAAAGATCAGGAGCAGCAGCTGCAGCAGCGTGTATCTCCTGAAGAATATCTACAGCATATGACCAGTGTGCACAGCTCGTGATTCAGAAAAAGCTCCAGTTCCTACATGAGATGAGCTAAATGTCAACTTCACACACTGAAATCACCAAGAATACAAGTTAATGTTATCTGTAAAGAAACTGAAGCGTCCATAAACCACAACATGAGGCAGACCAACAATGTTTAACATACAATAACTATAGTTTAAGTATTTGTCATCAATGATGTCTCACTACATCAGGCTGGCACTAATATAGAAAGACCTGCAAGTTTAGTTTGTTATTTAAAAGTGTCAGACTGCAGGTAAAGATCAATTGTAGTTCCTTTTAATCAGCATAAATGCTAATTAAAAAGGAGAACCTAAACAGCACCATTTCTGGATATCTGCTGATGATGTAGCATCTGATGCATCACTCAACGCAAACAATGAAGACGAGCCTGACACACGTATAACTACCTGATGTATATTTATGGGATTGCTTGATGGAATCTGTATGCACGTGCATGGAGCTTCCCACCACGCAAGAGGTGCAGTGGTATTACAGCTGCCATCCTGGAGCCTTTCAAACCATCCTGTGATGCTGATAGAGATAGCTGGAGCCATCAATCTGACAATCCCATAATAATCATTTCCTTTTTGTCTGATCAAACTTGAATGTCACTGAGGAAGATTCCTGGGAAGGTAATTATTGGATTGTTGACAGTGAGAAAATGAGTGGAGACAGAAGAAAACAAGCCTGAGTTGGCAATTTCTTACTCGTGTCAACTAAAGGGCAAAGAAATAAGAGGGCAAAACTATAATTATACCAGTAATGATCTCCTACCCTGACCTCTGACTTCCATGAGATCAGGGGTCATGAACATCACAAAATAGCATCAGTAATTTAAAAAAGGCCCCTCGTTGATGCTGTGATATTGACTTTTAAAGGGAGCAGCAGTGTCACTGTAAATTGTGACCTTTTGACCTCTGTTTTGAACCTTCCCTCGTAAAAAAATGCGAAGGCCTCCTTGCACGGAAGAACTATAACAGCAATGTTTGCTTGAAGTAGTGAATCAAGTGATGTTAATGGTCTGAAATGGTACAGATAGAAACACAAACAGTCTGGAAGAGCGCTAATGATCCTAAAGCCAGAATAAACCCAGTGAGTGAAAAAGTGATTTCCTCTGGAATTTCACTCCTGAAGATTTGCAAGTAAAAATAATCAAATTAATGGATTCATTTCTTAGTCGGATGAATTGTTAGTCGGGCGTAAAAAGTTATTTTAGGAAATCTGGAGTTATAGGTAATGAAAAAATAACAGGCAGTAAAACCAAGATGTGTCAGAACTGCACAGTAAAAGGGATCATTACATTTGTAAATCATTAGTTTCCAGAATGACCATAACATTCTTTAGCAATCCAATCTGCACATACACATACAGTTCAGTATATATTATATATATTACATATAAATATGTGATACTGTGTGGAAGTTTCAAACCCTCATTGATTTCTAATTTTATATGATTACTTGGAATTTGGTGAAAATCTGTATCAAAGCCTTGGTGTTTAGCAGCAGGTATTAAGCCATTTCCCTCTTCCTCTTTTCTCCCCAGGCGTAGATCTTTTAAGCGTAAAGGCCTCAGATGTGATGCTACCTCAATAACAGCTGAATCCCAACAGATGAGGCTGGATCCTGCAGCTGCGGCAGATGGGTGGACTCATTCCGGGTTTTCAGGAAACTGACAGCAGTAAAGTCTTTATTAGGAGTCTTATTTTTAGGGTATTGATTTAGCTTCCAGTCTGGACAACATTACTATGAGGACAATCAGTGACGCTGATTGGCCAAGTAGTTGTTGACTTTGCTGAACGTCACAGCTGTTAGCTGGCATATGTCACGGATCCTAACAGCGTGGCACATGCAGCAAAAAGGCCCTTGGTGAAAACGCTTCTTGGCTGGCTCTACTGATGGCTAACCCTTAGTCCAGTAGTACAATACAGGAAATTAGAGATTTAATGCTAAAATATTTGGTTTTAGATCACCACTCAATTCTAATTACAATGTTAATATACTACTTTTACAGCTGAAATATCTTTACTTAAAAAAACAGCCAAAAAAAATAATTTCTTAAAATTTTGCTATGTAATGAATTTCTGCAATTATGGTGGAAAAGGAAGAGTTAATCTACCGCTGGAGTTTGAACTCAAAAATAACCCTGGCATCCCTGCAAGTCATGGATGGAGTCTGTGCCACTGCATCCCAAATCTCCGTAGCAACCACAGATGGCATTGCCACGAAGGGCCACATTCTCTAAACAAATAAAGCTTTTATAAACAGGAGCAACATGGCCATACTTTTTAATCTACTCTGGGTTTTTCTTTTCCTTAAATATTAAACTCAGAAGAAGAACATCTCGACTTTTATCTTTTTCTGAGCAGTTGGTTCGGTAACCCAGGCTTATGAAACCACATTTTAGAAAACGAGTTCTGTATTTTTCATCATTTAATTGTACTCAACATTGCGAAAGCTGCTTGACCTTTAATTCTGAAAAGGAAACGTCGTAGCACCATTTTCAACAACAGCCTTGAATAGAACTGGCTAATGAAGGGCAGCGTCACCGCTTACCAATGCCAAATCACGGTTTTCTGAGATTAAAATAATTTTCTTGTCAACAACGAGATAAAGTCGGCTCTGAATCAAAGTGGCGTTAGGTGCCTTTATCTGTGCTCCCTTTTGTTCGGGAGACGACAACTTTTGTTGGAATTACGGAAATGTGGATCAACTGTGAAGCAGAGCGCTAAATGGGTTGACAGCATTGCTATTTAAATGTGTTTATACCTCTGATGCATTGATTAAACTACATTTACATTGTTCTAACAATAGAAATATAAGTGTATACATCTTTCATTGACTGGATTTAAGTGAGTTTAATTCAAAACGACTTATTGATTCCCTCCATCATGCAAGGGTGAGGATGATAAATGGGCTACATTTATTTAAACAGGTATAGAGCACTTACATCATCTGTTTATACTCCACCCTAAACGCTTTTATGTATGTATTTTCAGGTGTGCGCTGGCGGGGGGCTTTAGCAGCAATGACTCATTTTTAAGAGCCTGGAGGCGTTCTGCTGTAGATGCCTAACTGAACAAAACACTCGTTTGAGGACGTGACCCACTTCACGCTCCACATTACAAACCTGCACTAGCATGTTTAACCCCGGCACACAACTTTGACGAAATCCCCGATTTTGCTTTTTACTTTCATTCCAGGACTGAAATTTCACACCTTTCAGATAGTGTTGATTCATGATGCTGACCATTATATAACCCAATCACACATGTAAGGTATTTATAGCTGGATGCACACTGCTAGTCTTCACAGGGGTTTAAATAACATACTATTTCTAGTCAAACTATACGAGTACTGTATTTGATGACTACAGTGTTGTTTTTATGACAGTTAAGCCATATCACTGTCCACTATCATCAGTTTTGGACCTCTCGATCTAATCCTAATGCTGGGGCCTATCTTGGATTTTCATCTTGTGATAATGGGTTCTGGTTAATGTTGTCACACTCTTTTATCGTGAGAAGAAACCTCTGGATGCTTCAATCTGATGCTTCTGCCAGACAATTACGCTGCATTGGTTAGGGTTATACAATGTGATTTTTATCTGTCAGACTACTTAGTCCTGTTAGTGGGAGGGAGATCTAATTGTCTAACAACGTAAATATTTTTAAGGATTGTCAGCAGTTTTCTCCGGGGATCCGCAGTGTGGAAAATGGATGCTGCCTTCCCATGTTTTGAGTTTGGGGTCAGAAAGCAGATCTGTCAGATCTGACATGCAGGCTGAGTAGGTGAGTGGAACAGCGCATCAGAAATGTTGCCACGTTTCCCAAGAATTGAGCAGCGGGAAGCTGTACATCTACTCCCCATAGAATACCACTAAAATATGAAGACATGGATCAGGACCAGTTCTAAAATTATTTGACACAACGGTTTACGAAATTATACAGATGCACAGTGTAAGTAGACCAGTTTGACTTTACGTGCACTGTTCATGGAGATGTAATGACAGGGAAGGGCTCTTTACGGATTTTTGACTGAGGAGCAATACCAATAAAAGCCTTCAGAATTTTAATATCAGGAGCCATCTGAAGTGATTATTTTCACTGTCAGCAGAGTCTCTGTGAAGCAGCAGGAATCCTCTGTGACACATCTTACATATGCTCCAGAGATACGGTATGCAACCCACCGACGAATGCGACTGTTGCATTTCAATGGAGGCTGGAAACACTGCAGCATTTAACCCCGCTTGCACGGATTTATGCAGTGCGAGTCGACGTAAGGGCACATTATGAGTAAAGTAAATGAATAATGCACGGTTTATTCTTTGTCTTCCTGTAATTGGGCTTTTATAGACGGATGTGTAATGCACAGTGAAGTCACTCTATTCTGTGGCTATGAAGAAAGCACGGCGATGAACTCCGGATGTTGAATTAATGGAATCTAAAGACGGCTACAGACCGCAACAGTAGACAACTGGTGCGGATGTCAGTACAGAATGGTGAACACACACCCACATGCCAATCTGCTGTCACATAGATGTCCATAGTGAAACATGTCTCTCTGGTGGTTATGTGATTGGCTGAATGATTTGGCTTTTGTTAGGGTTGGTTTTTCATTTTGATTTTAATGATTCCATTAAAATTAATGGAGGGGTTGAGCACTACTCACATTAGAATTACCGAATTCAAAAGGTCTTGCATCTGAGAAGTGAGCCGTTTCACACAGACGCCCGCTCATTTAGCAGAGAGGCATGGGAGGAAGCAGCAGCGGGTTGCGGAATGACAGCACTTGAAGGCACCACCAATCTCAACTCTAATTCTTAAATTTAGGCTTTATTTTGGAAAATTCCGATGATTGGGGGCTTTAATGGAGCACGTCTCTAATCGCCATCATTGTAATGAGTCGGCTAATCTCTGCTTGTTGGCACCATGTTGGCTCATGCTGAACTGCTTGGAAATGAAATGGCTGCAGCCTGTTAACCCGTCTCTGCAAGATTTCACATTTACACAAATAATCCTTGAGGTTTTTTTATGCACACATTTTACAGTACATAACTTCCTCTGCACAAATTCCATTTCCATGCACAAATACAATTTATTCTGTCTAAATATTTGCATTCATAACTTCCACAACAGCTGCAGGTTACAGTGGTTGCTGTATTATTAAAGGACCTGAATGAGATGAATGCTCCAGAGTAGAATTTTAAAAAGCTCCCTTCACGCATTAGTATTCAAAGATGTTGGTGGAGGTTATGTTAATTTGATGTGTATAACATATTTTGCATGTTTTCTCGGGGTGGCACACTGCTGTTCCCTGCCCGCATGGGTTTTCCCTGCGTTTCCCACAGTCCAAAGACAAGCCTATCAGGTGGCCTGGAAACTGTGATTATCTGGCACAACCTGTCCTTGCTATATTCTTAGGAGAGGCTCCAGCACACTCTGTATTTACAGTATGTGCTTAAAGGAAGATGAATTTATATTCTTTACAACATTACCATATTCCACATTGCTATAGAAAGTGTGCTGTACATCCTGTTTTTTATACTTTCAGCACAGAGATCAAGTTTTTGCCCACCTGTTGCCTGATTGTTTTCTCCAAGGAAGCATTTGGATGAACTTTCAAGTGTGTTTCAGTGTGGGAGGATGAAGAATGGTCTGAGGAAGACCCATTAAAGTTGTGTAGATCTGGATAGAAGTGCAGATGAAGACATTTAAAGATAGAAGTGCTCAACTTTGGAGCGAATATGACCCTTACTGAGTACCATTCCTGTTATATTAGCATTATTATTATTCATACAGTAACTGATGGAACGGTCAAAAACCAATTTTGTTGCTTTTGTTTCCGAATGAAGCGTGTTTCCGTCTGAATTAGCACTCTCTAAATCCTGTCTAAATCTTCCACAATTTGTTCTTGTGTTTGAAATAATAAACATTTGCATTTACTTAAGATTTCTTCTTCAGTATGGAGTAAGATGTTGAGGACTGGTGTAAGATAACTTGGCACAGCTGCCAGCTACAACAGACTCTCAATACATCCAGAAAACAATTATTTGTTCAACACTGCTTTTACACTTACACGTAACAATGGAATTGTGAATTTCTCAGATTAATAAAGGATCTATCTATCTATCTATCTATCTATCTATCTATCTATCTATCTATCTATCTATCTATCTATCTATCTATCTATCTATCTATCTATCTATCTATCTATCTATCAAGATTCATCCTTGGTCTAAATCCACGGCTAATCTGTCATCTAACTTTCCAAACACTGTCTCCACCCGCATAGCCCTGCATGGGGTGCAGCCCTGTTGCCTCTCTGACAGTAGCAGGATCAACACAGGCTGGGCGAGATAATCCCTGTTGTGCTAATCTGAGACTCAAGCCTCTGGGAGTGCCACACAATGTATTCCCTGAAAAGGTGAGCTCTACTTCAAAAAAATGAACCTTCTTGGCTGCAAAATACAAACAAACTGGCTTTTGGTTAGTCCTGTCGTTCAGAATCTCCCCAGCATACTAAAACAGGACCCATGCAAATGGGAAGAGACAACCTGATGTCTGGGAGGAGATGAGTCATTTCAATATGGTCCATATTTTACCCTCAAATTATCAGCATGGAAAGCCAACTTTAGGAGAAGTAACAGTGAATAAAGTAAATTATGTTAGTGTGCAGACTGACAAATATACCATGAAAGTCCAACCCTAAATACCCACACATCCTGCTCTTGTGAATACATTTAAATGTTTTCTAAGCTTCTGACCATGAATTAATAGTTCCACCAAGTGATGCTGATGTTTATTCCTCTCCATCTTTAAAGGTTGTTGAACATTTTTTATTTTACAGTCAGCTAAACTTTCCAGTTTGAATCAGTGTGAAGTATTGTTGTGCTGTGCTCTCGTCCTGCAAAGTGTGAACTGAGAACGTGCTTCTTTCATTTCCAGCCCTTTTTTAAGCGCATTTTTGTTTTGCTCCAGTTACAAATCAAAAACTCCAAAATGTTGCACTTTGTAAAAAAAAACAAACCCAAAAAACCCCCCAAAAAATAAGTTCCAACACACACACACACACACACACACACACACATACACACACACACACACACACACACTTGGAGCAGAAGGCTGCTGATGTCCCTCGGGAAGACTATTGTTCCGTGTGAGGTTGTAAGGAGTTTGACTTGCTGGCAGAGGAAGTTATTCCCTTCAGGACTGAACACTGAGGAAACTCTGCTGCCAATCCTTCATGCCAGCCAAACTTTGATGATCACTACATTCACAATATCAACGCGAGCATTTACTGTGCACACCAGCACAATGCGCCTCACAAGCACCAAAAATCCAGGTACCAAGGCTTAGTTTTGAGGGGAAAAAAAAACCTCAGGGAAAAAAACAGGTCAAACTATATAAATAAAGCATGTGCAGACAAAGCTGCATTTTGCTACAAGCACCCTTAAAAGAGAGAGATATTAATTATGGTTAAAGTGAAACTCTGGTCACTAAGGGCGCGTCTCTCTATTGACATTCAAGTCATTTGCATTTTGCATTTAAGTACCCCTCATTCAGGCAATGATTGGATTTGTGACATGCTCTCCACTTAGGTAAAAGCAGTGTAATTATGGACTTGACCTTTGGGGGCATTTCTGCATCAAATCCTCTTAAGAGTGTTTTAAAAGTAGGAAGAAAGCTACGATTGGTCAAGCTTTTTACATTTCATGGGCTGAACTTTCATTTCAAGGGGTTAACTCAACCCGGGCTTCTGTACTGAAGCCCATAAAGATTTTACTTTTAAAGCATACCGGGTGGTATGAAAGTGTCTTTCATTACTTAGAACAAGGTTATTTTTATCTTTGGCCTTTTCAAGTGCTGTGTGAGGCATCAATCTTAATGCGTCAGAACCATTAGAGTCATGGGACTTTTCATCATACCAACAAAGAAAATTATCTCATGTGTGCTGAGCACAGAACACAAAGTTCAGACCACACTCCTGAAAAGCGGATGATGACACAGCGGTCAGATGCTGGCCTCCAGTGACACGAGGAAACTCTTTTGCACCACTTTTAAACTCCCCTGCCGACTCTCAGAGTCCAAAGCAGAGCCTCAGCAAAAGGCAATTCTGGTCCCAACAACATCTGCATGTGTCGGTATTGCATTTATACACACACAAGACTGAAAAGAGAATATAAACTTTATGCAAAAACTGATAATGTCATCAAGCATTATCTCATAAATCCAAGCGATGGTGTAAGGCTCACACCAGAGGCGAGAAAAGTGATTTCTGAGAGATACCTTCATTTTAGTTGCATTTAGCATGAAAATCAGAGTAAATGTTGTGTTGAACAGTTATATAAAGTAAATAAATTTGTAGAAATATCGTATTGTTATGATGTTGTTTGACTACTCAGCTGTGTCATTAACATTATATTCTTATTACATTTCGCATCATCCACTGGATGAAATGCAGATAAAAGCCCAACCAAGCGTATATTCAGTGAGTAACGTGATGCTTTTCACCAGTAGCTGCTGCATTTTGATACTGGAATCATCCGAGGGCAGGCAAATGTTTTCAGTGATGCAGAGAGCACTTGACTCCCTGAAGTAGCCAGACATTTCAGTATGAAACACTATTTTTCTTTGACAGACACTTTTCTGGTGGCCCTGTTGGCAGGGGGTCACTCTCATCCCAGTGCATTTGCCGCCTGTGCGACTGATTCTGAGCCGTGGATCTGCATGGAAAGCTGTTTAGATAACTGTCAGCACTCCCTCTTTCCCATCAACATCAAACATGAAGGGTCATTTTTCTCTGTATCAACACATCTCCCTCCAAAATGCAGAGGATTCTTTCCTTTCAGCCCCTCCACTCATAACTCAGGCCTCATACCTGACTGACAGCCACTGCGCTGTAGTTTTTCTTTTTTTTTTCATATCTACTTTGTGTAATAGGGTTTACACTGAACAATGCTCTAGGTCTCACAGCTACGTCCTTGTACACCTGCCACATTATTATTACCGTCTGAAAGAAGTGTTTAATCCTGAACAAATCCAGGGCTAGATTACATCATTTTCTTTTACATTTCAGTCAAAAGAAACATCATTTTTTGGAGAAAAACTTGCCTGACATGCCATGACATAGTCAAACAGCTGAGTGCAGAATACCGTGTCGTGGAAGCAGCGCAGCAAACGCTAAGGATATCTTCTCAAGGCCAGAGGCTTGTGAACACAGCAAAACTTGTATTGAACATAGTGTAACAGAGAGCCCCAGACAATGCCAATTATAATAGCAGCGTTCTATCCTGCGGCGACATTCATCCATCATCCTCAGCCCGAAGAATCCTACAAGATTTCCCCTTTGAGTGAGAGATTGATGGTGACCTTAGCTCACTTTATCATGCATCCGCCTCCTCGTTTCTGCCTTGCGAACACCAACCACGCAGCTTCAGGCTCCTCCGGTCCACCTTTTCTTCTGCTGCAGCTGCTGAGAGGCAGAAAGCTTTCTTCTGTTTTGTCAGGTTGGCCGGACCATGGTGAAAAGGAGAGATGTCAGCCACTTGTAATTCCCCGGACGCACCGTGTGACCATTAGGTCCTGACAGACTGTGTGAAGGGAGCCCTTCTGATATACTCAAGTAACCATTTTGTCTGAGAAAACATTGTTTTAAATCCTCGGTGAAGAAAATCCCACTTGCTTTGGGCTGAAAATTGCTTTTCATTTTGGTGATCCTTTCTAGGAAGCTTATGCCTGCACAGTAAAAAATAATGCACTTTAACACAATAGCGTGGCTCTTGTCTATAACATGACATGATGTCATGACAAATTTTGTGCTTGGATGTTATAAAATGGAGCATACTTTTGCAGTTATTCCTCCTGAAAGGGTTGTTCTTACAGTTTATTCTCTATACCAGGTGCATAAACATTAAAACATCACAACACTCCCAACGTGCCTCTCGTTGGACGCAGATCTGATGTTTGTAAAAACACGCAATCACACAACTGCCAAGGAATGACTGATTTTTCAGGAGTGAAGTTATTGATCCTATCCAGGATGTAAATGAACGTGTCCTCAACATCACTCCAACCAGCCTGCTCTGGTTCTATTAGAGAGATGAGAGGCAACGTGTGGAAAAATGAAGGCCATCTGTCTTGATGGTGCCATGTCCTCTGAATGCCGTGTCTGATGTAAACAACTCTATTTGTCAGCATGTGACAAACCTTGGAGTGTCACAGCCTATACGACGCCCGCCGAGACGCTCTTCCTCGATTCCCAGAAACCTCTGACTGATTTGTGTTCAGTTAGATAATTTTTAAGACATAATTGCGTCCATCCTTTATGCACCGATCGCTCTCATGGGATGACGGTTCCAGAAGTTGGTGAACTGAATCTGCAAATTACCGTGGCAGAAGAACACGGCTGACGTGAAGCTTATACTCAGTTAATAACACCATATTACAGTGGGGGGGGGAGCCTGAGCATGAGCTCCTATTATTTGACTTTGGACGGAACCCGAACGCTTTACGGTGCTGGTTTTTATTCAGCCACCAAGTGAACCGCCCAGTTCCATGCTAAAAGAAGAATAGCAAAAATAAATAAATAAATAATAATAATAATAAAAAAATCACTCAACATTCAAAGAATACAGAAAACCCATTTAGTTATTATTAAAGGATTTCCAGTAGGAGTTTGGGGGTAAATAATGGCCAACTGAAATTGGAGAAAAGAAATGCCAGAGATATTGTTGTGGTTGGGTAATTTTAGCCACGTCTACCAGCTGGAGAAAAATCACTCCTGGATCCTCTTTTAGATGACAGAGTAAAAGCTCTCAGTGCTGCAGAAGTAAGAATTAGGTTTAATGATCAAGTAAAGAAAATCTAATATACATTCAACTGTTGTTTGTCATCATGATTGACAGCTGAGTAGTCTCCGCCCCCCCGACTGCCGCCCCTTCCTATAAAAAGCACATTAATGCATGCCGTGCTTTGTGGCACTGACCTCAATTTATGTGCAAATGTGGCACAATTATAGAATGCGTGGCAGTCATGAGGCATCCTTATGCTGTACAATTTTCACCCTGAGCCATTCCTCAGGGGGCCCGCACCCACCCACGTCTGTTATGATACTGTAACGACTGACAATTAACACCTGATCAGTGACGGGGCTCTGCGAGGTGTGTTCAGGTCTCGACCGGCAGGTGTGTACAGTGTCGAGGGCAACACTTTTACCAGATCAACTGCTGGTCCCGGGCAAGAGGAAGGAAAACAACAGGGAAGTTAATATTCTGTCAAATTAAGAAAGAAAGCAGTTAAATTTCAACATAAGAGCTGAAATGAAATGAGATTAAACAGAAAATTAAATGGACTGCAACAAAAGCAATCATATACTTTAAGAAGTGATTTCATTTATGGGAAACATAAAGTTTTAAAGTACCGTGTCAGATTTTATTTCGGCCCTTCAGAGAAAACAAAAAAGATACATCAATGGAAGATAAATTATTCTGTTTCTTTTCTACACCTCTCAAAGGAAGAGTGAAATTTTAATCTCAACACCTGAAAATAATGAGCGTACCATTTGGAGCTGAAACCCTTTAAGCGCTTTTTTTTTTCTTTTTTTTTTTTTTTTTGTAAAAGATGAAACTGTCTTGTGATTCTAACAACTTTTTTTTATGACTTTTCATGAGGCCAATTTCATGTGCTTATTGTACCAACACTGGCTTCAGGGTGTATGCGGCTGGACAGTGACAGTTTTAATGCTGAAGCTTAAAAATGGTGTTTACTGTGTTCTTTAAGATAGAATGGTGCAATAAATTGGTCCATTTCTAAAGTCAAACCTCACTGTTGATGTATTCAGAAAATACAGTATAATAGTAGCTGAATTTTTTTTTTTTCAAATCCCCCCTTAAAACTTGCCAATAAACTCAGTAATTTGTAAAGAAAGATCAGATTTTATTACATCAGCTACTTTTTGCATGTTGCAGTATGCATGCTTTACATCAGTGGCTCGCAGCCAGACAGATGGACTGTGTTGTCTGTCTGCTAACAGATGGTTTGTTTGTTGCACTGGCACATTACAATAAATGGGAACATCACTGGAAACTGGAACAGTTCCGTCTTCGCGGATCTGTCCCATGAGGGAGACAAAGGGAAGTTAATTCATAGATTGGTTTGGTCGTCACTGCCAGTATCGATACTGAATAAAAGGCTCCAAATTCCAAGACTGCAGGGGCCATTCTACTTCCTGGGTTAGTAATATGCAATGTGTTATTTAATGCATGTAAACAGTGGAATTACTTGAAGAGACGCGCATCGTCATCATCAGAACTGAGTTTCTCAGTCAGAATCTGTGTCAAATTACAAGACAGAAGAGCTAATGCAAAGTAAATAAAGATTTATTTTTTAACTTAGGATTTAGACACCACCACCAAGGAGGCAACAACCCACTAACCCTTTTCAGTTCTGTGGTTTTGTACAAGTTAATACAAAATCTTGAGAAAACAAACTCTAAACGACAGAAAAGTTCCTATTTTATTCATTTCCTGTATTAGTTTGCTGCTTGCAGCGGCTGCATTAGTGTGAAATGTATGTTTCAGACGGTGTAAATTAACAGTAATAGCACGTGAAAATTAGAAAGTGGTTTTTTTTTTCATATATTTGTCAGTGTGCAAACTTCTCCACCTACACAGTAGAGGAATGACTTCCTGTAACACATTAGAGAAATCTGTATCCAGACTGAGGTGGATCACAAATGGAACACAGAGCGTCGGAGCTGTGAAATTAAACATTCTTTAGGCATTTGCAACATTATCTGTTAATTGAAATCTGTATTTCAGAATGAGCAGCTCGTTTCCAGCAATCGCACCTCCTGACAGGTGAGTCATTTTAGTCAGGAGAGCCAAATCCAGCTGGTATCTGCAAGAACTTTTGTTGCTTTTTCAGAGCAGGAAATTGTCGCACATTCAGCCGTGTTCTGTGGCTTTATTGCTTCAGCGGCAACACTGCCACAACGAGGAATCACCAAATGTAATTTCATCTAGAAAAGCCATTTCTGCTGACATTATACTTAAGACTCCCCCATTTCATTAGCACTTGTTCCAAAGCACACCGTGTGATAGGGTCTTTGTCAAATTTTGGTTGTAGAGCTGTTTAGCCGTGTACAGCGTAGAAAATGACTACGACATGACAATTTTGCTCTGAAAAAAATGAGAAAACTTTAGAAGTTGCATGCAATAATGGAATATACTATTACGTATATTATAAATATTAATATTAAATGACTTTATAAAGATGTTCCTCAGTAGCATGATTTTTTAATATACTAATTATTCACAACTCACAGTCACTACCCAGATGCTAATAATCCTCTATATTTTATATTTTTATTTAATTTCTGTGTGCAGCACAAGCTAATAAATAATTCCTATCTACAGTAAATCTATTTGCAGTTTTTTTTAATTTAATTTAATAACACATCCTGGTAGCTGTAAAACAATTTCAATGTAATTTCATGGTTTTGCATTGTTAATAATGTCATTTCCCCTCCAGTTGTACATTGTGTAAGGAATTGGAGTATGAAATATCAGAAATGGAACTTAACATCAGAACATAAGTTTACTGTGTTCTAAACATAATGGCCTGTAGTTAGCACCTAGCTGTCTGGATAACGCTGGCATGTATGGAACCTATAAATACTTGAATCTGTGTGGCTGAAAAGATAATTTGAAAACAGCTACATTTTAACTTTCCCTTTTCACTTACATGAGAAAATTCCACAAACTTTGCTGTTCACTCCCCTGTTTATGTCAGCTTCCTTTGGGCCAGCCATCTGTTTGAGGAGCGGCTGGCCTCCAAGAGGGCAGAAGGCAGTCCAGTCTTCTCAGCTGATGCTCTGTGCATGTCAGGTAACCTAGTTTTAGTCAGAATGAAAGAAAAATGTTGTGTTTGACCTGAATGAAATTGTGCTTGCCCCTGCAACTTTTGGAAGAAGAGCACTACAGGACCTTCCTCATGCTAACTTGACTCAGAGTATTCCAACTTTTGTGTTGCCATGGACACAAAACAATATATTTTGCTGTGATTGGGGTCTGAAAAGAAGTGGAACAAGAACAACACTAGTGGGTGGCATATGGGGGTCTTGCTCAACTCACACAAAAGCAGCAGGTGGTTGGTGACTGCAGAGCACCAGAGTGCCTCTGCTGAATGTTAACGCTGCAGTTTATAGCAGCGTATTATCCATACTTCATAGCTGCATTTAAGATTATGGTAACTTGGTTTTCCCCATCAGAAAAAAGTGGTCAGTGCTGTGCAGCTAAATACACGTGCATTAAAGTTCCTATGTCTGCATATACATACAAAATATACTGCTTGTGCAGCTATAAGACACACTTTCAGCAGAAGTCTCCTCTTACACATTCTATATAGAATTGAGATTAACACTTGATATGGTACATTATGGTACGGTACGATCTTTCACCTTCAACTTAACACTCTTAGCTGTCCTCCTTTAGGAATGAACATTTTAAGATTCAGCCACACTCTTTTATGTTTTTTTTTTAATGTCAGCGTTCCAGCAGATGCTGCTGTTCCCAGTCAAAACTAAGCCACGCTTTTAGTTCATTATAGCTAATTTATTGTGTGTCCAGGCTCTACTGCCAAATGGTAGCTGGGAATAGTTACATGTGGACAGGGAAGGATTTACAATTGAGGCCACGCTGCAGAACTGCTCAGAATGGTTAGGCGGCTGTTAGCTCTCACTCCTTTGCTGCTTCAGGTGGTTTTGTGGTTAGTTTTTCCAGGTTATTGATGCCCAATTTTTGCATTCAGTATTATGTGAAAGAGATTCTGGATCATCTAATTAACATCCAATTATTACATACACTGATAGAAAGTTAATAATGGGACTTACATCTGACACAAACACAGATATATATTATATTTTTTGCAGTCAGGAAGCTGCTATTATCTGCCATTATGCAGCACAGCCTCTCCATCAGCCTGAAATGGCAGTAACTCCAGTCCACCTTAAAAAAAAAAAAAAAAAAATCAAAATAACAATGGGTTTTATGTGGCATTGTTTCTCAAAATTGGCTGTTATTGTGCCATTGTCAATAAGTGTCCTGTAAACAGAATGTGAACATATCTTTAGTGATATTTTAAGCAAGGAAGAGTGCCTTTCAAGGGGGATTGTGGTTACTAGGCAACAAGCAGCAGAACCAATTGAGGACTACGGTGAAAAAAAGTTTTCCTCTCTCGCTCTCGCACACACTCGCTCTGCCATTCACATGTGTAAGTCAGTGCTTTGCCTGCAACCAAAATCCCATGTGAATGGGGTTTGACCATAGATAGGGGACTTAACCCATTTCTTATGCTCACGTGTAGGATTTGGGTTCAATTGAAACTGAAAGGGAAAGCTTAGGTAGCAGAGAGGGCAGACAAGTGTTGGTGAAAATCCATGTTGGTATGCTTCTGATAGCATCCTGGTTGCCTTTCCCCATTTTCCCTTTTGAGAGGTTTAGGAGCTGGAAAGCAACAGCAAAAATTGATGTTGATGCATTTTTTCCTCGTAAAAGAAAACTGCTAAGCTGAAAAATCCTCCACGGAAAGAATAAAAATGGGAAAGTTTGCATTGGTGGTGTATATAGGCTTGTGTTTTTGCTTGCACACTGTCAATTACACATGCAAAATGAGGAAGCTGATTGGACACGAGTATCTGCAGACATTAAACTATGGATTAGTTTGCTATTTTTGCTGTCAGCAGATGCATGTGAGAACATTACCTAAACATAGAGCTTTGTTGGTTGTTTCAGCAAGAGTATTATAATGGCATGATATCTGCTCTTAAAGGCACGCAAACACAAAATGTACCTTTCAATTTTGGCAAGGATGTGAACTGTTTGGTATATTTTCATACAGTGCTCAAAATTAAATATGATTTGTTAATTTCAGCTCAGGGATGTAGCCCAGTATGCTCTCAAATATAGTCTATTTGAGATCAGACCCAGCTGAGTCAAATCAGGCCTGAGGTTGGAAGCGTGAGTCACAGACTCAGACACCATCTTGGTAAACGTCACAAATTTGTGTTTATCCATTTGTACGGTATGACTTTCTCCCAGAAAAACAGAAGTGGGATTATGAAAGAGCCTTTCTTTGCAGTATTTATAATTTTGCTTTTCTGTGCATTTGTTTGTTTAGCTTTAAGTGGCTGAAGTGAATCATTAATCACTGAGTTTTCAGCAAGTATGAGTGCACAGGGCAGAAATGCAGGCTAGCACATTTAGCATTATGCTATACCCTTTCAGTGGACTTATCTAACACTATATCACATTCCCTATGATGATGGATGAGAAAAATAACTGAATGTGTTGTTTGGTTACAAATGACCTTAGCCGCCTGAGAAATTGAACAGCAGTATGCTGCTGTGTTTCAAAAAAAAGAAAAAGTTTTGGGAGTCAACCACAACTGACACCAGAATTTGTCAAGGAAACCTGTTCTGATGGTACTGCCGAGATGAGGATCCAATGATGTTTTAATCAGCTCATCCAAGACTCTGGATTCTGTCTGAAACAGCCCTGCGACTGCTTTATACCTCACCATATTTGTCTTTAACCAGGGTGCAACTGCTGACTGATGAATCAACCTCACATCGAGGAGATCACCGCTGCTGGGGGTTGGAGGTGGAATATATGTTCACCACTTTCATCTGTGGCCAAAGGCAGAAGCACGGAGCCGAGGAATGGAAAAGCTGGACTCCACCTTCGGTTACACATCCCATACAGCTAAAGTGCAGATCAGATAGACCCTAAGATACACAGTGGTACATGTCCAGAGTGGAATTCTGAGTCAGTCAGACAAAAACAAAAAGAAAATCCCAAGAAGTCAATGGCCTGAGCACAGTCACTTCACTGATATACAGCAATGTACTGCTAATCAAGCTTGTAACTGAACCGTGTTCACCTCTTCAAACTGGTGAGTGATCACACTGATCAAACAGACTGTCCTATAGGCTTCAAACCTATTTAAGTATAGTGAGTTTCACCTGCAATCAGTCGAACCTTAATGACAATAGATTCCAGGAGGAACAGCCTCTCTCTGGGAGATAGCTCTCTGTCGGTTTAGAATCAAACACTGATGCTCAGGGACCAACGAGGTGGAGCTCCCAGCAACAGAGTGAAGCCCTTCAAACTAGTTTATGGATTGAGAAAGTCTCCCTGGAAGTTCTTTGTGTTTAAGTGTTGAGAGAAAGTAGATGCAATCCCATTAGTGTCGTTGAACACGCATTTGAGAAAGTGAGACACTTCTGAAAAACAAAAAGACCCCGATCATGTGGCAGTAACTTCTGATACAGTAGGTGAAATCTGATTATGCTATGTCACTCCTTTCTCAAAAATAAACTATTTTAACATATTATATTCCCCCTAAGGCAGCTCAACCAAATTTAAACAATTTCCTGTCACTGTTTCATGTTAGACAGATTGCTAAAAATTTCTGTTTTGTCACCTACCTCAGGCAGACACTGCTTCAATTCCTACAAACTATTTTATTCAGGTGGCAGAGAAACCAGTAAGTCTGTTCACTCCCAGCATTTGATTTTGATTTCAACAAGGGAAACAATTTGGGCAAAAAAATTTGGCGATTAAAGACACATAATAGGGTTAAAGCATGGATTATTAGTCAAAATGTAAGATAAATGAGTAAACAAACATAAATGAATGACTGTAAATGGTCTTCTTTACATTACATAATGAGGTTAAACTCATAGTTTCACTGTTATTTAGCAGATGTTGGGGTTAAAAAATAAGTTACAACATCGTGATGAATTCTAAATACAGTTTAAACATTATTGATTTTAACAGGTGGAGGAGGAAGATGATGATTAAACAGGAGACACACTGATGACTGTAGAAGTTTGTCGTCTGCTTCACAAACACACATACAGATCCAGGATTAAATTCAAGGAAATAAATCATTTAAATGGATGCTACTATAGAGGATATTTGGGCAGAGACGAGACTGGTGAATCAGATTAGAGTTTCTCCAAACTGCTACATGACAGCCAAGTGTGACAGAGCGCATGTGTGATTCTAAGGAAGTGATGATCAGTGCATCATGCAAATCAGAGGGGTCAGTGAAAAACTGGAATTCAGGGGAGGAACAAGTCGGCTTCTGACTATGAATCAGAGCTAGCATGTGGTCATCACACCTGCCACAATATTACAGCTTTGATGAATATTCGGCTGTCACTGTGAGAGGCCCGCAGGAAAACAGAGTTAGGACTGTTTAATATTCTCCATCTCGTGGGTTTTAGTGTTTTCCAGAGGGCTTAGTGATGGTCATTACACGCTCATTATCCCATGTCATCATCCCCTCTTGCGCTGCAATATCAAGGATGAGAAGTGGATGAATACACGTGTCCTTCCGTGATAAATTGCATTTTTGATTACAAGCAAGTGTTCTGCATAGCTTTGTGTATATGAAAATATATTGTTGAAGCTAAATCTGGTTCAAATCAGAAGACAGAATAAGGAATGATGCGTCCAACAAGGTGATTCATGACATTTGATGTTTGATGGGAATGGGAAACAGTTGTTGAAATATATCCTTGAGGTTTTATGCTAATTGTAAAGTGAGACAGGTAGATAATACAGGGAAATGAAACAGGACAGAGCAGCAGTAGTTAGCATGATAAACGATTCCAGCTCCAGTTCCAGCTCAGATTTGTATGTCAGAAACTGTAAGTTTAAAAGTTGTTTGAGGTTTTTCCTCTCCCTTAAAGAGCAATTTAGCTTTAAAAGCCTCTTCCCATATTTAAAGATTAAAAAAGCAGTGCCAAACTTGTGCTACTGACTGAAAGGATGCACATTTAGAACAGGGTGCTCATTGCGCAAAGAAATTTGAAATTAAGACTCAAGATAAACAGTTTCCTCAATCAGCATTGTCAAAGAAATAAATCTTTGTATATTACAAGACTTATGGAATAACTGTTAATAAGCAAGATTTTTCCTCTTCATTGTTGGTAAAAAATAAAAAAATAAAAAAATAAAAAAATCTAAGTTTATCAGCCACATTTGCGATTAATTGGATTAATCCACAGTCACCCAGTAATTAATGTGATTTAAAAAAGTTCTGACATCCTGGCTTTAAAGACGAAATAAATTTGATAATTTGTGATGATGAATAGTTCTTTTGGGGGATTTAGAGGAGAGCTGAATACGTTCCTTTATTTATGAAACATTAAACAATAATGATGTGTTGATTTTCAAAATAAAAGCCATGTCAGCAGTGACGGGCAGTGTGGGAGCAGACCTCTGCCAAGCAGCCCATTCCCCCACATATTGTGATAAAGAGTTCCTCCAAAAAATATTAAAAAAACATAATCTGGATCATCAGCAAAATATAGTCATCTGTTTCTTGTCCCATTATCAACATAATCTAAAATTTCATTAAAATCTGTTCACAACTTCTTGGGTTATTTAGCTAACACTCAAACAAACAAACAAACAAACAAACAAACAAACAAACAAAAAGGTATGTAGATAAACGCCGGTAAAAACACAAGGTCACTGGTGGAGGTAAATCTATGAACCCAACAGAGCAGATTATTCACCAGTTAATGGTAGCGGTATTCTTACATCAACATACAACATCCTTCAATAAAAAACAACGTTGTTACGGTCTTACCTTTACTTGTAAATAAAGTCTGTTTCAGTCTGGTTACAATTAAAGTCTAATTGTAACCAAAGACTGTTAGCCATAGGTAAATGTCATCCAAATGCTTGATTGTGTGGAACTGTTTGACAATTGTCCAATTAACAAAAGTTTGCTGTTTGCTCATTGTGACTTCTTCTTCTTCTTTTTCTTCTTCTGCTTCTTCTTCTTCTTCTGCTGCTGCTTCTGCTGCTGCGGAGTAGCACAAGAATCTCAGGGCTCCCTAGCGCCCTCTGCCATGAGTCAGGCATCCTGTGTGCCTCACTGGAAGACTTTTTTCTAATGATTTAATGAATAATCTGCGAGCATGTTACAGAAATACATGTCATATCATATCCAGATTATGAAAAGACAGATAATCATAGTATTTGAAAATCTTATTTGCAGAGGCAAATATCAACATTTATTACATTTTAAATTAAACTTTTTTTTCAAAATTTACTGGTGAGGCCCTGCCTCCAATGCCGCCCCTGAATGCAGGTCACTGCCTGTCAAACATAATCAGCGCAGAGACTAAATCACATCAGCAAAGTTATTTTTCCATTACTAAAACAAGTCAAATATACAAAAGACTTCTATCCTTACAGTTGTGGAGGAAGGTTCTGCTTTCCAACCACCTACCAGCGCCTCACATGTTGCAAGATAAAGGAAATTGAATTAATCCAACATGGACTTACTTAAAAAGTCAATATGCAGGGTTTTCAGGTAGGAATCAGTTTCTTACGTATTGTTGAATTTCTCCTGATGGCTTTGGTCTGAGTGACGTTGCCTGCTGGTTCATTTGCACCTACTAAAGGCTGTCAGCCGGCCCTTGTTTAAAATTGTCTGGAAATTCTCTTGAAGCAATCTGTGCCTTGCTTTGATGAAAGCATTCCTTGAAGGAGCACTTTGTATAAAATGCTCTGCGAGGTTATTGCTGATGATGACACATCAGTGGGGTCAATAGGAGAAAAGCGTCTGCTGTGGGACGATTGATTCACTTAATCAAGATCCGTATCGGCGTGCCACGCAGCATGTTGCGGCCTGATGGCGTGAGGAGAGTTCACCTTGGGTGTCAGCTTTGAAGAGGTGAAAACACTTCTGACATGAACTCATTGGAGGTTAGGGTTAGGGTTAGCAGATTATGTCATATGGATCAAATGATCATCTCTGTTCTAAATGAAGGGCGTGATGGCAATGAAACACAGAAATTGCTTTGTCTTATTATTATATATGATCAAACTGATTTATCCTCCAGCAGGAGGAAAACCATCAAGGAAAAAGCTGCTTTTGGAGAGATTTAATAATAGTTTTGTCTTGACTGAAAAGGTTAGGTCTGTGTAGCTGAAAGACTGGTGAAAAGGAGTGTAAATGCAGCCAAAACAGACATGACTAAGAGCTTGAAACAGATTTGTGGGATCTAGCCAGAATGAAGCCGGGCTGACTCAGTGGAAGGTCTTCGTGATAACAATCGTGTTAATTTCAAAAATCAAAGCTGATGCATGAGAGAGCAAGAGCTTATGGGAAACATAAATACATTAATGATAAGAAAGAACCTGGGTGCAAAATATTTACGATATTTAATAAGTAAGAATGTTTAAAGACACTTTCAATGAGGTTTTTTTTTGTTGTTGTTGTTGTTTTAGGTATTATCATATTTGGGGATGTTTTCCATTCTGCTTGCCTGAGGTGCAGCCGTGATGGGATTTACAATGATGTGCAGAGCCTGGCACAGACATGGTTTATCCATGCAGGCCTTACGTAACATCTGCCAGGTCGCCTCATTGAAGGGACAAGACCTCAAGCCCATGCAAAAGTTGATGACAAGGTCGAGCAACATAAAAAAACAAAAAACAAACTCATGGCTACAATTACAGAGAAATGTGCCACAGGGAAAGAGTTTGACGGGATGTTTAGTTGGACTTGCATTTTTCATTTATTTTTAGCTTTTGCTGTTTTGTGACGCTTTATAAATGGAGAGTAAATATGATAAAGAATAATGCAAGATGGAAACCTTCTATTTGGAAACCTTCTCCTTCATCACATATCTCTAAACATAAATACTTAACTGCTTTTCATGAATCAAATATAAGTGCAAAATTTTAGACTTTTGTGATAATGTTTTTTTCAAAGTGCAAATTAAATATACATCACAAAATTGACCTATATAATTTGCAATGATAGAAAAAGAAAACTGAATCCAAGATAAATGACTACTTTTATGGAGTGATGGCCTGTGAGAAACCAGGCAATGGTCCTGTAAGGTACTTTTCCAAAGCAACTTCAGTTTGTAGTATCAGTGTGAATTTCAGCAATAAAATCTGTAAATTATTATGATATTCTCAAAAGGTCTGGAGAGAATGCTGTACAACCTAGAAATGATCCCTTTGTTCAGTCATTTTTGTAAATAATTGGACTCTTCAGTTTCGGTACTAAAGAGAGATGTAACTAAAACACTGGAACCATCGGGGGAGCCAGTGTGGGAACCATTCCCTGGGTCATATCAGACCATTATGACCAGATAGAAACTTTTATTCCAGTCAGGTGGATTTGTCTATCAAATTTTGATCAAGGAAGTAATCAAATTGATCATTTAGATTGATTGTTTATTTATTTTACTACTACTACACTTACTGGTACTTGTTACTCACAGTTGAATAGCAGTAAAAAATGCAGTTAATGCTTAGGGCAGATTGGAAAACTCATCACAAACTGGTCCAGTAATCTGTCCTTTCTGGGAGGTATTCTCCAGTTCTTCTGTTGCTCCGAGCCTGTGTGATTTTATAAAACAGCTCCTTCGTCCAGCTGATTGACTTGATTGGGTATTTGAGCCAGTGATGTGAAGGACACCAGAGCAGAGATACTTAATGAAGCAGAAAGCAACCTTATCATGACTCACGCCTTACTGCTGTTGGCAGTTGCTATTGATTTCTCTTCCAAATTACCTCCATTTCTTCTCAGTGGTCTCCGCACATCTGGGCTGCCAACCTCCAGCCAGATGTGTTTATTGGCTTGAGCAGTATATCCATCCATCTACTTATCCCTCATCCATTCCACAGGCAATCAGTTTTCTTTATAAAGTGTATGTATATATATAT
>BJFM01000495.1:393889-406783 GCA_016586285.1 Arothron firmamentum | reverse complement strand
ATATATATATATATATATATATCATCCACTTTTTGTCATCTTTGAGGTGTTGCTACTCCATGATTAGAGTCCATCTGTGATAAATTCAATTTAATCAACTAAAGAATTTTTTGCATCATTGAAGGTTCCCAGGAGCTCAGTGACCTCCATCGTTCTGAAATAAATGAGGTGTGGAACAACCAGGACTCTTCCCAGAGCTGGACCTTAAAACCAAACTGGTAAAAAAAGTGACACCAAGAGCACTGGTGGTCATTTCTGGATTGTAGCTTTATTGTTCTATCAACAAATAAATATGTATCATTGTGCGTTCTACATTTTCCTTATGCAGTTTTTGGAATTATCTTATGTTTTAACAAGGACAGTGTGAGCATATGAGAATCAGGTTTATGGATGACATTTTTCTTAATTTGCAGGGGGTTATCTATTTCACCACTCTGCCAAAACACAGAAGTAAATGACACACGGAACTGGAAGTGCCCCCTCCCCCAAAGGCCCTGCCACCTGGTGGGTGTCTTTTTGAGATCTTAATGGCCTAATTATCACAGCCACAGTAGAGATCAATGGCAACCTGCCAGCCAGAGCTCACTTCACAATGTGGGATGTGGACAGGCCTGAACAGATATATGAGGGCCCTCTGATTTTGTGACAGCTTATTTGCCAAATTTCCACCAAAAGGTAGGCTGTGGAGGCTGCTCCCTTTGTGAACACGAGTCCTGTTTATCACATGCTGAATATGCTGACGTTATATTGCTGCATTAACTTCCCTGTCAGTCCTCAGAGTTTCCTATATTACAGCCAGCAGCAACTTATAGATCTTAAACGTGTCTTATCTCTCAGTGGAACCAAAATATATCCCCCTGCAAAGGAATGATAAAGCAGCAAAGTTGTCAACCTGTAGAATAGAATTTATCGACTTCTTCATTCTACGGTTGGGACGATATACGATACTTATTATCATTGGCATAGATCATTGTCCAGAAAGTCACATGAGCTAATCACTAAAACAAGAAACCCAATAAACACATAACTGAGACACATAACAAGAAACCCAGACCACAGACTAAGCAAGGCAAAGGTCACAGGTGGACCAGGTGAGGTAGAGCAGGACACAGGTGGAAGGAAATGGAGCAATCAGAAGTCAGATGCACTCAAAGAAATGAAAAAACCTGACAGGGAAAAAAACAACGTTCTTGAAAGTAAAACAAAAAGTAAAAGTGGAACTGACCCGAAGAGGAATCACGAATATAATTTTACTGTTTAATCCAGAAACCCATTACAAAACATGAAAAGGAGTACATGAGGCCAGATAGTATAAGAAATAATGAAAATCAGTGCAAAACAAGGACAAATAAACACAATAAGGCAACATCTGCAAGTAGAAAAAAAATCAATCCATGAACAACTTTCAGGTTTGAACGCAACATTACAACCTGATGTAAAACATTCCTTAGAGACTGAATTCCATGTTTCCCTTGAAGGACAAATGTCGCCTATAAATATATGTTGTGCAAAAGCCCCACTTTAGAGGCAGTTGCCTCTTGGCATCTGCCGTTAAAAACCTTCCTTTTACTGCCTTTGGGCAAAAGATTTCAGCCCACGTATGTTGCCATGCTGAAAGTCATGTTTCAAGGTCATGTAGCAAAGACAAAGGTGACTCAGTGCTCATTGTTAGGGTGTTAGATGTAATCATCATGTTATCATCTCATTTATTTTTCCCTTCATGTTAATTATGTCCAAGTGATTTTTTTAAAGTAAACATTCTTTGGAATTGGGATGAAAGTAATGACACCTTGATTGGTTGACTCCAAGTTGTAGCTACGCTAGCATTTGCTGTGGCTGGATTTGGCATTTAACAACAGGTTTGATACACTGCAACTCGTTTGGGGAGAAGGCTATTTCTTTATTTATATTTTATATCAAATTGTGGTTGATGTCAGCTGTGATGGATTTAGTTTTTCAATCCCAGACAACATCCTGTTTGTGTGTACTTTAGACATGCATACTGAATAAACAAAGCACACCTATTGTCGTGCTACCTGGGAAAAAAAGAAAAGTTCAGCTAAATGCTCCAGTTTTTCCTAGAAAGCAGCAGTCATTCAGATAACAAGATGAAATGCTGACGTTTATAATTCTCCCTTGCTGAGCTTGAAGGGGATTGATGCACCATATGAGGATTTCTGCACTGAGGTGCCTCAGGACACCAAAGAGACAGCTCTCAGTTGGTGAAGCCTTGAACTTAATGGTACTCTGCAGAGCATTCAGGGATGGAGGGTACCAAGGCTGACTACTGTTTTTTCAACCCCTCTGGGATATCTCAGCAAATTAATTTTCACATGCTTTTTTTCAACAACAGTGTGGCTCAAGGTTTACTTTCTGAGTTTATCTGAAGAGTTGATGTGTGCTCTTTTACCATAAAAAATGTAGAACCAACACACAAACACAGAGAATACTAAAACGCTTTCATATATGTTGGAGTGGAACCCCAGGAAAAGCCTATTTTACCTTGCGGATTCTGTGTATTGCAGTTCTTGTGAGGCTCCAACTCCACCTTTAGACGGCTGATTATAATACGTAAATTGGATTTTGAGTAAAACATCCATCTGGTTTATTTCTCATTTTCCCCAAACTTTCAACAGGGACTCACCAGGGTTATATCAGGAAAGTGAAGATGCTGTCTACCATCTCCTGATTTCCTCTAAATGGAATGATGTTGCAAATTAAAATGTAATAAAAGCCATTATTCATAATTATGTTCACAACTTGAGCATCTACTAACACCCACATTGATGGTATGTGATGCCTTGTGGGCTGTAAAGAGGTCAAGACTGAGAAAAAGGCAGGCTAAAAAGAATAAAATGATTTCTAAATGTTGCCTGTACTCACTGCTAATTTGCCCTATGTGGTGGAAGAAAACAATAGGGTGAAAATAATTTAACTGGTTGTCTTTAACCAGGGAAGATGAGAAATAATGAGCAAACAGCAACAATAAAAGCAGAATAATGCCAGGATTAGCAGTGCCCTTACAGGCTTCTGTCCAGCCTGGTTTATTATTTACAAGTTGTGTGCTCTGAAGGCTGCAGCCTGAGATAATAATATTGTCTTCACCAGTAGAAGCAATAAGAGTAAGCAGAAAAACTTGAGGCACACCTCACATCACTCTCCCTCTCCCTGGTGGAGGAAGGAGAGGAGGATCATGGGTAGTCATTAGTGTGCTGGCAGTGATGTTTTTTATTGTTTATTGAAAATTCATCCAGTTTCTGTGGAAGACGTATCCTGATGGGACAATAATTTAAGTGGAACTGTCCTGCACAATCTCAAAGTTTTGATTTTCTGCATTGAAAGCTAAAGCTGTTTTTAAACATCTGAATTTAACTCTGCTTTGACTTTTCTTTCAAAGTTCAGACCAAACCTGTGTAGAAACATTACCCAAAGAACTTTTGGGCATGTTGTGAACCAAAAATTGGATCATATTCACTATGCGGCTCTCTCTTTGTCTTTTGGAATACTTTTGCTTGTTCGTCTTTGTACTTTGTTCTTAGGAGTGATGCATTTGTGTTCTCCCAAGGCACTTATCTGGAACTAAAAAAGCAAGTGTTATCTAGAGCATGGTGATTCAAAAACAGGTCATGCAGAGATCTTGGTGGTGAGGGTGGGTTAAGGAGCCCTTGAGTGAAGTTATTAGAAGAAGAACTGTCTTCTTTGGCTGCTGTTAAAACTACAATGTGTTACAGTGTCTGCTTTAACAAAGAGTTCACTGGCTGGTCAGCCCTGAGGGATAGCTGCAGGGCAGTGGGATCGAGGGGGGATTGCAGCCAAACACGCAGGTAAGTGTGTGCTCATCTATTAAAGACATGATCACTGTTTTTTTATGGGTCCAAGAGAACCAACTCATGGTGTTAGCGATTTGAATAACCCATCACAGAGTTATATAAAGCAACTAATCATTTATGCCAATGTTAATACTAATAATCGTACCCAATTTGTGATATTCTTAGTTTTTAATCTGCTGCTATGTATTGGCTATGATTCAGTAATGGCAGCCACGCCAGTGCCAAAAAAAGAGGCGCGCAACCCTTTTACAGCCCCGCTCTCCCTGAACATGTGCTACACCGTGTGAACCACAGAAAATTGGTTGAAAACAATAGAGCAAACATCCTGAGGGACTTCAAGTTCCGGACCGTCAAGCAGCTGTTGGCCAGCCAACCACACATTGTGGTGGTTGACAAGGAGCAGAAAAGGGCAGCCGCAAAAGACGAGGCAATCCCAAGTGACAGCAACAGCATTGGAGAAGAGCATAAAAGATCCGGAAATATCAGGAACTGATTCAACTACGGGAAACAGTGTAAAAGGTGAGATCCAAAGTGATCTCAGGCGGTAAGGCCTGTGACCCCAAACCTTCGGCAGACATCTGAGGTCTTTGTCAAAAAGGATGCAGTTCAGACATTCAGAAGTATTGAACATTTCTTATGATTTCCTTTGCATGTTTGTATTTACACCCACTGGTATCTGCCCCAATGACAGGCTTTTGATGCCACAATATATTGACCAACACATTATACAACATAAATATTCCGAGAGTTTCATCCACTATAACACTGAACATTAAACTTTGATAATATGGAATCCATACACTACAATACAAACAGGTCGTTAATCAAACAGGTCGCTAATCTGGAGTGTGTGAATTCTTGAAAAGGGCTCCCATTTTCATTCATATGGAAAAAAAATCCTCTTCTCAAGGTTTAAATGAGACGAGTTGTTCTTGGGTAATGTGCAGTCGCTCTACCCATCAGATTAATAGAACAGCATCACTGCCACATATCGGGGCATTAGCAACACTGACAAGATAAACAGAGTGCTGGTTGATATTACAGCAGCGATCATGTGTTCAGCTGTGTGTCACCATTCAATCATAGCCTGTCAAGCTTGTCCAGGCCTCCACGAAGGCTTGCAGGGAGATTATTTGTAGGGAGCAAAGCAGTAATGCTGCTTGGGAGGACTTCTCAGGTCATGGTCCAAGTCAGAATAATGACAGGAAAATTGGGAATTTTGAGGAAGCTGTCACTTGTGCAACTGGGCACCTACTAATAAAGTTGTCACTGGGAAGGAAATTACAGATGTTTCAAGCCAACCAGTAATGTTTGGCAAAGTTTCCACACACTTAAATGGAAGGTGACCAGTTCTGCCACGGCCTGTCATTCATACCTGTATCACCCATGCTTAGTGTGATAAACGTAAGTAAATTAAAACTACTGCAGCACTTATCTTGCTTTGTTACGTTGGAATCTCTTACACGATGTTACCTTTCTGTCCTGTAGATGTCAAAACAAACGATAAAATAAATGTGTTAATTTGTTATTAACAGCCCACGTGTGACTGAGCTCAGTGTAATATCATGGTGGTACTGAGTGAAATCCTCCCAGAGCGTAGCCGTGTTCCTCCACAGACAGGTGCATGACTTGCTGACAGGATCATTCTGTGTTAATTAGTGTTTTGTGAGCTCGTACACACACACACAAGATGATGCTCACAGCATCCAGGTGTTACTGTTGGCATCTCAAACATCCCAATGTTGGACCGAAGTCACTGGGTGAATTCAACTATTGGAAGAAGCAAAAGCCGCCGCCGTCATAAGAAAGTATTAAAGAGACAAATGTTTTACAATCGTGGCCACAGCTTCTGTCCATCACAGCTGGAAGGTTTCATAAATTCCACGAAGGGGGGACGTTATTTCTTTTTGGGGCATTGTCAGCAAGTGTTCAGCTGCTGCATGTTGTGCCATCTGCTTTATTTATGATTTTTAATTTTAAGATATTAAAAAGCTTACTATCGGATATGTTATAGAAGGTTAAATGATAGTTTTCATTATGTACAAATGTGAGATGAGCTCATCTCCCTTTGAGAATTCAGAATAGTTTAACTGGTTTTAGCTGGCACATGCATCAGCACAGGTCCACCTCAGTGGCTCAAGGTTCAATGGGCAGTTGTTTTTCCAAAACCTCTTTTTCTAAGTGAAAAGAGAAATGACTTTTTTTTCCCAGAACTGCCTTTGTAAAAATCAAAATAAAGCCAGTTATAAAAGCACATCTTAAAAATCAAGGCCCCTGCCTAATGCCTTTTACCTGCAAGGTCAATTAAAGAATATAAATGTTTTTGTTACGTTGCTGCCATGACAAATCAACAACTGAACTGGAACATATACCAGTGCTGTGGCAGCAATATTTCATATTTAGCGCGCACTGACTATGACAAACAGCAGTGTACATGCTCCATATTACCCAAGGCCTTGTATCACCTTGAGAATTTATTCAACTTTGCCAATCCATAACACCTCCCCGAGTAATTATACCATGGCAGCTTTTTTTTTTTTTTTTTTTTTAGCCATATCAGAATTCCCTTATTTGTTTCTTTGTGTCTCCAAAGAACTCACTGTTTCTTATCCCTCACCAGAACTGACAGTGATGTAAAAATGCATTGCAGTCAAGCAATCCACTCTTGACTGGCTATGGCTCCCGCGAGGGATCGTACTCCCCACAACAATGAGCTGCTTAGACCGCCAGAGGACACGATGCCTGCCCAAAGAATAGAGATAAAGAGACAAGATAGACGTGAGGGCTGTAGACGAGGAAAGGGAGGAGGAAGTGGAGGTTATGAATTTAACATACAACAGATGTTGAGCATATAGCACCCTGGGATACATGAAGGGATCACTGATAGCATCCAAACGCTGAATCACAGTGATTCACAGTCAGCACGTTAAGAGATACAATGTCTTATGTAATTACATACAGAAAAGAAAATACTGCTATGGCTTATTTCACGTTGCTATCATTGGAAGTATCTGGAATATCTTCACTGGTAAGTGTCCTCATTAAACACGATTCACACCGAGACACACCCCGAGATTCTCTTTGCCTGTCTGAACCTGAGGTTCTACGGTGACCTTGGGAAGGACGACGTAAGCAGAAAGAAGGAATGGATTCAGACAGTTTCTTCAGTAAACGCCCGAATCAGCATTTTGTCATAGAATATTGATGTAAACGTCTGGTCTGCTTCCATATTACTGTTTATTTTTACCCTCTTTTTGATGCCACAGAGCAGAATTATTTCCTCAGGGTTTTAGTTCCTCATATCCAACTGAAAAATATTCCAGTGCATCAAACAAAGAACTTCAATTACACTGTCATTTTAAGGACCTTGACAGACTGAGGTAAAAATCAATAAATGTCTCTGTTTTTTTTTTTAGTTCTTCAAATCCTTTCAGGTCATTTCTGTCTCTGAGCTGTAGCTGTTTGCTTGAGAAATTTTTTTTTGGAGCTTTATTGCCTTTGAGAAAAGATGCCCATCCACTTAGACCTTTCCTCATCTCAGAAACCTGATTTTATTCACATGTTTGTCATGCAGATTGCAAAAAATCACAATACTTCTCAACTTCCTCCCCTTAAAGAGTATCAGAGAACCTATGGTGGTTGTTGGAAAACAAAATTTATTTTCCTACAAATGTTTCTCAGATGTTTTCCAGTCTAGAGGTCGGCAGACATACCAAACTTAGTGTGGTCATATTTGTATATGTCATTAATTTCTAACAGCTGACGGGATTTAAATTTGCCAATATTCCATCATTCTTTTCCTTTTGAACCTGATTTACTGCACCTGAACAAAAACAAGACAACAATCACAAATGTGACCTAATAGGCTGAGGAAGTAAAAAAGGAAAAGCGTTAAACCTGCAGCTACTGAAAATAGTCTCCAGTTCACCCCAATCAATTTGAAACGGATTGGCTTCTTTGCGTGTAATTACTCAAATCCAATTCGAGTCTCTTCTGGATTGTAATCTGCATATATATTAACCTTTTTTTTTTTTTTTTTTTGGCACCAAAGCTCCATTAGACCCAATGTTAGTGTCAGCTAAAAATTAAGAGGTTCCATAATTATAATCTTGTTTACATGCTCTGTGTTGAACCACCTGATTCTAATATTTGGGGATGTCAGAGAATATTTTCCTTTCTGTTTGCAGAAGTCTTCCATTCAGATGCAGAACTGGTCCAACCGAGTTTAAGTTGGGCCAACAGGATGAAACACCATGGAAACAAGCATCACGCTGAGCAACCAAGCATCATGAGAATGGCGGTCCAAGTGCAGCCGTGCGCCAAATCCATGTGTTCTCATAAAAGAAATGCAAAATGTGAGACTTGGCCTCGTTCAGCGGGACGAGTTTCCCTCTGCTGAACAAGCGCCAATATTAGGAGATTGGCATTTTTACACTCATTATCGAAGTCATTAGACAGGATATTCAAGTCCCCGAAGGCAAAATAGCAAAGCTGTGACAAAAAGCACCAACTGCCAGAAATCTGTCCATGTTCCTGGTGGCTTCACCTCCAAGAAATAATTGCAGTTTTGGTTATTTAGCCTGATGACACATTTGCATTTTTGAGAATGGCTCGGCCAGAAGAGCTGCTCAAAAATGATGACTTAACTTGAACTCCATAACCTTTATTTCCAGACTGGCGACATCCTCTGACCTCTCGCAGTTGTGCAAGTAATTACAACCCTCGCCACGTAGCAGAGGTGAAAACAGCTGGAGAAAGTGGAGAGGTGGAACAGACCGAGAATGTTTACAGAATATGTATGATTGTCCCAGATTCTACTGATGGCCGGTTTAACATCATTTGCTCTGTGGCTACTTTTCTTCTAACCTTGACTGAATGACTTTGCAGTGTTCAGGCATCTTATTTTCTGTCTGAGCTCAACTATTTTTCACAGTTTAAAAAGTTTATTAAGACATCTTTTTCTCTCCTCTACTGGTCTTCTTTCATGTTTAAATCTCTCAATCTGACCCGAAATGCTACTTTAATGTTTGCAATAAGTCAGAATATTCCACTCCTTTCAATGTTAAGTGCAGGAAAATAGGCAGTAAAACAGAAATACACAGAGGCTGCAGATAATTTAAGCCGACAGACGTGTCATCACTTTCTTCATGCATCAAGTTGCTCATGTTATTATTGATTCAAGAGTTAACAAATGTTCTCTTATTTCATCTAAATCTCTGTAAAAACACCAGAACACCAAAGCAAGATGTTTTATTATTTTGTAGGTCTATGATCTAAACATTAATTTGACAATCCCAGTTCTTTTTAAGACTATTTCACCCGTTTCCCAGTACTGTGTTCAGGATGGTGTCTGCCCTCTGCAGTGAAGCCGTGATGTTCTGACTGACTGGATGTATTTCTTGCTGCTTTAATGTTGATGGTGATTACGGTCAGAAGCTTTCACGAGGGGCACAAGGACCGAGCACGCTCACTGGCCACCAAAAGGACATCTTAAATAGGCCCGTTAAATGATCTGCACTTCCCAAAAACAGCCACTTCAATTCCCTTCCTTATTTTAATTTAGCAAACACTTGAAGTATTTCGGAGGGTTTGTTTCCTGTTGTCAACATTTGTACATGCATTTGTAAGTCATTACAGAACAGTTCGCATGCAAAAGCTTTTGCTGGGAATAGAAATTTCTTGGGACTCCTCTATTGGCTGCCTCATTTAGCATTCCTCTATCTGATGCTCCTTTCATTTAAATACTAGGTGCCAAGTGCAGTTCCACTGTTCATGAATAAGTCATGTCCCACCCTGGGGTTTTTTCCGCTGCTAATCTTACTCACTTAAGAAGAACAGAGAAATACAAATAGAATAGGTGGATTTAGTCTTATTCAAATGAGCAGCCTATTTCTGGGTTCAAAGCCTAATTAAATTTACCATCTTTAAGTACAACAAATTCTTTGAAAAAAAAAAAAAAGAAATAAGTTGTTGTGGCCTTATGTCGCAGGATACATAGATGGATGCCCCTCTTACTTGGTGACCACATTATTGATTGGCTTAAATAAATATCCCATGTAGGGTTTAAATAAAAAGAGTTGCTCTAATTTGCAGACTCATCTTCAAATCCCGTCTCACTGACTTAGCTTAAAGTCAAAGAGAGGCGATCAGAATGTCAAATAATTGCTTTCATTTCCATACAGAATGAATATTTACTAATAAAAACCTGGTTTTCCTGTTTGGTTCAAAAAACACTGTGCTGAAAAATAGTATGCTGTATATTGTTTAAAATGTTAAACGAGGTTGTTTAAAAATTTTTTTTCCCAGCACCCATTCATCCATCTACTCGTGTTTTATTTCTTCTGCTTTATGGTAAAAGCTTGGGGAGACTCTGGAGCTCATCGCAGGACTAGCGAATAGACACTGTTTACACTCACACCAAAGATCAACGAACTAGTCAGCTCTCCCCAAGTGTGTGTCTTTGGACGGTGGTAGGAAGCCAGAGTACCTGGAAAGAACCCACACGGACAGCGGAGATCATGTAAACTGCAGACAGAAAAGCCCCTGGCTCTGGGGGATTCTTGCTGTAAAGCGGCGGTGCTAACCGCTGCACCACTGCGCTGCCCTTGTTCTTACATTACCCATTTAAACCCATACTGTGGCACTAATGGTTAGTGTTCGAATGCTGATTTGAGATAAACGAGGCCTTTTGAAAATATGAGAGTTTCTCTCTGTTTGGTGAATATAAAATAATCATTTCTTAAATCTGGACAGTGGTCTCCTCTCTGTGCCCATCTGTGCTTCCTCCTCCTCAGCCAAAGACATCCAAGCGTCAGATGCTCCTCTGAGGCGTCTCATGGCTGCACGTCTTCCAAAAGGGTGCAGCTGTCCTGGCAGGATTCCTGACAGCTCATCTCTGAACTTGCTGTACAACACTGCACTTCCCTTTCACCAGTCTCCTCCTTCGCTTTTACTTCACATAATGTGACAGCAACATTGTTTAGCATCCACAGTCAAATTAAATGTGAACATGTTTTCCAAATTGTCTGCTACGGAAACAATTTATAATGCTTGGCAGACTGAACTGAGACAGGTGTCTGCGTGCTTTTCAAATTTCGGGGCTCCAGAAGATGCAAGTCGTGAAAAATTACACCACTATTTCTACAGCCTGATGACTGAAATTATCAAGTGATGCATTTTTCTCTTAAACTAACAGGTCATGCAAAAAAGTGACATCACTGTTTCACTTTTAGCAGATGAGGCGATAAATTTGCATCTTAACGGCTCAGCAATTTTCAATGTATTAAGTGTGGGAAACAAAGATAAGTAATTTTTAAATCGGAGACTTTCTGATAAATATATTAGGAGAACCTTTTAGAAGTCCTTTCCGTCTGTCTTAATTGAGAATGTTTCCAGTAAAGTCATACATTAAGAACCTCAACAAAAACAAGAGGAAAACTCATCAAAACACTGTTTTGTGTTTTCACTTACTGGAATATATTTCTGACAAACTTGATGGTTCTTCCCATACTTTATCTTTGTTTAAAGTTTTCCATCGTGAACAATGTCAGTTGAAGGTTTTTTTTAATTAAAAAAACCTTCACGTCTTTGAAAAATATCATCGAAAGAATGAATCAACCCTTTATGTATTTGCACAAAGACAGAGGTGAGATCTGTCAAGTGACTTATACAGATGGTTTATTGTGGTTGAAAACATTCAATATTTTAATTTCACCTCTGAGACAGAAAGGATAAACTGTGTGAGTGCATTTAGTTTAAAGAGAGAACATCTAAGACAGAGTGCATCACTTTCTTTTTAATGTGCACATTTGTGCTCTTGCACGCCGCTCTGTCGGCGTGACAAAGCAGATGCCATGCATTTGGTCTTGTGCATTATCTTATCATGCTCTATCTTGAATGTATTGACTGATTGGTCACTGGTGCAAGATCTCACCGCGGCCTCATTACACCAGAGCATCTAAAATCTGCCCAGACACACAAATTTGTGACATGGATGCATCTTTTTCCTTTTCTTTAAATTCTACTACAACTAGAAAGTGCCTCTGTCTTTCGCTCTGTATTGTTCTGATGAAAATAGATGATGAACATTTTCGTAACTAGCGTGCGAGCGTAACTAGAGGGAGTGATTCAAATGGGTTTCTGCTGTCTGTTTGAACTGATGCTCTCAGGTTAAGTTTGAGAGACTGCGTTTGTTTAGCACATTATCAAAATGGCTGGCATTTAACTGCACCCTAATATAGCTCAGCTAGAACATTAAACTCATTGGTTATTCTCTTCCAGAGTTATACCCACTGGTGCAGTTTTAATTTCTGTGAGGCACTGGGGGGACTGAAGACAGTAAAGTCAAATTGTTCTTTTATTTCATCACAAACAGCCTGACAAAACTCGAATAAAAGGTTTTTTGTGAATATAAAATGAAAAAACTAAGGACAAAAATCCGTAAAGCTTTCATGCTAAAATGTTGATACATGACAGATAAAGCAAAAAATCCTTCAGTGAGAGGAATGGGTCAATAAGTTCATAGATCACTGTTATTTTGCCATGATATTTGGAGTAAATAATGATTTATAAATCCATGCAGACAGCAGAGTATGGCTGAGGCTGAAGAACAGAAAAAACAAAAAATGTAGCTAGTGCCTCTGTCAAGTACACATTTGACAGATGTGATTTATGCTTCCGTACTTGCACCGTGAACATTTTTATTGCACGAACTGTCTAATGTATTTCCTCCCTTAAGTAGATTGATGGTTGAATGCCACATTTATATTTATGTGGTTATTTGCTGTAAGTTGCACAGAACTTTAAATCCCAAATTGCACGATTTTACTTTTGGCTCTACAATGCTGTCTGTGTTTCTCACAGTTGGCACAGTCGTTAGGAAGTCCCTGAATGAACTTAAATCACAGAAAACATGATATATTTCTATCATGGTGCAATTCAGTGTTGGATAGAAATAAGAGATTCCATCGGATTGTGTTTACTTTTCTCTAGTATGGTAACAGTTGAATGAATCTAGGGTTTTGGTAGGTGTGTGTGTGTGTGTGTGTGTGTGTGTGTGTGTGTG
>BJFM01000495.1:373467-390482 GCA_016586285.1 Arothron firmamentum | reverse complement strand
AAAAAAAAAAATCTGCTGAGAGAATGCAGATACACACCAAAGTAGCATTACTGATTGGAGAACTGCTGGGGAACATTTGGGGTAAAATATGACGGTTGGGCTGATGGTAATGACGTTTTCTCTTCCAAAATTTCTTCTTCCAAGGTCTATGTGATGAAAAAGAGCTTCATACTTACGAAGAAGGATGTAACTCTTTTATGTTTCTGTCAATCTCCCCTTCTTTTTTTTTAAAGACAAGAAAGGCTGCCTCAACTTGCAAATAAACAGTTTTAACGTGTGAGCAGAGCTGGAGGAACTGAAGCTTCCTTTCTTGTTTTATGTCTGAAATTGTGCATTGCTGCACATGCATGCCTTTCTCTCTCCCAGCCTGCCCTGGAACTGGAATCGACCCACATGGGAGCTCATTTGGCAGACCGGCCTGTCACCAGAGAGCCTATGAAAGCTAAACCTAATGAAATCACACACACATCCAAAACCTGCCAGCTAGCATCTGCCCAAGACCGTGGTTACAACGAGCTGTACTTTCTCGTCAAAGCAAAACTCCCATTTGGCACTCTTATTCCTCACTTGAGTCGCAACCATAATCTTTTATGTGTATCAAGGGGTGCATGGCCTGTGGGGCTTGGACATCTATCAAGAATAAAGTGCCTGATTTAAAAAAAAAACAAAGTAGAAGGTGCAAAGGAGTAAAGTATAGAAATAAAGCCTTTTCATTCCTTGCAGTTATTTTGAAAAGTGTACTTACACATGTCAACATGAGTTCTCAGCAGCCCTTCACATGTTTAGCTGACTTATTTACAATAAAGCTTATTTCTCAAAATGTTCACAGCCAATCCACCAGCTTTATAGGATTTTGTGTGATGAAAGTGTGGGCCGGTCCTTCTGTGCTCCGGCACTGGTGCTGCTGCGAGCACAGGCATTACATTTCCAAACCCAATGTCAACCTGTCTTCGCCTTTCTTGTGAACATGCAATCTTGAGGGGGTTCCTTCATATTAGTCACAGTTCACACACTGTGAATCAATGATGAACTCATTTTAATGGTTTCGGGACACAAATCTTGTAGTCCTGTATTGTTTGGTAAATAAGTAAACATCTTTAAAGCAACACTGTGACTGAGTGTAAATATGAATTAACATGCATTCATATAGATCCTATCTCTCTCTCTATAGATGCTAATTGTAGCTTAGGGGCAGTTTTAATATCTGCAGAAATACTGGGGAGGAAAGACATATACATCTTAATGAAAGTACACAAATGGACAATAGAAAAAATGTGTAGTTTTCTGGAATATCATACATCATCAGGAAGCAATTAGTGGGTAATATGGCCGCATTCCATCCAACCATGGAAATTGTTTTAATTGAGGCAGTGTCCATGGTCATTCAGGGGAGCTAAATTCATCATTTTATCCTCACACTCAGAATCACAATATAGTACAAATGATTAAAACACCTAACTTGTAGCAATTCTTCCTGCACTGCTTCTATTCTTCTGCCTCTGTCATTTTCCAGGTATATGAAAATACAGTCGGACTCCTTATTACAAATACGTCATTTATTTCACATACAGCATTTCATTTTTTTTTAGATTTTACTTTGAAGTTTTCACAATCTAAATGATTTAACAACAAAATGACAAACTACCACAACAATGTCCTTGATTTCCTCCTGGGGAAATTATGCAAATGTCACTGTAGTAAAACTGACATGTATTTTGCCAACAAGCAAAGGTACAGTTAAATTAATAAAAAGAGACAGAAAATAGGACAAAAGGTGGTTCATGTACTGCAGGTACTTTGACAAGCACTGGGTCATCTTTATTAATTTCTTTACATTATCTTAGATCCTGAACAGCATTTCTGGATGATTTATCATAAAATTCCAACACTTTTATAAAATATTTTACTCCCTTTTTATTGACTGTATATATATATCTATATCTATATATAGATATAGATATATCTATATATAGATGTATATTTAATCATATCAAGGAGCAGAGTATGGGAGAACAAGAACAATATTCAACCATTGAAGCCCTTCCTGCAACCAAGGAAAGTGTTTTTGCTGATCACCCGGGTTATATTTGTCTTGATTAATGTTTCGCATGAATATTGCTATGTATAGTTACTTTGAATGCGCATACATGTACGTAATGAAACATTAGGTACAAATATGCAAAGTACTGAACGTAGGAAATGATGAACCCTTTTGTTAATTCCATCGGCGGGTAAGCATGGTGCAAGACTAAACAAAGCAAGTTAATAGCGTAGATACAAATTTTTTTTTTCCACTGTACATGGTTTGTGGTTCAGTCTGTGGGTCCAACACAAAACCGAAGTGTTCTTTTGGGGAATAGAAATCTCAAAAAGCAATAAATTATTCCCCTCAGGTCTGTTGAACAGGTAAATTCCTCTTCCAGAAACAAACATCTCACTGTGCTTTTGAACTGGAAAGATGTATCCAAGCATTTTGTCCAGTTTGTTTAAGGTACAGCTCCTCTTCTTTTGATTTTCATGTATTTTCACTGCCATTCTTCCTGTAGCACGGAAACTTCAATAGTCAAATTGTCAAAAAATACATTGTATTTTGGACACGATCCAGAATCTTTTATATATAAAAGAAGTCACATCATTTTCATGTTGAAACGGCGTGGACCAGCTTGGCCCTCTGCTGAGTCAACATTAGTGCCATTAGACTTCGAACGAGGCACGTATTCAACATCTATGTTGTTTTTATGTTTTCCTTTACCTCTGCTCCAGACAAAGAGAAGTAAGAAACATAACAAAACCACACCAAGGAATGTAAAACAACCCATAGCTGTTGACACTAAAATGGTCTTTAGGTCCAACCCGAGGGTCACTCCGGCCGTTCCATTGGCAGTGACGTTGCTGGGATCTGTGTAGTGCTGGCTCCTGTTGGCGTAAAGCGATCCCAGGCTTTTCACCGCCAGTGACGTCATCAGGGTGTCATTCCCAGCACTGTTTGAGGCAAGGCAAAGGTATACGCCACTGTCTTGTACCTCTGCTGACTTGATCTCCAGTGTACCATTATTGTGGACAGTCACTCTACCATGGCTCCTACTTGTGAAAAGACGTCGACGTGGGGACATCCAGGAAACCATTGGCCTCGGGGTCCCCTCAGCACTGCAGCGCAACATGGCTTGCTGGCCTTCATCTACAGTGATGGTTTGAGTTTTATTCTCCCGGATTTTTGGCTTGGTGCATGTCACATAATAGGAGAGCAGAGTCTCTTTAAACTCTTTAAATGGTGTGCCACGAATACCATCAGGTGTGCTACACTCTGGTTGAGAATCCCCAAATTTGATGGAAAGTCTTTTCTGTAGGATCCACATGAGACGGCAGTCACACACCAAGGGGTTGTTGTCGATTAGCAGAACCTCCAGAGCCTCTGGAGACTGAAAGACTCCTTTCTCCAATGTATCCAGTTGATTGTGAGAAACATTGAGGACCTTAAGCCCCCGCAGGCCCTGGAATGCATAAGGTTCAATAGCAGTAAGCTGAGCTCCAACTAGATGGAGCTCCTGAAGCCGGACCAGTTCCATCAGCATTCCACCTTCGATGTGCCTGATGCGGTTGTAGGAGAGGTTGAGGTGTGTCAGGTAGGGCAGATGTTTCAAGGCTTGGTATGGAAAAGAAGATAAATTGGTGTTGGTTATGAAGAGAGTGGTCAGGTTGAGGCCGTGCAGGGTGTTAGCAGGTACATGGTCAAGAGACTGCCAGTGGTCAATTTCTAAATGGCGCAGACGAAACAGCTTTTTGAATGAGTAAGGATGCAAAGTACTGATGCTGAGGTATCGTAGATGGAGGCTGACCAGGTTATGCAAGTGAGACAGGGCCTCAGTGGGCACAACAGTGAGGTTGCACCTTTCCAAGGTCAGTATTTCCAGGCTTGAAAGTCCACTGAATGCACGATGAGATATGTAAACTAGATCATTGTCACCGACTTCCAAAAACCTTAGATTGTGCAGGTCCTGAAACATGTAGTCCAGCAGAATGACAATCTTGTTGTCACTTATATCCAGTTGGGTGAGATTCGTTAAGCCTGCAAAGACCCCAAGAGGTATGAGTTTGATGCGGTTACTCTTGAGGCTGAGCGAGTGCATGTTGAAAAGTGCGTTAAAAGCTCCAGGTTCAACGTAACTTATAATATTTCCACTCAGATCAAGTTCCTCAAGTCCGGGAAAGTTAATGAAGTCATCTGGGTTGATCATTGTCAGCTTGTTCTTACTCAGGTCCAGCAGCCGTGTCTCTGTTGGGACACCATCAGGAATAGTGGGCATGCGTTTTCGGTGACATACAACTGCCTTGGTTTGGGCTGAGCACTCGCAGCGTGAGGGACATCCCAGGGTAGAACCCACAAAGACAGCCACAAAGGCCAGTCCCAGGAATGGCTGCCAGCATGAGACGACTGTGTGCAGCATGACTCTGCCTGTCCAGTCGACCATTTTGTCACAGTTCTGCAAGAAAGACAGACAAGAAGAGGAAGCAGATAGTTAATTATTCAGGATGCACTTTGTGGCAGCTGCATTCTAATTGCTTCATGTTATAGAATAAAAGCTGGAGACTGATCTTATACACATATTAAGGTTGCATTATTTTGACAAAGGCTTACAATTTCCAGTGAGAAATGCTCCAAAAATTTGCTATCCAAATCATGTGCTCAGCACTAATAGAATGGGTGACAGGTTGCAGAAATTGCAAACTGTGTTTTGGCTCATTTAGTGTTTCAGGGCCTGAAACAATGGAATGCAAAAATCTGAAATTGTCCCCTGGCTCTTAATCTGCAGAGTATGTACAGAGACAAAATAATGACTCCAGAGAACATTTGCAAAGCAAACAATTTGGCTATAAGAGCAAGCTAAGAAGCATCTTTAACTTAACGAGCAATGACTAAACATTCTGAAATGTGTCACAACCACATCCACAACAATAAACACATCTTTATCTTTGCACATGCGTCCCTTTTCAGTTTGTATTAGTTTTTTGTATTTGGCCATGCTGCATTTGCTATCTACTTCCTCAGCTATAAAGCTTTATTGCTGCACCCAACATATGGCTGACCATGTTCAAACATTTGCCTGATATGCTTTTGCCAGCCAAGTTTAAAGCTGCATCCACACTTCCTGCATTTAAAAACACATTTTAATTAAAAATTATATTGCTCTTTTCTATTTATGTTTAACACTATTGCTACGTGTTTCCATCAGAGCACCTATACGCCACATGTTTGCCAAGTTTATCTCATCAGTATAATGACTGGAACACTTTGCAATGTGTGTAATCAGAATTAGGAATCAGCCTGGAATGTGACTGTTTAACCTGACTGTTGCTCGATTAGAGAACCATGACACTAGTGCCTCGTCAGTGGCACCTGCTGAAGTGTCCCTGGGCAATGGAACATATTGTACAGAATTACCCAGAAGCCCCATAGACCAGTATCAGTGTATCAATCTGTCAAAAATATTCTGCAGCATACATTAATGTATTTTTACAAAGCTCATTAAATAAAAAGGTACACAGCTATAATTCAAGTGAATGAGAATAAATTAAAACAATACTTTATAGTAGATTCAATAGCATTTCTGTTATTAAAAAAAAAAAAAACAACAACATCAAAAAAACATACTGTGCACTGTTAGACTGCAGAAAAAAAGGGATTTCTAATGTGGCCCCTGACCCACATTAGTGCAGGTTTGAATCCTGAGAGGAGGAGGAAAACAGCTAATGGTGTCTGACTCAGCATAAGCCATTTCACCGGGTGCTGAGGTCGGCTGTGCAGTGCCTCCATCCCGAGCACAGCATATGGATAAAGCAGTCCGGTGTGAGTTTACAATTTACACAACTCTCTGCAGGATTTAAAGCAGTTCTACACGGTAATGAATATCTATTTATCTCATCTGCAGGTTTCTATTCCCATCGATAAATGAATTTCTACATGAATCACTCAGAACGTCACATGATGCTGCTCTGTACCTTTCCACACAGCTGGGAACTCTAAAGAGGATGAGTGCAGCTAAAACTGGCTTTTAGCACACTGGTAAACTGCAACAACTGGTGGAGGAGTTAAGATTGTTTTCCATTTGGTACCTGCGTCTTGTACCCAGATCTTATAGTGCAGATTTATACTAATTTAATTTTGTTGGTGTCTTAATCTAAGAAATCCTGGATGTTTGCGATAAAAAAGAGGAAACCAAGAAGACAAAAAAGTCATTTAGATTATAAACTTACTTTAAATGAAAAAAAAAAAATCACTAGTGATTGTTATTTACCAGCATCTCTGAACACCTACTCTTCATGATCTCCTTTGCCAACTAATTATCTTAACAGCTTCTATATGGAGTCAATATAGTTATGTAATCTGATAAATGAAATCAGTAATGAATAAGCCCTGCTTTATAGAAGGTGAGCTTAACAGAAGTTAAAGAATTTCTGTAAAGTGTGTCTTTAAAACCCTGAAAACAGACTCCAAATGTCTGTAAAAGTGGGCTACATAGGTCTGAAACCTGTTCATGTGTGAAAAGATTCAGTTCAAGTGGAAACGTGAAACTAAAGTTGACAAAAGCTGTTTTTCCACTCAATGACACTGGTAGAGGCTGTATTTTTTTTTTTTAAACGGTACATCTGTTTATGCTGTTTACACAATCTTTTAAGCCATACTGCTGGAAAACTGTCTCCTTCAGCTTTCATCCTGGTAAGTTTGCACATCTGGAACTACCCAAGAAGGGTTAGTTTGAGATAACACTAGCCTCTGTGCAATCAACCAATAAAAAGGCACTTGTGAAATTGGCCTTCCTCTATCTCCGCTGGAAAGGCTTTAAGTCTGGGTTTGATGTGGCCCCCAGGAACTGATCATTGCATATAATGTGATTTGTCTTCACACAGAGACGCCTCCCTGCATTTACGGTGGATGGTGAGAGACTCTCCTATACGCGTCAATTATCAGGACTCTTAAGAGCACAACCAAAGCATCACATTCAGATGTTTTGATTCAGAAAGCTGCTCTGGAGAAAGTGCCGCTTTGAAAGGCAAGAATGGAGCAAAATGAACTCCCAGAGCTCGGGAAAAACCATAGTGACAAAACCGTGTGAGGAATAAAGTCATCATGAAAACAAGACTTCTATTCATGCACACACAGAATGTACTGCACGCTACAGCAATTACTTATAAAATATTAAAGACACGTGTGCTGCAAAAAAGTAATTGCTGACAGTAAAATGTATTTAAACATGCAACAAAGTGCAAAACACTTTATTTACAATCCACTATGATTTTTTTTTTTTTTACAGTTAAGCTATAGAATTTTCTTACAGTCCTTATGTGGATTAGATTTTTAGAATATACATCATAAAACTATCTTCTCTTTGGAGTATTACTATTTTATTTGGAAAAGTTTTGCTGTAATTTTCCTTTAATTAGCAGTTTTAATTATTCCTTTTTCTTTGGTCATTCAAGTATTTTCTATAAATGTACAATAGATCTGTCCAGTTTATTTTCCATTTTGCTAGATGGGGTTGAAGTCTGGACTTTGAGGGGGGCAGTCCATCTTCTGTCACATGAAGTTGCAAGAATCTTTATTCTAATGACCAATTCAACAGCAGTCACTTAAACAAACCGGGTGTTCTAATACCTTTGGTCACCACTGTATATGGCCACTATATGTATTAAATTACCATTTTATTTTAATGAAATGTATGTCTTATAATAATGCTTTCCTGAAGAAGAGGTGCTATTAACTCGCAGCTAAGTTCAGAGTAAGAACGTGCAATTAACCCCCCTTTTCAAGTGAGTGATAAGTGAGTAATCAGCCCGGCTCATAATGAGAGGGAAGAGCCTGCGATGCTCTTTGCCTTATCCATTACTGAAAAGGTTATTTGTAAAGGGCAGCAGGACGTACAGATCGGGATGCCTACATGCAAAATGAGACTGTACCCACTTGGCTCCATCTAACACCTGCATGTGATCCCGGGAAAAATAAATAAACACAAATAATTAGTCTCTTTCTCACAGTATGGAACACAAAGAGCTGCATCAATTATTTATTTTCCTCATAAACACAAATAATGCTATAAACTCCAAATAACTGGTGAAAATTTGATTCAGTGTTGCGTAATAATTCATTACAAACAGGCTGCAAGAGCAACACGATCGCAGTCACGTGAACATCAACAGCCTCAGGGCAGTAATAGGCTTCCATGCACAAATTGCCTTCTGCTTGGCTTGCGAGGTGAAGTCAGAGCTCAATTAATCCCTGTTAATTAGAGATAAACTCGCTAGATTGAGTCATTTGCTCTTTTCTGCTTCTCTCTGTATCTGATAACCTTTTAGTTTGGAAAAGACTTAAATGCCCGTATCGGACTGTCGGATCTTGAAACATTCCGCAGGAGAAAGCTAGAGAAACCAAAGTTAATCCAGGGTGTAAAATCTTTCAAAAATTCTGCACTTTGGAGATAAGTATGAATTTATAAAAGACGCTAAACACATTGGTAATTAAATATATGGAGAGTTCCTCAGTAGGAATCTAAGATCTCAATGAGGTCACTTGATTATGTTTAGACAGGAAACTAAGCGGCTTTTTAAAGACTAGCATATTTTATTGTGCTGGATTAGTCGGTGAAATGACACCTACTCTGCACCTCACGTTAGTCTCACACATTATATACTTTAATTTCACATCAATACCGATGAAACAACAGCAGCTGTGTACATTTGATTGTCAAGAATTGTAATCTTGATTCAGTTTCTCTTTTTCACCATTTGGGTTAAACTTAGATGTCGTAGTTCAGGGTGATCAGTCTTGGTGGAGACATATTTCACTAAACTATTGGTGGATTTTTTAAGGTAGACAGGACGAGCAAATACAAGAACAAAAAGAATATAGGAATAATCTGACATATGGCGATAAATATAGTAGCACAGTTACATAAAAGGAACTTCATGTTCACCATTTTTTACTTCAAATTTGAGTGTAACAGTCATAAGTCAACAATGCCTGAAGGGACTCTCTTTTTTCCACTGCTGCCCCCACAGAGAAAGAGCTCAGCCTACAAAACCTTCCTTGAAGCAGGGTGGGATGCTGTTTCTTGTTCATGGGTACCACCGGCATTGTGTGTGCATGCACAGCAGTACACGGCCGTGTGAAGCTGTCTCCGTAGCTGTTAAGTAACCGTTCGGCGCATCCAAGCGGGCTGCTGCCAATAGCAGCTGAGGGGAGCTCCAGAGTCAGCCAAGAACCGAAGACAGACGCTTGTCTCCTTTCTTTAATCACTTCTCTTTTAATAAAAGATGAGAAAACTTGCATAGCTAACAAAACTGCTTCAGTCAGTCTGTCATGGCATCAGAGCTGAAGACAGCAAGGTTATACCTGTGTTCAACCTCACGTCAAGGTAGATTTTTTTTTTTTTTTTTTTAAGCCAACTTCTGCTTTCAAACTAAAAAAAAATCCTCAGGAGACCAACTGTGTGTGTAGCTGTGTGAATGCATGTGCAGCAGCTGTTAACACGCTGTGTGGGCTCCTTTTTGGATCTCCTCCCTACACGTCTGGACAGGGCTACATCAGGTCTGAGTCAGGGGCGTTTCATTGCTTCTGTGATTCAACCACAGGGGCATTTAAAGGTGGTTAACTCCTCTGCCCACACACCTCGTCCATGCCTATATTTACTGCAGAACTTAATAAATGATGGACTGTAGTGGGAGGCAGATGATACAAAACAAAGCTGACAGTTATAATACAATGTAATCACCGCTTTAGTGCACACATGCAAAGACTGAAAGACACGGCTCTCATTTTTCTCTTCAACTGAAAAATGTATTCACGGCAAGCTCCAACGTACCCGTGCATCTCTGTGATGTCCTGATTGTACTTCAGAATAACTGGCAGGATGATGATGTTGTGGAAAAGTAAATTAACATTTCCCTATAAATTAAAATGTGTTCAGAAGCTTCTGCTTTAAATCTTTGTCTCTTGTGATGTTACTTTCTGTCCATGTCCGGCTTGTCTTCCTCATACTGTACTTCCCTTTTTGTCCCACCCCTTTTTTCTCCGTCCCTCTAATCAAAAGACTTGGCCTCAGACCTTGCAAGACAGCCATTAAACTCTGTAATTTTTCAGGCTGGAGCCCAGCAAGGATCTGTAGTTTTCCTGTATACCTCATCTTATATCGTGCAGTGTGAGAAAATAACCTATGATTGTGAACGTGTCCTCTATAATGACAGCTGTGGGAGGATTTCTGCTGGACGTATTGATCGACTTCTGTGGGGGTTTGGGATTTCACACTCACATATCCAGTCATATTCTTAAGCAAACAGATGTCAGCGCTAATAGGATTAGAGAATGCTGAGCTATCGATGCGGTTGTGGCTAATGCAGGATTTCTCTTGTCCCTTTCAAGGCATTTTTTTAGGCATTCCTTGTACAATTTATCTCCAACACTTGATTGATTTTGAGCTCCATGGATCAAAATTATTTTTTGATGTCAATAGATGTCCATCTTATTTGAACAGGCTACAAGAATAAATCAGGCTGGAGTAATCCGAAAAAAAAAACACAAATCCTTCACACACTCCGCGAAATTGCCTACATTGGTCCACTCAACTTCCCCATTACATTTGCGGTTAAAAAGGTTAATAATGCAACCGGTGAAATAACGATCTAATGTATGTGGTTACCAGAGTGCAAAATTTGTTCATAATGATAAAAATGTGGGAAAATATGAGGTGTAATTAAAGTACAAAGTAAAACACTGCATGAGCGTGAAAAGGCGTATTAGCGTCGTCTGGTTGGTTGCTGCTGAACACAGCAGGTTCACAAGGTCCTTGAAAGGCCTGGTGATAAATCAAGGCAGGCATTTGAGTGACTTCATCTTTTTCATAGCTTGCAGTTATCAGTACTTCAGTATGGCTTTCTCATGGGATCACAGCCCATACATGGATCACAAAAGGTTATTGGATATTGATCAAGTCTTGTGACAACAACAGCAATAAAAACAAAACAAAAAAGAAACAGCAGGCTGCAAAAGATAATGTCCAGAAAGACCACCCAGCTGATTTATAGCATGTGTGGGATGAATCGGTCAATTTGACATCATGTTGAGGACAATGTGTCAATATGTTGGTTAGAATAAATGGAATACATGATGGTATGCACAGAAAATCTGCAATGGGCTGCAGTTTTGGTTTAATATAATAAAGTTTCAAGGAAGGTAGAGTTTGAAGAGCTGAACAGCCCAAGGGACAAAGGTACCCACTCCTCCTTCGTGTCCAGCAGCTCAGCCAAGCCAGACTCACATCCTGAGGCTGAGGCTGGTGGCACTTCCTGTTGATTTCTTCTGTGTTGGAGCAAATTTTAGTTCAGGGTCTCAGATCGTGCTGAACCATTTTACTCCTCGGTAATCTTGACTGGCTCCCTGTGCACGGTGACCATGTCTGCAGCAGCACTGTGTCTGTTGTGAAACTTCACCACCATGTTTATGGTTTTGCTGGTGCTCAGCTCCAGCCAGGCAGCCAACACGACACAAAGTCACGCAGGGCCAACCCATGGTGCTGTGAGGGGCCTGATACAAGAGCAGTGTTTCATCTACATTTGTGACTGGGTGGACCTACAGTCATCAGTTTACAGAATAAAGAGCAGAGGTGATTGGAAGCAGCGAAGGAGCCATCAGGTGGGAAAAAGGTCAGAGAAGGTGTTATTGAGCAGGTCTCTCTGTGGCATGTTTGTAAGGAAGCTTTATATCCACTGGATTAGCTGATTGTTTATTAGAAAGCAGTGGTGAATTTCTTTGCTAAAGGTGAGGGGCTGCAGAGTCTTAAATGCAGTGGAAAAAGTCAGCTAAAAGCAGCCTGGTTGAGGTGTTAAAAAGCTCCAGGTTGTGAAGGTGTCAGTGCTGAAAATGTAGAAGTCATTAACACTTCTGCCTGCACAATATTAAAACTGCAGGAGGTCCATTAGCTTTCATCTTGATTATATGGTTTTGACCACCTTTTACATCGCCTTCATCAGGTCATCCAAGTCCAGGTTCAGGTATTTCCATTGATTATATATCAAACAGCTGTAATCTAACCCATAAAGTTGATTGGTGCCTCAAGCTTATCTTGCTATTGATGTGGATATCTCCCTTTCCTAGTGGCCAGATTTTTTTTTTTTTTTTTACGGTTTATGGTCTTAGTAGGACTGGGGTTCACCACCAATATCCCACCAGAGTTCATTCTAGACAGAAAATCACTGACTCACTTGATTTACACAAAAATGACAACAGCAATATTGAAATGGCCTTTCGAACAAACCAAACCACACAAGAAAGAAGGAATAAGTTTCTCCTATTTTTAACAAATGTCTAAAATTCTATTTGGGTTATTTGATTTCTTCTTCTTCTTCTTCTTGATCTTCAATAATTTGTTTCAACACAAACAAATTACCCATTAACAACACACAAAGACAGGATGCTACCTGGTTACATATAGCGTCACCCCCTGACACATTTTGGACTATTTGCTTAAAAGCTGCAGAAAATAGCTGATTTATTTTTACAGGCTTTCAGGGCTCTCTTCTCCCTGGGTATTAAATCATTTTTGTCCAAAGCTAGATCTCAACAACCTACAATTAAAAAAGGACAATGTGTGATTTTGCAGGCCTTGTATATGCAAACGATTTAAACTACACCTAACTTTCAGTAAATTCAGTCACACAGTTTACCATTCTCCTCCTCTGACGCAAATGCCATTTATTTTCTTAACAAAACAAAGCAATCCTTAGAATAACACATGACCTTCATCTGTATTCGTTTGAGATTCTACCGCAGTGTCCTCATATCTTCCTTTTTGAATCATTCATGAAGAGAGAGAGTCCTTGTATGCATGCATGTATCTTTCACATTCCTCTCATTGACAACAGCGCTCGGAAGTCAAGTGATGGGAATAAAATGAGAGAAAAACAAACAGCATCAACAATGGGAGGTGTGAATTTGAATGCTTATCTGTCAGAGCTGCTTAGAACAAGTTGTCCAAACCACCAACACCACCATAAGACTGCAGGTAGACTATAGCTCCATTTGCATCTTCTTCAGATTATCAACACCTTCCAGAAAGGAGATGTGCTAAAGGTTCTCTGCAAAGCTCCACAGTACTTTAGCTGTAATATAAGCAGATTCAATAAATGCATGACAATTAGTCTCATCAAACAAAACAGCTTGGATTTCCTGATATGTTTGTTTTAAAGTTTAGCAATTATGAAGGCAAGCAGATCCTTTAAAGATTGTGTTTCCTGAGGGTTTGAACACCCATGATAATAAAAAGTTTCAGTTTTACTGCTATTATCCTAGGTATAGGGTGTAAAATTATTATCTATAAATGATGACGCTTGCTACGCAGCAGCGGTTTAGCTAACAGTAGCCCTGGATCACATCGCCCTAAAACAGTTGTTCAGCATCAGTCAAACCCACGGCCGCTGCAGCATCATTACTGTGGAGGTGGCAGGGGGGCACTTATGTTCATTTGCATTTTAAATATGAACACCCAGGACTTGTTCTGTGCTCGACTGAACACCCAAACACTGTGAGTGAGATGAAAACAGAACAATAACTCACTTTATATGCATTCATGATCTAAGAATATGATCTACTACAGAGAGCTGATTAGATTGAATTATTAGACCGAGAATAAGAAAAGAAAAGGACTTAATGTTATCAGATGGCTCATAATTATTGGAAATATATCATACTTGTACAATCAATGCTCCATCCAATCACAGCTCACCACACACTGCTTTAGCCAATCAATTTCAATCTGTCAAATATTAAACAGGTTTTTCCTCTCTTCATTCATTCAGCTGTCATTTCAGCACTTCACAGACCTGCCCCTCCACCCCCACCTGTCATCTCCTCCACCGCACAGGCCTGACGATCTCTAATCACGCGCTCCGATCAGAATTCCCGTTGATGAAGTCATCAATCTTCGCTCCTCATCACCTTCACCGTGGAAGTCTCCAGAAGCTCCTAATCTGTCACGCCATGTCTCTTTTTCCTCTACAATACATATAGTTATTGTGTTGTTGTTGTTTTTTTTTATTAATTGCAAATGTTGATCCGACCATGCAAGCTCAGCCTCCTGCAGAGCAACATGAGTTTAGACATATGAATAATCCAGAAGCTGATCTGTAGAGATTCATCTACTGGGTGAAAGCACCACATCCCTACTGTACATGGAAAGTTTGTTGACATGTGGACACCTGTGACAGGTTGCCAGCAGCAGTCTGCTTGCTGAAGATAAGCCTCAAAATGGAACTCCACTGAAGACTGACCCTTCTCCCAAGAAATCATTAGTATGTTCATTTCTCATGGCACTTTACCGATTTTCCCCATCGTCTGCAGCAGCCCGAACACTGCCAGTGTCTGCTTGACTTAATGACTTTCTTGAATGCTTCCAGGTAAGTGATTGAGAGGCGTCTTATCTTTTTAAAAGGCTGAAAGGTAAGGCTTCGAGGATGGGCCGGCTAATAGTGTTTAATTATGAAAACAGATTAAATTAATCTCTATAATAATCTGATGCTCTTTTGGACTGCCTTTTGGACACCTTGTTATAGCCCTCTCACAACGCTGCATTGAGGGAGACTCAGGTGATTTGCAATATATTTGAAACCCACGGTATTTAGGGTTGAGCTACAGGCGCTTTGACCAACGTATTCTGTGACAGTTGCCACAAAACGCATCATTCTACACAGAATAACATGTTAGTCCCAGTCTTGGGCATTGAGTCATCAGTAACAAAGTTTAGGAATAATGAATTATATTCCAGCCCATCAACCGGTGACTGGATTAGCTCCAGCAACTCCAAAACGCTAATTAAAAACTAACGACGTTGACAGAAACAACACAACAAATACAGAATTAAATACCTCATTACAACAGGTTTGAGGGATGCAAAATAAACGACAATTTTTTCGACAACATACCACCATCTTTGTCACTTGTCAACATTTGGAAATTTGTTACTATAGCAACTAAGAAATGTCTGATTGTCTGATTGTTTATTTATAATGACCAATTGATGCTCGTAAAAAGATAAATATCAAATAGATAAATATATTGTTTATTTCAAGCGGTGATGGTGGAGCAGTTGCTGAGATCGGGTCATTGGTCTCTCTCTGGTAAGCTAAGGAAGGGCACTATTCTGACCTGACTGTTGTCCAGATGGTCCAACAGGCGTTACTGCCAACATTTAATTACTGAAAGTGCTACACAGGGTCGGGTAACATAATCTTAATTCTTATTATGTTATGATGGAAAATCATTCTTTTAATTGAACAAATTATGGCAAGAAAAGAGAGAGAAAAAAAGAGTTACTCCTTCATGTTTATGTCTGAAAACACGTCTCCGCCTCCTCTGTCACCTTTGATTTTGCTTGCACAGCACATCCTCTCTGGGGAAATTCCCTGACACATTATGACCTTGTTTATAGTAACTGTGTGTCTACTTTTTATCTCAGCCCAGCCTGAGCGTCGGCAGGCGCCTCCAAGAACATAATCATTTCCACCAATCAGGGCCAGACTGTACCAAATTTAATGAGCACACAGCTAAATGATGTGCTTTAATATTCATTAGATTTCAGTCAAGAAAACTCAAGTGCCTTCAGGTGAAATTTATGTGGACGGGTTTAATTAAGTACTGGAATTCCTGTGAATTTCGAGTAGTATAACTTCAAAAACAAGGTGCAGCACAAAAAAAAAGAGCTGTGCTTTTCCCAGACACACATTAATCTGATCAGTTCAATAAATAATTCTGATTTAACAGAGGTATTAGCTTTGCGTTGAACCTCTCGAGTCTGCTCAAATCTCCAGAAGATAAATCCTACAACTTAAATATCACTTCTTCGCGTCCTCCGTGGGGGTTTACAGACTTCTGCCTACGTGTCGGTCATCACAACTCCTACTCGTTGCTCTGCAGGCAGCTGCAGAGGTTGACCGGTTGCATTCAAAGATGAGGCTCATCAGGAGCCGCGCTGAGGAGGCAGCAGGATTAAAGCCAGGGCAAAAGAATTTAGACACTCCTGTTCAAACATCTTTATAGAATCCTGGAAAAGTCAGGATTACACTGTGTGCTAAAGAGGCTTATGTGGAAATGATCCTCCTTAAGCGTGCAGAATAAATAAAAATATAAACTGAGGATGAAAGGGAATAAATGTGAAGACAGTTGTGTGAACAATGCTTTTAGAAACTCAAAAGCCACAGAGACTGACGGCAGCCGCTGATACTTTCTTGGTGCATTAAAGCACATGAAAGCCATAATGGTTGCGAAAACATGCAGCAGCTCTGATGTCTAAAGCTTGATCCCCCTCACACATACTGTGGCCTTCCGTGTCTTCACACTGATACTAATTCACTTTCACCGTAAGAGCTCCTTTTCTCGCTCAGTCACTCAAACCAAAGTCTTTCCTTGACTCATCAACTTCTCAAGGTGAAGCCAGAAAGCAATTACAGATCCTTTGGGTGAAGGTACAGTGGAACCGAGGCCTTTATCTGACTCTGCCGCTAATAAAAGGCTCGCCTTACAAACAAAATGAATCGCACGCTTATTTTCCTTAAGCCTCAGCAGTTTGGCAGAACCTCTTAGTCTAGCATTGTGCGTTCACTACACACACACCTCACTACTGGAAACAATAATGTCTCAAACCTTCACAGGGAGGACTAATGCAAAAGTAGCACTGTTGAAGAAAAACTAAATGAGTTCAGAGCTAAATATTTATGTTTATCATAGCAGTTATGCTATGTTCTTTCATGGCACGCCACATTTATTTAAATAACATATTACTGCAGATTTTGACCGGTATAAAAGGACAACTGCAGGTCTTTTGAGATGTTCATGTCACAGAAAGAACGTAGGAAAAATCTTCTACCCTACACTGCAGCATGTGGAACACATGAGTACGAGGCACAGAGGTTATTTTATAAAATGAATGCTGCTCAGAGAGGCAATCAAAATTTGTGCAATCTGTTCTGCACCCCCC
>BJFM01000495.1:327012-365913 GCA_016586285.1 Arothron firmamentum | reverse complement strand
AGCTTGGTGCTAATGAATCAATGGTGAGACGCTGGAGACGGCAGCGTGAAGAACTGACTCAATGCAAAAAGATAACGAAGGCTTTCAGAGGTAATAAAAGTAGACAGCCTGAAGTTGAAAACATTTTACTGCCGTGTTACAAGCACCGTTAGGAGACGATCAGTTCAGGTATATTAAAAAAATTTTGCAAAATAGTTCTGTGTACATATCACATTTTTCAAAGTGGACATCTGCGGCTTATAGGCCGGTGCGGCCTATATATGGAAAAATAGCATTTACTTTTGGAATTAAGTGGGTGCGGCTTATATTCAGGTGCGCTCTATAGTCCGGAATTTACGGTATCTAAAAGGAGATTATTGTCCATGTAAAAGAAAATTCTGTCCATTTACAGCACTTAAACTGATTGTGATTCTTAGGTTCCAAAGTGACCTCTGTTTCTAACATCTGACCCTAAAATTTGATATATAAAGGTCTCTTTGTGGGTGTAATGTGCTTGGATTGTGCCCTTATTCAGAGCTCTGGCTTTATAAAACACTCCAGCAGAGCTTAGCGATCGGGTTTGTGCATACTTTCCTTTTCTTCCCAGGTGTAAATGCAGCCACATCACTGTGATTGAATAACACCTCAGGCAAAATCGCCACTTTCTTCCCAGCTGAGTGCAGTAGTTACCTTAAGTGCCAGAAGACTGTTAGGAAACTCTAAAAGCACTCATGGTTGTCACTGTCTACACATCATTTTTTTTTAACCGTCTATGGAAACTTGGAACTGTCATTCTTCTCTTAAAATAAAAGTCAAACAAAAGTAAATTGCTCGGACTTCAACCAGATTGGCGTCAGTTAGTTACGAATTCACAGAATCGCGACTAATAGTCGGAGGCATTGTATTGAGGCATGTAAGCAACGATGAATGCATTCTTTTAGTGTGGCTCCCATTGAAGACTATGCTTGCCTGAGTTTTGAGGCTACATACTAGAGGAACAAGCAGCAAGAAGACAATCACAGAGAAGCTGAGCACCTCCATTAAAGCTGTCAGTTGGCAAAGGCCTTGATTAATTGCTCACCACATCATGGCAAATTACAGGAGGTCTCAAGACGCCCTTGCACTAATAATTAGGTAAGAATAGATTGCTGGAGAGAGGCGTGTGAGTACTGTAGGTCTGTCTAACATGTACTAAAAGGTCTTGTGTCGCGTTAGCAAGGGTAATAATCATGCAAGTCTGTGTGAGGAGTGGTGGCAATGATGGAGCACTGAGAAATCCAGAGTTTTGCTTCAACTGCAAAAAATGGATGCAACACAACACAAATTATATGATGTCTGAAAGCATTCGCGGACACACTTGCTGTTTTCTTAGGCATTCATTTAATGACTACACCTCCACCAAGAAGGTCATCCATCCCTTCCACCAACAAAAACAGCATGTTTGGACTATAATTTAACTGTATTTATTATAGATCTAACTACATCCAAAGCATTTGCTGCACATATGTATGGAATGTGTGGGGCTTTAATTTTGGGGAATTACAGTATGAAGAGCAGGACTGCAGCTGTACTGTAGCAGTAAATCGCAGGTGGCAGTTTTTACATGCAGGCCTGCAGCCAACACTGTCTTGTGCTGGGCCTTAACCAGCTGCCCGTTTGTGTAGCATCACTGCAGCTGTGGCTGCACCTGTCTTGTCAGTGTGAATGTTATCATCTGATCATGCCAGGGCGCATTAAGTGGCAGATACAACTGCGGCTAGAGAGGATTTCAAACTCAGTGAGCCAAGACTTGGCCATGCATTCTACAAACTCTGGGCTCTGGAAGAGGCTGAGTTCTTTTACCATACAGTCCAAACAATATTCTTCATGATTTGGCAAACCTGTGATCAGTACAAATTCTGCAATAATTCAACATGACTGACATTGAAAACCTGCACACCTGACTTGCATTAAAGCTCCTGCATCAAAACAACACTATATATAGCTTGTGTATACACTGCACAAGTGACTGTAAATATCCTTAATGCACAAGCTATTGTGGGTGAGCATCTGCGGAGAAATGAATTCATAATCACCAGATGCTGTGCTGTGTGTTAAAGACACACATGTTGTGAACCTATCTTAAGCAAGAAAATCCCCTTTTGATTCCAAATAGATGCCTTTACTTTGAGTGTATGATCCAGGAAGATCTCATATTCACTCATGACAAAATCAGATGATTTTAGATTATTTTTCTGTTCATAAAAGATACAGATTTCCCTGGACAGACACTCCACGGAGAAGACTTTTATTTAAAAACTCAGATTCATTATGTGTGATGTTTAATAACATTCTGGTTTTAATGCATGTGGTTCACATCCAAACAATAAAGGATGTTACAAATATGTCAGTTTTGCCTTCAGCAAGGTCTAGACTGCAGAGAAATTCTCCATTTGCAATAGAGTACAGGGAGAACATGTTACAGCGGAGACAGCTGGCATTCCTTTGAATCTTCAGTCAAATGACAACCCCTAAAATGCATACTGATCAGTTTCAGAAGTGCCAAATGTTATGGGTTATTGCGCTGGGACTGTCTCTGTCACTTTCACATCTTTCCACTTTCTCATGAAACAACAAGCTATCTGTTTCACAGCAAGAGTGTTAACATCATTGTCAGCAAATCTCAGCATGCGTCTTTCAGAGGCTGCGATGTTGCTGAGAGCGCTCAATATTTTCATCCAACTGGAGAGCGGTGCCTATTCAGACCACAAAATGAAATTCAGATTATCAATAGTCGCAAGCAGGAGGATGAGGGTGAACGAGGTTGAAATTGACGTAGCATGACAAATACAGATGGTGCATCTCAAGGAAACACTGCAATAAAAGAACTGCTAAGAACGAGGGCACTACGGTTTAGCTCAAGTGTGCAAGGATAAAACAGTTGCATGAGCGTTGGTTTTGTCCTTGTGTTGCAGTAGATTGTGCAGACCCCCAGACACTGATGCTGCTTGTATTCTTGTTGGTCACATAACGTCCTTGAAGTAATTGCTTACAAGAGGAATGCAGACAAATGTGAGGATGCATCTTTTGTTCTGTAGTGTATTAAATCTTCATCCTCGAAAAAAAAACAAAACATATAGCCTGTGTGGCACTGTGATTTTATCCAGGAAGTAGGTGTAACATGGGAAAAAGAAAAGGGGAAAATATATAGCATTTATGAGGCTGACATTGACACTAATCTAAGATTGGAGTAGAGAATAAAAGATGGCAACATGCTTCCGTGACTAGCTGGTGGTGGAACTCCCCTGTGTCCGAGCAGATATGTCTCTTCTTCTCATCATGGCAAAGCAATTTTATCCCAGTTATAGCTCCTCCATCTTCTCCCAAGCTACTCCTTATTTCACATTTCAATTTCCTCCCTTGTGCAAGCGCTGAGCACTAACCTACTTCAGACTATTTTTTTCCTGAGATGAGGGAGAAGGTGAAACGATCAGAGAGAGAGAGAGAGAGAGAGAGAGAGAGAGAGAGAGAGAGAGAGAAAGAGAGAGAGAGAGAGAGAGACAGAGAGACAGAGAGACAGAGAGAAGAGTGAAACAAAGCAGAAAAAGGAATGACTTGGCTGATAAGTTCTTTACTGCTTCTGGTCACTTCCAAAAAAAAAAAAAAAAAAAAAATCTTAAAAAAAGTCTTAAAGATCCCAACTTCCTGTCTACAAATACCAATGTTGGGTGGAGTTAGAGAATGCAAATAATATTTTTCCTCCTAATTTTAACTGTCAATAATGTTAATATTTAGGCCATATGGGAAAAACTAAGACATAACTCTCAAAGTTCAGATTTTAAGTTGAGAAGTGAACAGAATTCAAGTGGACCCAGTCTTGTGTTTATGTGACTTTGAGTGAATTTGTGTCAGTAATGAGTGAAAAGAGCTTCTTCATGTGGGTTTGGCTTGGCTAAAATGATCAATCACAGCCAAGTGGTGTGTCAGAAAGAGGCAGCAAGGAGAACAACACTTAAAATAAGCATTTTACCTAGAAGCTAAAAAAAAACAAAACAAACAAACAAACAAAAAAAATCCAGTACGGCAGATGAAGTCTCCTGAAAGTCAGAGGTTTTTTTTTTGTTGTTTTTGAAAGATGACATGCATAGCTGCCCTTCAAGAATCCTAGATATTAAAAAAAAAAAAAATCATAAAAGAAAAGTAATACATCCTTCTCAGATTTTTTTCCCCAATACACTATTACAGATTACAGTGGACACTGTGACATGTATATAATAGTAAAGCACATGTGGGAGGAAAAAACAGTGGCAGAGACTGCTGGAAAAAAAGGCAAAAAACCAGGAAATGGCAGTGACAAAGATTCGCAGGAAGCACATTGCAGACCCAGCTGCAGCTAAATGCTGTTTATTTCTCCTTCTGAATCTGAGTAGCACTTGTTCATTTCAGTCCTTTATAATAAAACCTGCTTACCCTTTATACGGCCACTCACACAAACACACAAAAAAGTTTTATGCTGCTACGCGACTAAGTATTCATTCCAAATTATATATGAACAACTTTCACGTATAGTGGTCACCGCAGCAAACAGCTATTGAAGAAATATTTCCTTTCCCATGAATGGTTTTGTTGCATAGAGACCAACACGCTTCCAGTCATTGGACAACCATTGAAATAACCCAAACATTTAAAAACCAAAATGTCTGCCAGATCATCTAGTTTTCATCATAAAATACAGTCTAAAAGCAATTAAAAAAAGAAAAAAAATCAAATCAAATCTACTATGCACTTTTAAACAAAAGGAAACTTTGACAGGTTTAAACCGTGGCATTTTTTTCTTCTCTGTCTTGACAGAGAAGATAAAGATAATTTATTCTTATTGTCTTTCTCTTGTCTTTTCTGTTTGCTTTGTTTTAACTTTTTTTTTCTTCTCACCCTCTTCATTTTCACATGACAGTATGAGTCACACGTAATTCACCAGGTGAATAACTTCTTTTCCGCCAGCCACTTCTCTCCTCCCCAACTGACAATAGAGCATTTAACTAAGCCAGTTAAACTAAACCAGTCAATAAACCGATTGTAAATTTATTTGGGAGACCTTCACGTACAGTACAGACAATGAAAATAATTGTGTCTACTGAGCAAAACAACCAAAGGAAACAGAATCCTTAATGAAAAGCTGATTTGTTAATCGTATTTGGCATTATCACATGGATGCTCCTGCTGCTGTGCACCTCTGTTGTAAGAGCAACTCTGCCAGCTGTCAGCCAGCACCTTGAAATGCCAAACAAACTCCCTTTGGACCCACCCCGCAGCCTCTATCACATCTTAAGTGTGATGCATGAGACAGGAGGAAGTAAGATGGACACTGCTTCTCCACATTCGCAGAGCCATTTGGGACCATGAATGTCCCCTTACCTGCAGCGGCAGCCTCCAAGTGACACCTAGGCTGATGCAAAGGTTCTCCCCCACCCCTTGCTGAAAGTGGGACATTGCTATCCCCGAGAGAATGTCAGCTCAAGCAAACACCTGCAACCCTTCTTGAGCTGCAGTGTCTCTCAAAGTCAGGCTGACATTTAAAGGATTTGGGAGTGGGATGGTCAGGACTGTGGGAAAACTGTGGCTTGGCCACCGACGTTGCTCTAGCCTGGGGCTCCATGGGTCACCTTCTGAGATTAGGCCTGCCTGGCAGAGCCATTGCTGCAGATTAACCAAAAGAAAGTGAGTTGTTGGTCCAAAAAGAGCATTTGGGGTTCTGACTTATTACTAGCTGACACTTACTCTTTGTTCACGTTATATTAATGCTGAAACATATAAGAAGGTAATTTAATGACATAAATGTAAAACTAAACGCCTGCATTTTTGTTTGTCTTGTGCAGCTCTATGTATAAGAATCAAGTAGAAAAAAATAAAAAGCATGGGCTTAGTTCTCTATCCTTGAAAAGCCAGAGTGAAACATTGGCTTACAGAACAACATAAGAACAAGTAAAACATCCCCGTCTCTCCCTGGAACACAATGAAACATGCTGCAGCCTCCTAATGACCTCTGAGCTGTGCTTCTCTGAATCCCACTGAACTTGCAAGTTGCAAGTGAAAAATCCCCTCCTCAAAGTCCTCAGCGGCCTTACAGGATCTGGCAGCTTTTCACATCTGACTCCTAACGTGACATATCATGAGGAGATTGCATGCATGTGTTAGATTTCCTCTGCTTACATGAGCAGGATGCTTAATTGCAGCCTGCTGAGATCGAAACCGTGTTAATTCAGCTGTAAGAAAAGAATTCATAAGTGTTGCCAGGTGAATTTATTTACGTCAAAAATTTTTAAAAAGGAAAAAAACAACAACACAGCTACAGATGCCTCACATGGATGGTATGCTTGCTGCTCTTGGTAGAAGCATTCTTGGCAACAGAATATTAATATGTAGTTTCTCTCCTGCTAAAGAATTGAGCCAGATAAGAAGCACTATAGATTGTTTTTTCATGCAGGTGTAACAAGGCATGGGCTCGGTTTCAGGGTGCACTCAGCGCTTCTAAACTGTTAGTTTCCATTATCCTGTTCCTGCAGTATGGGCTGTTCTACCCCCGAGTTTAAATGACTCGTCAAAGGCAGGAATTGCAGGAAATCCCCCAGGCTACACATGTGCTGTAGGGGACCCCTTCGCCCTCTAGCTGTCAATCAGCTGTGCACAGGCAGCCTATCGCTGTGGTGGAACTGAGACAGGTTCCTCCCAAACTTCTCCACTTGTCAACCACTGTTGTTTTGGCTGTATGGGAAAATTCCCAGTACACACACTCTCATGGCTGCCAGGAGAGGCAAACATGGTTTTACCTCTACAGGGACACTACCCATCACTCTCTCAAATCCAAGATAAAGCTGTTTTGAAATATATGTTCACAATGAGCAATGCTATGGCAGCACATATGTGCTGCTGCAAGTTTTGAGCGTGTTATAGTCTATCCAGGTGGATATCATGGCTAAATGCATCAGGTCTGCAAAGATCTAAGCACTGTGCATGTAACTGTGGACTTGCACGGCTCACATAATACAGTCATTGACAAGTTGTGTACTGAAAGTCATTACAGTTTTGTGTCTAAATTTAATGAGGCCAAAGCAACTTTATTACCTCTGGTGATTATATGTCTCGTGTTTTTCTTCCTTGTTTAAAATTACAATCTTATTAAATTTTCAACAGGTTGTCAATATAAGGTAGCTGGAGGAGTGAAGATGGCTCAGCAGTGCTTGTGTATTTAGTAATATTATTTTCAAAAAACAATTATCCTGCAGCTGAAAGTATAAAGCAGAGTAATTTACCTGTGTTGGCAGCATTAAAAGAGGAGAGGAAAGAAAAGAGAAAACCATATTAAGCACCTCTGAATAATACTCAAGGCACACCAATGATTTCAATTTTAACAATGTTTTTAAACAATGTTTTTAAACCGATGCTCTTAATTTAAACATTACTGGGGAAAAGCACAATGTTGGCACAACCGAAGGGGCATGTGTCCAAAAAAGTGAAATATTCCCCATGACAGTTTATGTCTTTTATATTCATGACAGACTCAATCCATTTGAAGTTAGATGCATAAAAACCCACAGTTTCTTTTTGAAGACCATAACTAAAGTTAATGTTGAAGCCCTGGAACAAGTAAGCTAACGATTTCTTTGGGTTATTTGTGGTAGCGTCACGATATTTCAGCAGTACTCTCTCTCCACAAAAGCTGAGGGGAAGAACAGGGTGTGTACATCATGTGGATTTACTTTCTACCATTAAAAAAATATAGATGCTGGGGACCACATTTTACAGTGTGATGGGATGCCAGGGCCGGTAAGTGCAGCCAGGCAACCAGCAACCAATGTGGATAGAGAAAAGTACCGGACAAGGTGAAAGATGACATCCGCATACTTGTGCTCTACCATATATCATTTAGAAGGTGTTTTTTCGATGGAGTGTGAAAAGAGGTGATGGAGACATTGGGCAAAGATGGAGAGAAAGTGTGTGTGTGTGTGTGTGTGTGTGTGTGTGTTTGTGTGCGCGCGTGTGTGCGCGTGTGTGTAAGAGCGTGTGTGTAAGAGCCACCACACTGATACTCTTCCTTCTAGACTTGATCATTTATTATTGGCCTGATTGTGTTTTCTTCTCTAAGTACTTTGAGTCAGGTGGCAAAGAAAAAGGTCGCAAACATAAACCTCATTACTGTGTTGGCTTATAGCTGATAAGCGTCCCGCATGCATGATCACAGTCAATCAAAGAAATCATAACATTATAAGAAAACATTATTGCAGACACTTTATGTACGTATGATTAACAAAGATTTGCATGCAAAGATGGACCCTAATGTGGATTACCATCGATGCGTTCAGGTGAATAAAAACTTGCATAGCAGAGGAAAAAAAAAAGAGTTTATATAAAAGCAACAGTCCCTCGATGCTACATGGCGTCTTATCTATCCAATTCACCTTACAACGCCCTGTAATATTAACACTTATTCTGCATCCAAATCCAAATATTTCTCTGAATTGACATCACACAGATGTAACTTCCTTTCCCAATCTTTGTGAAACTGTGTTTTCCCTCCAGACGAGTAAACGTTTCTATTTACATTCAACGTACATTCATTCCCCTCTGATGGTAATGACAGTGGACTTTATGGGACTTTTTCATTTCAAAGGCAATAAAACAGCAAGCTACACAGAAATACAACATGGTAGTCATTATTCTACTGTGAGGGAAACAATAATATTGACATCAAGTGATTTTCTGTCTTTGACAGGTTGTGAAACAGTCATGCTTAGAACCAAACCAGCCACAGCTTTCAAAACACAGGCAAGTCAGGTTAATGATAATTACAATCTTGTTACAATATCATTTTCGGCCAGGAAATTCTGGCTCCCCCGACATAAATCATACCACCCATGATTCAAGACCAAGGATTCCCATTATGGCAGGACCCCGCTGGCAGCGCGATGTGATCTCCAACACAACAAATGCCTCTCAGGCAGGGCTAGTAGAGAGTCAGCCCATAGGCCAAGGTGATTCACAGAATGGAGCCACCAGTGAAACCGCCAGTGGATCGAGTCAGAACGCAACAGACAGTTTGTTAATGTGTCTACACTGGAGAACAGGTTAAAAGGCATGTCAATGAAATCCTAACACACAATGGATCTCAGAGATGACAGAGGATACAGAAGGGGCTTATATCCATAATAATGCTCCTTCTGTAGCCTCTGTCATCTCTCAGATCCATTGTTCAAATATCAGAATGCGAGTTAAAAACTTTTTGGGGCATTACTCATCTTCATGTGGCATACTTAGGACAGGGTACATGTTGGGCAGTTCAATGGATATCAGAAATGAAGGGCAAAACAACAAGTAACCCCAAGATATTTTGGCTACATAATTTATTTGGCTGAAAATAGAATACAGCATTTATAACATATAACATATATTTTATAACATATATAACAGTTTAAGCAACTGTTGATGTTAGAAAATAAGTTCTTGGGTCTTCAGCATTACCTTGGAACTGCACATCTCAGGCTAGGATCTCTAAGAGAGGTAATGGAATTTCCACGCTGGGCAACCTGCTGGACCAAAGAGCCATTTCACAAGACTGTGCACCGTACCAAACCACAAGCTGATAACGTAATTCAAAAGGCAAACTCTTCGGGTGTTGACGAGCGGCGAGAAACCAGACAGGATTGGAGATATTCTCAAAGACATTTGAAGATATAGCAACTTCTCTGAGGCAATCATTTGATGCTGTCATTGCGTGATAGCTGAGTGTCACCACTTTTGCGCTCCCATCACTCAAGTGCATCTCCAAGAAAAGTGATTGTTGGAGAATATGGCTGCAACACTGCACACATAAAAAAACACACCTAGTCCAGGATAAAACTGTTTTTTCATCCCTTAAAGAAGCCTGTAGACAAGTCTACACTTAATGATTGTTTTAGCATTAGCTTATTGAGAATAAGGTTGCTATCTTTTTCAACACTTGATAAATTTGAAAACAAGGGTTTCACTTGCAATAAACTAGGTATGTGAACCATATTTGGACTATTTATTTGAAGTCGGGCTTTAAATATACATACTCTGATGCTTTTCATGCCATTGACCATAATCGTGCTATCGTTCCTTCCACTCAAATTACAGCTGAGTTGAGTACATGCCCTGCAAATTACATTTAGAAATTGATTAATTCAGCAGATCATCTGCCTCCTCTGAGCACATCTGTGCTTATCATTTCAGACACTGCTGCAGGTTAAATTTACACTGATTTCACATGACCACATCACGCGATTGAGGGTCAACAATGGACCATCTTACAATCATTTCTGAAGTACTGTTTTTCATGGTCAGGTTGCTGCAAAAGCCTCTTAGCCCATCCACAGAATCTCATGGTAATGCTTATTTTGTATCTTTTTTTTCCCTATAAATCTAGTCAGAGTGCTACTTTTAGGCAGTCAAAATGTAGTCTTGGCACAGCAGTGGTGGATAATAACTATGCTGATAATGGGATTGTAGCCAGTATCCCATTACCCACAACTGATGGCATAAATGTAATAATTAGAGACCCTTTCTATATGGCAGATGATAACTGTACAGCTGTCCGGGTTATCATAAGCAGAGTGATTAGAATTCTGTCGGATTTATCTCTCATAAGCTAATTTTCAACAACAGAAGCATGTTTATCTTAGAAGAAATCCAGGACCGTTCTCACTAATGGATGAGACAGAACCTGAGTGGAGTGTGGCATGATACCCGTACAGTTAGGCTACTTACACGTTTGACTGGCCTTTATCTGAAGATCGTCAATCAGATTAATGACTGCAGTGAAAGGCATCCTGCGTTTAATTGGCCTGAATCAGCACGAAACTTTAGTTTGTTAAGGAGTTACCAACACCTTCCTAATCAGAAATTATAACCAGCATTAAGAAAACGATATTGCATCATTAACACCAGCTTTTGAACCCACTGGCTGTCTCACGTAATTCATTTGAGGAAACATGTAAAAATTAAATCATAATGATGTTAAACATGTCACGGCTGAAAACCTTGATGGTGTAGATTGAATAAACATCCTTTGATACGTCTATTCAATGTTTTAGCATGGTTTACATAAGGCTCTTTTTGCTGGAACCTCATGCAATTAATCAACATAAGATCACAAATCAAAAAAGCAAATTAACACAAAAGCATATTCCAGACAAGGACTAGGGTGGACATGAAGCTACACCGCTGATCACGGCATTTAAAACTGGTGAACAAGGATTTTAATCTAAACATTATTTCATTCTGCATCACCATGTCGTGTCTTCAATGGCAAAAATTCATTGACTAAAGGATGTCCTTGAATATCTTTTACTCCAATTGTAGACACTGCTGGTGTCTATCTTCAGTGAATTAAGAGCCAAAATTATTAATATCATCTAAAACTTTCTTAAACTTTAACCTCTGTCTTCATTAAATTAAATTAAATTTTCTTAATCATATGTTTTGTAGGTTTCAGGTTCTGGCTTGAAAGGTTTTAGTTAAAAGTGAAATAAAGCATCTTAGTTCTCGTGACACAGCCATTTACTAGCTGGTTTTCTTTTCTTGGATCATTGCTGAGCCTCGGAGATTAAAACAAGCCTCTGTTTTCATTTGAAAGTATGGCAATAGACGGGAAAACATTCTGGATTATTGAAGTCACGCTGCCTAAATAGTTTATCATAACAGCGGGTGTTTTGTTGGTTTGCTCTCTGAAGCATTTTTTCCTGCGCTCTTGCAGCAGGCTATCTCCACAACAGGCATTGCTGCATGACATTGGACTGCCTGGATTTGAGATTTTGCTAAGACCTCATAGTCATGCTTTTGGAGTGTGTCTCTCTGTTCAGTCTGTAAAGAACAAGGAATCCACCACAGACCAGTGTGGAACTTGCTGCATGCATTATTCTCCTAAAAAACTTTTTTCAGCTTTAACATCACCTTCACAAATTGCACGAGAGCCGTTTCTGTGACTCGAATGTAACAACCGTGTTTTTTTTTTCTTTCCTTTTCTTATACAGTTAGGCAAGGATGAGATGAGCATCCGCTTAGTTTGCATTCTGCTCAGGCTGGACGTTTCAGGGTCTGACAGGCAAGAGCTTTTTTTGTCTGAGGTGCCTTTGAGAGCGTGTGAGAAAGAGATGCATGTGCGGAGTTCTAAAGAAGGGTGAACTTCACACTCGCCTAATCTCCACTCTGGATCTGTCTGTCGTTTAACGGAAGCAGCAGCTACTAGACCTGGCACTAATTCAATCACAGGTTCTTGATTGGCAGGGGAGCGTGCCGCAGCCCTGGGGAAGGTGGGCAAAAAAAAGTCCCTTTTGTTCTTAAAGCAAGATAGCAGAGAAGAAGACTCCACAATTAACCAGAAGAGTGAGAGTGGAGCCAGAACTCATCAGATTATAGGCAGTAAACCGAAGAGCGAGATTCCAGTATTGGTTAAAACATTATTGTTACACTGCTCAAAGTTCTGGGTGGATTTTTTGTTGCCCCAAAATGCACATCTAAGCTACACGAAGCAGAATCAGCTTTCAGAATATTTATGCTCCAGTGACTGAGCGTGCATGGAAACTGGTGGGCCCAAAATTAAATATCACAGATGATATAAACATACTTTTGCACTTGGGAATGAGTCATGGACGATAAAATGTGAAGAGAAGTAAAAAACTTTAAAGGATGTATATAGAGCATATATTTATTGAGGAAGGCTTTGGTTGTTGCTTGCTCTGTGTTTTTGCTGGAGAAGGTGCTACATCTGATTTCATGGGTAGATATTAGGTGAAACCTACATGTCTACATTTTAAAGGGCATTATTTGCATTATTTGACATATTTTAAGCTCCTGGTTGCCTTGCCCAAAGTGTCTGAAATGTAGCAGTATTATTTACCATGTTTATTGTCACTCTGGATGTGCAATCATGCTTGTGTGACCTTTTTTTCCCCCCCAGTATTTGAGCATCTCTGGAACAGAAAGGGTAAATATTGCATTTATTCATTTTTAAGAAAGTACATTGTGAATCTAAAACAGAAAATGCCACATGTTGAGAGTGGATATAGTTTTGTTCTCACACGAAGGAAAAGTATAAACAGCCACGATGTGTGGGAAAAAAATGCTATATTATGGCTTCTATACAAGAATAAAAACAGTATTATAATTGAAATCATTAGACAGCCATATCTCTTTGCTTTGTTGCACACTTATTCTAACACAACATAATACTAATGTAAAATGTAGAAACATCCCATCATGACTAACTAGGTGAGACAAATTAAAACATTAGGACAGAAAAATAGAAGTTGATCCTCTGACATGAAGTTGATTATACCAAATGGGTTCTGCTTTTACTATGATTCAGTTTGAATGATGTCCCAACCGAGGCTACAGTATTATGCATTGCAATAACCTGTCTACATGAATAATTTAAAATATAGTTATTAAACTTTTTTTTCAACCCAATTTCATTAAATTTATGAAATTTGGAATATAAATCAGACTATTACCTCACTGTTATGCACACTATTATGTACCTAATACATCTTTATCATCTGTTTAAAGCCTTTGAATACACTTATCATTTGTTGGAAGAGTTCATTAAGGACCAACAAGAGACATTTTGCCCAAATCATCTTCAATATTATGTATTTCTCCCCTATGTCACTCAACAAAACAAACTGAGCAAAATGTGAGTTCTTTTCCTGCAGGTTAATCGAATAGAACCTAATGTGGTGTGACAGAGTTCCAGTCCTGGACTCAGCTCTCTCCATCAGACCCGCACGCTTTCCTGCCGCTAACACCTCAGCTCCTCTGCTGCACACAGACCTCCCTGCACATCACTCTTTAATGCCTGTCAACTCATGCAAACTTTAAAACTTAGGTGGCGATATTGCAAATGTCCCAGAAATGAACCTGTGCTATACATACATACATACATACATACATACATACATACATACATACATACATACATACATACATACATACATACATACATACATACATACATACATACATACATACATATATTTTTTCTTAGATAAACATAAAAGAAAATAAAAATATTTTTCAGAGTTATTTTTTCCAGAATTTTTTTGTAATAAAATTAGCAACGATTCTGAGGTCAAAAAAATGCATTTACCCCTTCCTGGGCTACCACCTTATCGCGGTGGAGCTGTTTGCATGTCCCAATGATCCTAGGAGTTCAGTTGTCCGGGGCTTCATGCCCCTGGTAGGGCCACCCATGGTAAACAGGTCCTAGTTGTTTGCCATGGGTGGGCTGGTGGGCTGCTCAGGTATCTTGCATATTATTTAGTGGTAACCTAACCTGTATCCCTTACTCAAGTATGTTCTTATTGCTGTAGACCTATTTTTAAGAAAGCAAAACTTGTCTGGCACTAGAGAAATGAAACAGAATAATACAGTACATATATAAATGCAAATTGTTGCTGCTCGAACATATTCTGATAAAAAAAAATCAAGTTCTTGCCATTGGAAGCTGATTGGCTCTCACACTTGCACAAACATAAGTATATCCTCCTTTTAGAGGAGACAACTTTGATTTGTTTCACTCAAATAACTGTGGGTAAGCAAAAAGCAGCATTTAAGGCACTAGCTGCCAAAGAAATCAGTGTACTGATCTGGTTCCTTTTCATCATCAGATGTGGTTGTGTGAGTAATCGGAACAAAATTTCCATGCTGTAAATTTCCAAAAATACTCTTTCCTTTCAAATAGATCTTAACAGACATTCATGTTCATCAGTCATTTTCATCCTGGAATGGCTTTCGATGTCTGTGCGGAAGCTTATTGCCAGAAACTGACTCCAGACCAATGGAAGTTATTCAGATATGTACTCAAATACTGGAATTATGCAGAATGCATTGCCCAAGCTGCATAATGCATTGTGCTTGTCTGGTTTAAGTCATGCAAATGAGCTCGGGATGATGGAAATCTTCCACTGGCATGGCCATGAAATATTTCTGACTCGTCAAATATTATTGATGCTGCAAAGGTACAAAAGAGAGATGGATGAGGGGTAAAGAGTAAAGATGGAGGATACACCAAAGTAATACCAGTAACATGTGTGGCTTGTAAAAATGTAGCTGAGTGATTTTTGTTGTTGTTTAAACTGGCTCTTCGGCAGCGTTATTGCACGAGATGAAGGATGTTGTGTTGTTCATGAGCTCATTTGTTTGGTGGAGAAAACGGAGTCTGTTGTTGGTGAAATGCAGCTACCCATGTAGCAGACACTGACGTCAAAGCAATTGGGAGGGAATAATTGGAAGTGATTGAAAACCATTGTTAAACACAGAGGTTTGATGCATTTTGGAAATCTTATCCCCAGACTTTTGGAATAAATCTGCTTTGTAGAAATGCAGATATCTATGTCTCAGACAACACAAGATATCACTGAATCAATGAAACTAGTCGGTTTTACTCAATTTATATTGTTATGATATAAGTGTGGCTGCCTATTGGAAAGAAAAGCAGATTGGTTCAGCCTGTCAATCTTCTCTTTGGTGGGATTTCTGCTTGGTCCTGGTTTCCTACCACTTTCAAAGATACGCATTATATGGACCTGATATTGCCCACGGGTATGGCCTTCCAAGTTACTGGTGTGGGCCCTGTGATCGCCTGGCGACCTTTCCAGGGTTGCTTCTCTTTTTTTTTTTCTTTTTTTTTTTTTTTTTTAGTTAACAGTAATTTTGAGTTCATTCAAGAGTTCATGACCTAAATACCGGGTGAACCTGCACATTAGAGAGGGTTTTATGAGAAGAAGAGAAGAAGTAGGTGTCATTGATGTGGTTTACATTTTACAGTCTGCAAGATATTTGACAGCAGCTTTCCGGAATGCTTCACTTCTCGATCCCCCTCAAATTGGACAATTGGGGAAAAATGACAACAGCAAGCTCTAAATCCAAGGGAGGCAACGTCTGCTTCGTTTGGACCCCTGCCCCAGCTCCTTCCCAACTCTTAACCTTCTGCAGCACAAAAGGTTCAAACGAACGGATCAATAACAATTCAGGGCAACACTCTTGTCACTTCCTTCCTCCTCGTCATCTCCTATCAGCCATAGTTCACCCTGGGAGACAATTTGCAGTGTGACAACAGCTATGGTCCAGGACAAGTGGCTCTTTTGTGGGAATTGATGAGACTGAGATCAGAGAGAAATGCCGATAAACATGTTTTATACCAGTTTGTCTGCAAGGGTACCATGTTTTCTCTATATAATCACAGAGAGGGCTATCAGAATTCGTTTTTTATTTATTTTTTTATTTTTTCCCCAACTATTCAGCGATGAGACAACCTGTACTGGATGATTTGCACATCCTAAAACAACTACCGGTATATAAAGCATTGAGTTCAGACATAAAAACCTGCTTGACTTTTGCAGCCACAGCAGACTTCGCAGGAGCAAATGTACAGAATTGAAAATCAAAAAGAGATGAAACTGCCACAATACTACATTTAATATCAGGTTTCCAAAGTAGGTTTGACTTCTGCAGGCAAAGAAATTACAAGCAAAGCAATATTCTGGCTTCTTTTATAGAGTTTCTTCCTCTTTTTTCATATGTTCAATCATTTTCATCGCCCCTTTTTATTTGACTGATTTTATCAGAACTTTAAAAGCCCTGTGAGATTTAAATCCTCACAATAAAACCATCAATTGTCTGAGTGTAGTGGTTATTATTGAACTATTTCTGTTAAATATCTTGCACTTTCTTTCATTTAGCATAATTAGCTTCATAGCAATTATTATCATTGTTAGTAATAATCATCATAAAACCATTCTGTGAGTACTATAAAAATATGGCTGTAGTGGCCTGCAGATACTACTACTGGCACTTGTTCTAGATCATTATTTCTGCCAAAATCTAAAGCACACTTCCGTCCTCTGGATACTGTTGCTCCCGCTCTCTCATTCTCAATCGTTGGACAAAGTGCACAAGTTCAAACGTGCAAAAAAACACTAACATGATAAGGATAGAAATACGCCTGACAATATTTCTGTAGGTTCGGCTCTCTGTAATTATTGGGTTGATTAAGCAGTGCCTCTGAGTCTATCTAACCCTGTTCATGCTTCACCAACCCTGGGGCTCAGGGCCAATCACATGACAAAGTTGTTGTTGTTGTCATCTGATCATTACGCTGCTGCAGCGGCCGTGAAGGTCCTGTTTATTCTTTGTATTTTCAACCCTCTGTTACTGACAGTTTTGAGCAGGAAATTCGATGCATTGAAAAAGGTCACTTTGTTAGATTTCAACTGTTTCACATGAAACTACCGTGAAGGCTGCAGGTAATCTAACGTAGAGGACGAGGTGGAGAAAGCTTCGTCGTGCAGCGCTCTTTTTCTCTATATTTGCCCTGAGCAAGACTGACAAGATGAAACTGGACTGGACTCGGAGCAACAGGGGCTCCTGTAAGGGGACTGCTCTCTGACTCATCCTCTGCAGCTTTAACAAGCTGTCTGCAAAAGGGCCACATCTTAGTTCAAAGCAAGCAGCATTCACTGTCTTTTCCTCACCACTTCTGCACCTCTCTCACATTCTTGTGCACCCCATGCCTGCATGTTCAGGCGCATGTGGAGAATACAGGGACATGTGGAAAACTCTTGCCGTCTTTCACATGCATAAATGTAAGACGTAGTGTTTCCTGCTGCGTGAATTTTCAAGGTGTAAAATTAATTAACACCTTTTATTTAAAAACAAATAATAATAATAATAAAAAACCTGTAAAATCATCCCGGTATAATTTATGGTCCACAGTCAGTTTACTGGATAGTATGTCCAAAAGTCTTCACATGCATGGTGCACATGTTTCCCTTCATGTTCTGCTCATGATCACACATGACCATAATCACATATGGTATTAATTACTAATGACACATCACATGTCATCACATACTGTATCCTTGAGGCTCAGAGTGTGCATATGATCATCACATTTTAACTAACATCAGATTGTCTGTAAATACGATATGTACTCATGAAGGGTAAACATTATCCCACGTCATACTGATGTAACACAGGGAAGCTGCAAACACTCTTCTGAATACACACATATCAGTCTTTATATTGCATGTTGAAATAAATACATACAGCTTTTTTGAATTCAAAGTCTATAACAAAAAACAATGTATGTAATGAGTTTTACATAGTGCATTTATCTAGCTTTTAAAGAGAAAAAAGGAATCATTGTGATTACAAAATTATGACATGTCTAAATTTGAAAGTACAATAAATGTCATTTATAAGTGTCAAATGTCAAAACTTCTTTAAACCAATGGTTCCTCATGCTTCTTAGTGTCTCGCTGTGGTCTTAGCCGATTCGCTTTTCATCTGCAGCAACTGCTAATCTGTTAGTGTTTTGTCACCACAGAAACATCACAGTTTCGTTCCCAACTGCTCTATGTGGATGTCTGATAATCCGCCAAACAATGAATTTAATCCTCCAGAAAACACAAAGATCAACCTCCAACAGTCGCACTGACACAGCATGAGGTCAAGTCAGACTTATTTTCTCATTTTCTTTTGCCTTATATTTCCTCCTCTGTGAAACACAGTTAGCACATGGAGATGGGCTGCCAAAAGCATTCATTTTTTTGAGGAATGGATTTAACTTGACAGCGCTAAAAAAGCCTCTGCCCCAGAACTAATTACCTTGTCCTCTTTGTTAAGAAGAAGAAAAAGAAGAAGAAGAAAAAACTTCTTTAAAATCTTGGAGGTTATATTCTACTTCCAGTGATCAAGCATTATCAGTGAGCCTGATGCATCCTTAGCATGATGGACATTTCCATCAGTTGGGAGCTGTGGGGAATGCTCTCCTTTATATGATTCTCTAATTCCATCAAAACCAGTGAAACCATCACAGTCCATAGTGTTTTCACCATACGAGTCCGTTTGCCAGGAAGCCCATTCTGACTCCCAGCTCATCAAGCAGCGGAGGATGTGTGGTGACACAACTGTGGTTTAATCAATCTCCGAGCCAATAATCACTGCAGAATCAGTACAACAGCAGAACATAAAATGTGTTTTATGCCCCATTTCTTTCTCCAGGAAAGAATTCTTTCTTTCACAATGGTGCAGAATGTTCCCTCTATTTTATAAAGCCACACACACAATCTGGTCTCAGAGGTAACAAATGGCAATTCAACTACTTTAAGTCACATACATATTTCCTGTTGGCCTGAATATTTGCAGCAGGAGTGTGTTAGAAGAACCTCTCCTCATATATTTAATTTTTTACAGATGCAACTGCTGGTCAGCTTGGTTAGAGTTGAAACATGAAACATTTTCATTATCATCAGCATTATTTCTAGGAAGCATGCTGCAAAAATGCTTATCTGGTGCTTGCATGCATAGTTATAGAAAATTGGCTTGTGATTCACAAATAATGTGAAGTGAGACTGGTGATATTTTCACGTGTGAAGCAGATATATTATATTTGTTGTGAATCAGAAAAGTTAATCATCCACTCGCGAAATTGGTGTTGTCTAACTTCTGGTCTAAATATGTTGCCCTATGACCTGTGCAGGATGCATCTTATGCCTACTGTGCACTGAAAGATAGTCTCCTAAACTTTACATGAGTCAGATGGAAAGTTGGTGGCAGCTGGTCGCTGCTTCCACCCAGTGTTCAAACTTGGAGCAAGACCTGAATGGGAAGCTGTTAAATGAACCTGCATAATGTTCCAATAATGAATTAAAATAAACTTTAAAAAAAAATTAAAAATGGAACACTTAATGTGATAAAAAAAAAAAAATGCCTGGAAATTATTTTTCATTCTTTATTTAAGAGGTGGAAAACCATCTTTTGGTGCTATTTAATAAAAAAATAAGCATTTCAAAAGCATTTTAAAGTATTTGTGACGACTTTTGTGTTTTTGGGGTAAACTGTGATTTAAAACTACATTTAACCACAAAGTCACCTGAAAATAATTGCAAACATAATGTTTGACGTTTGACCCAAACACAGTTGGAGCAACCAAAGCACCCCAGCAGAGAGAAGCTGGGAAGCTTTAAACATAAAGAAGAGAACACGCACGCACGCACGCACGCACGCACACTCAGGCATCTGCCCGGATCTGCAAAGGAATTTAATCTAATTAAAATTAGGCTTGTTGTAGCAGAGCTGCCAGGCACTGCAACATTAGGCCCTCATTCTCAAGAACCAAGCCTGTTATCGGAGCTGTAAGGGTGATGAAGGTGCCGCTGAGGGTTGACTCAAACACGGGCTCTGCTTGACAGCTGCTGGTGTTGGTGCAACGCAAGAGCAGCATGGAGACTAACGAAAGGAGGCAGCTCCAGTTCTCAGGATTCAGTTTTTGCACACCTTGGCAATAACATGGTGGAGGGAAACCGTGCTCCAATCAGTTTAAGAGAACATCGTGAAATTTACAGTGGAAAATTAAAACTATGACAAAAAATTCAACCTGAATTAGCAAGTGTGGGACAAACCTGGTGAGGAGCACATGTACAAATGAGGAAGATATTCCATAATAATATAAGAAGTCCAGTTGAATTAATCATGGTTTGTCAGGTTGTGCATACCATCCATATCTCCACTTAAAGGTTAGATGGCAGCTCAGTGACATGTCAGATATAGGCACACAAGCAACGCTTGAATGAATGCATGAAAGATTGAGTAAAATAATCAGAGTATGCTCACGATACAGTTTGAGTGATAAATAACTAATTGGCAGGCTGGTTGCATTAGCTTCACTGCTGGTTTGACAGTGATGCATTAAGCAACTGATGAATCCTGTGCAGTAATTTATCAACATTTGATTATTTTATTCAAAATTATTGTATATAGGCAAGATAATAAAATGTTAAGAAACAAAATTTCCTATAGCGAGAATGGAAAGTACATTAATACTGCTAATACAAATTTATCAGAGGCGTGAAGATGCGGGCTGTGAAAGCACCTTTCATGTATTATTTGCCAGAAGGGTCACACACAGCAGGTAATAATTCCTTTAGAGTATGTGGTAATAATTTGTAATCTTCATTGCACAGCTGAAGGGATGTTTGTTCTTCCATCAAAAAAGCCCCCACCCCTCCCTTGCACGCTTCTGAGACATCTCATTACGATGTACCTTCATATTTGTGAGAAATGATGAGCCCCTATGCTGCATACAAACAGAATGCAGAAGAATACGTAGGCTTGTGGGTCACTTGGCACATTTTGTTGTTTTCCTTTCAACGATAGAAGGTTGTCAAGGACTTGCAACGAGCTCTTAAATAGAATTTGGCTCTGAATAAAATGGTGTCAGTCAAGCGTTTTGAAAACAATTAAAGAAGCATCCTGATATCCTGCACTGGGCCACAGGTTGGTAAAAAAAAAAAAAAAAAAAAAAAGTGCCCCAAATGTAACCTTGAAGCTGTGGCTGAAAGAATTTTGCAGTGATGGACGCAGACCCCTGATGCATTATCAATCTTTATTACTCCAGGTCATAATTGCCTTTTAAATGTGGACATTTATGATATTTATTCAGTTCTGATTTGTAGGTGGGACCATCCGCTGTCAGTTTTTCATGTGGAGCAATATTTGATGATCAAAAACGATGTAAATATCAACTGTGTGACACATGCCATCATCAGTCTCCTTCCCAGTAAAGTTTGGTGGGCTGCCGCTTTACACAATAAGTGTCTTAATTATGATGAAGAAAGGGATGATAATACGGTGTTTCAAATAAAATTATGAGCACGAGACATCATTAGAGTGTCCATCTCTATCTGAGTGACTGCTAGCTAGAACCTCTCAACTCCAGTCAATTATTGAGCTGCTTTTGAGGTACATGGTGACCTTATCCAAGCTGACAAATGGCAAATTTCTTCACACTCCTCTGAATCTCAGCACGGTTTGCATTCACATATAATTGCCTACATTCTAAATGCCACATTTGTTCCTCTACACTCCCAAAGAGACCCTCATTTTTTTTATTTTTTTTTTAACATGTTTTCTATTATATCAAAGGGTATGAGTGTCAGAGTATAACTGATATGGGTGTAATTACATTTCAAACACAGAAGAAAACATTTGGAGAAATATAAATTACAGTTTGACTGAATGTAAAAGAACAATGACTCATGCACAAGTGCAATGACTGTGAATAAGGCAAATAATAGAGAGTTAAGGATGACTGCACTCTGATTTCATTGGTGCAGTAAATAATTTGAAAAACATGCAGGAACAGTATGATCGCAGCATTGGTTTGGCAGAGTTTCAAGCCAATCCCCTTCTGGTAATAACACTTTGGAGCCTTTGCACCTACTGCCCATGTTTATACTCCGCTGTTGAGAGTTTTACCATCTTTCCAGTTCAGAAAAGAGGTCCGGTTCACCTTCAGTCAGCCATTAAAATGAACTCCTCTACCTCCCCGAGCCCATCACTCCAAACCATTCTGACTCCCAATCGAACACATAAAATGCAGTCTTATGAGCTGGTCGCCTCATATATTTTCTTGTAAATGGAGGTCTATCTGGAAAGGAAAGGAATTAATGGTGTAAATTATGGTGTGGGAAGAAAGTTTCCTCCTCCTGTTTCAAAGATGCTTTTAAACTGTTTATGGATAGTGGCTCCGTTAGCCAGGCTAGCCGTGGTAATACCTGTTTATCATAGTTTGTAAACTCGGCACGTCGGCTGCTGTAGTGGGTCGGAGATCAGTCCCCTTGCAGAATATGGACCAAAAGAATCCCAGCCAGGTTTGGGCTAGCTAGACATTTCTGACTGGAGAGGCCATTATTAGCCCGAATGCTGATGAAAACGATCTCCAACAGCCAATATCTACAATTTTAGATGAAATCCTCATGTGTGAGCACCCTGGACTGTAGACTGTTATCTTCTCTTGCAGTACAGCTAACGGGCCTCTCTAATGAATACGACACAGATCTGGCAAAGCAGAGGCCCTGAAGTGCCTCCCCTCACCTTGTTTTTGTGCATGTGTGTCTAATTCTTACACGGAGGGGAAGGATATGTGAAACTGAGAGTTGATGGTCCAGTGACCCCGCTCAGGAAACTGCCTGCCTTTTTATTGACCTTGTTCAAAGTGCTGTTAACTCACTAGTTGCGGCCCTGCTCTGCTCGCTTTAATTTCCTGCATGACGAAAGATTGTTTTCTTTTTTGTAGTTGCTCCATTAGCTACTTACCTATGAGCATTTTCAGGCTGAAAAAGGTGCTCAGCAGGAAATCTGTTTTCCTAGTAGTCATGTTATTTTTATGTCTTGGAATCATTTCTTCCATAGCTTAACATATTTGTAATTCTTTTATCACAAATTAACTGGGACTATATGTTATAAAACTAACCCTGAAGTACCAAGAACCATTTCCTGTCTGAAGTTACAATCCAATAATAACAGATCTCTTACTTATATTGATCTATATCTCCAGTCCTTTTCAACTGTGAGAGAAAGTTCCATGCAATATTTATTCACTGCAATCCCCCATCTTTAGATCCAGGCTATCCTCCACAGTCACACCTGCTGATCCAAGCTGTTTTTTAAGGCGTGGATTTAGCCCTTGGTCGGCTCTGCTGAGTGCATAATATTCAGTGGGGTTAGAGTCACAACAGTGCACATTACAGCTTGAGGTGGAAGGAACATAAACACGGTTTTCTTGGCCATTATCCACAGCGATGTGGATGTTTCTGCCCCCAACCTATCCGACCACCAGCTCTTTTTCAGTCCTGTACATCCTCAGCCGCTCCTGTTTGGGCTTTCAGATGTACGAAGAGGGGAAGTAAGACAGATTGTCGGGGGGGGTGGGGGGGTGTTGTGTATGTGGGCACCTTCCATCCATCCGTTTTCCTTCGCCTTGCCAGGGTCAGGATGGGGTAAACGTGGTAATATATGCCAGGATTTCAAACAAATGTTTGAAAGCTGATGCGTAAATGGGTATAAAATTGATGTCCTCATTTAGAACTGACTATTTGCTTTCAAAGCAATATATAAAGTTTTCTAAGGAGAATTGGTTTAGGTATTCTCAGGTTGTGTTAGGATTAGAATAATTCTCTTGAGAATGAATACATCAAGTCTGTGCATGCATAGCACACTATGTTATGTGTGCCGTATGTAAAATGAGACTGGAAAAGGATTCTTGGCATGTCACATAGAGGTTCTACTGCACTGTATTTCCAAATAGGCACTCAATATTCTCAAGTACTGTATAGACTTTTTACGATTCCAATTTATTTACCTTATATGGAACCACGATTTGCATAAAGCCCAGTATGTGCACATATCACCGCATCCATAAATAATAAAGCACACATAAATTAAACATTAAAGTTGACTTTTTGCTAGCCGCACACTGTCGGCCAATGAAAACATTGCATTTTCAGCCTCCATGCTTCATTAGCATTAGCTTTTCCTGAGTAGGCAACAAAAAAGCTTAAAAAATACAAAATAAACAAACGCAACGGGAAGGAAAGCCACAGGGAGCATAGCCTTTGATTTCCTACAAAGCACACTCTTATTAGAGTTTGTAATAATTGTGGGTTGTATAAAAGGACAAAGCCTGCGGAGCAGCTAATAAACACCAGCTTTCCATCTTCTTCACTCAGCTGCCATCTTCAAAGGTTGGTTCTTAGCAACCTCTCCTACACACCAACCATGCATATCATTTAGTAATTATGGGGGCTGAGCTTACTGTACACCGTACTTTATACTGTATAGCCGTTCTTTAATCCAATACTTGTCGTTATATGATGTGTAATTTACAGTTTTGGGTTAGGCTCACTATACCGATGACTTCAGTTCTACAAACGTATTAATAAACACAGTGTTGTCTATGGTTTCATGCACAGCCTCCAGGCCTCCTGGCACTTACTCCTTCTATATGATGTCATGATACATTTACTTCAGATGTGTGACACTGTTCTAGACAGTTTAATGTTGCTGAAATGTTAAATCCTGTGTCTCATCCTGACGGGAAAGGGTGTACCATGTGTGTCTGAGTCAAATCTGACAGGCGGCGACAAAATGTTGACGAGCTGGAAAAGAGAACAGGCTGCATGGATTTTATAACATTGGCCGATTACTGGGATTTCGTGTAATTATGAAACTATGTAAATCACTCATGCTGGGCATATTGGTGCAATTGTTTTTTTCATAGAGCTTTCTGAATATTTGAAATCTTAATGCAAACTATTATATTTTGCAGTTGGGAAACCAGATATAGTGAGAATGGGAATATTATACTGTAGATTCTCAATACTCACTAAGACCCAGTCTTTTACTTGTTCTGGTCAACTGTGCAGCACTGTTTTTTTTCATTTTGTTACTGAACTTTATCTTCCCATCCCACCATCACTTGTCCATATACCCCCTATATTTTTCCACTAAAACCAGTATAAAATTCAATTTGGGCTCTTTGCTCATGTATAACCAGTCAATTCATCCTCCCCATCCCACTAAAACCAGTCTATTTATCTTCTAGTCCAGTCAAGTGGTGCATTCAGCCTCAGTGAATGCATCGCCACCACTGACACTGTCGTCCGAGCAGAGGTACTCTGATGGCAAAATGTCATCTTGGCATTAGTGTTATTGATTATTCTTTAAATATCCAACATAAAAACAAAAGAAAAAAATCCAGTTCAATTTTATTTTTGTTGTTTGGGGTTTGCTACTTACTTACTTTACTGAAGAAAACAGATGGAAAAAGAAATGGTTGTGGTGGCGGTCACAGTTACTGAGAACATAGCAAGTCTTGCCTCTGCCTGATCGTTCCAGACGGCAACAAAATGGTTGAATACTCTTTAATCAAGGTCAAAAATTCTTACCACTGCTAGCTGTCCCTAATCAGCCTTTAACAATCTTTTGAGGACACTATCAGTGGATAATAGAAGGTTAGCCATACTGAACAATAAGAGATGACAAGTTGACACATGGCTGAAATGAACTGGAGAACTCCAGAACATCTGATCCTGGGCTGATGAGCAGGGCACTTAAGAGTGATTGCCACTTCCTCCCAAAAGTCAAATATCTCCTTCAGAATAATCTGCTTTACATGGACAACCTTGAAATGGGAGAAATGAAATTGTGACCAAAAGGTCATTAGTTTGAATCCCTAGACAAACATCAAAAAGGGGAGCAGTTATTACGTTAAAATAAATAAACCCCCACAGGTGAAGCACATGCATATTATCACAATGGAAGAAAAGTGGACGAAAACACAATTAAAATACAAAAGATCTTTATAATAGAATATGAAAAATGCTGAAAACCATGACTGCAAAACTCCACTTACCACAAAATTATATTCCATAACAAATGTGATGTGAGAGCATTCATACTCGGTTTAAATGGATGTCACAGGTAGAACTAAACTGGAAATGAACAAAAAAAATAAAATTCAGCCTAGCGTCCAATCAATAATTCCTCAGGTCTACACCAGATATATGGAAATGAGCACTAATTGGTAATTAAACCTGCCCAGTGGTTAAAAAAAAAACATTTACAGGAGTTGGTTACTGTGGTGGTAGCGAAGAATGTTCAATTTTGAATTAATGTGTTATACATATTCATTCGGCCACACTGAACACGTTTTATGATTGTCAAGAATACAACGTGCTGTCGTTTTTTTTAAATCGACTATATCTGACACCGAACTGAAGATGAATCAAGAGGAAGACTTTACTTTCAAGCTACAAGAAAGGATGTACATTAAAAAAAAAAATCATATTCATAATGAATGAGAAGCAGAGGTGCACAACTGTGAAATGAAATGAAATGAACATTCTTGCCGCTTTATCCCCGTTGCTTTCCCACAGCGAGCAGGCTTCTAACTTTAAACCAGACTTCTTACTGTGTTCTCCCTTTGAAACAGCAGCAGCGGCCTTTCTGTTACTCCCCAGGATGCTGTCAGAAACTGCCTTTTTCAGAGAGATTATTTTCCCCCCTTTCAGTTTTGAAAGATTGCAGTCAGATCTAATAATACCATATGCACCGATGGTCAGAAAAGTTTGGCATTTTTGTTTAAAAGGGAATAACAACAGCAAACAATTAGGAAAAAAAATGGATTTCTATGTCTACAAATGTCACCACCTCACTGGAATTTTCAATCCTTCTAGATAAACACTAGCAATTTTTTTCCCCTGAAACATAATTAAATGCTCTGTGACACATTCTGTGTGGTTTCACGGGAAATGTAGTATGTCAGGTAATAATTTTGAGGAGAAGCCCCCAAGGTGTGCAGCGTGTTCTGACTACAGCGTTCAGGACTCCCACGCAGTTTGTGAGTATTATACTGAAAGCATTTTCAAGGACTTTCCATGCATAATTAGCCAAAAATTCAAGGACTCACCATGACACAGTTGGACAGGGATCAGAGTTAATCAGTGTTACAATGATAATAATTGTAATAATTAGAACTATAATGCTTTATAGAAGCTTACAGACATGACACACATGCACGAAACAAATATTCAAAATCCATTCTATTCAAGCATAAATTTAATGATTATTTTCCTTTTTTTGGAATGCTTAAGGTGATGTCTTATGCTTAAAGTAATTTTGAATTTCTGTGATCTGATTTAGTCCAAAAAAAAAATCACATTAAATCACATTGTGCAGAATAAACTGTCATCACACAGGCAAATTGCTTTTTTGAAACAAAATGGCATAAAGAAGAGCTGAAGCTAGTACTCTCAACAACACACCACTGCGATACCTCGTAACAGTGAATGTATGGCAGGTTCCCTGCAGGCTTACTAGAGAAAAAGGCGAAGAGCTCATTATAATGTGGATGTAGATGGAAGAAAATTTTGTGGAGTAGCCGGATGCGAACCACTTCAGGTGATTTGTGACATCAACAATGCAGCAAATCAAGTTAAAAGCACATAAAACACAGATAAGGATATTGCATTTGTTCTTCAATAGGATCTGTAAATACAAATGTATCACTTTAAAAGATGATTTTAGAGTAGTTGGTACCATTTAACATTAAAGACAAAGATGTAAAAAGATGAGCATGACCTCTCAGTGAGCTTTTTCAAACATGTAATGACAGATTTAGACTTATTTGCAATGCCTGCAACAAAAACACTCAGCCGACATGATGCAACCTGGTGAAACATTCATAGAGTGGTTGAGAAGTTAATTATACTCTATTGGGAGTTTCGACTAGAGATGGCGCAGTAGTGAGGCAATCGCATTTACCAAGACATTAGTGGAAATGCCAACATCTGGATGATCAGCCTGTGCATCCAGACTTAGTCCATATGACATTAAAAACACACACGTAAAATCGTGTCTCAATAAAGCACCTTTTGAAAGAATACCACACCTGCTTTACATGGAAAACACCATCCCATGCCCGACTGGCTCATCCCATGTGGGGCCAGAGATTAAGATTTAATGGTGATACTGAGGGAATGACACTCGACTCTCCAGCCAACTCCTTCACACAAACACACACACACACACACACACACACACACACAAACACACACACACACACACACACACACACACACACACACACACACACACACACACACACACACACACACACACACACACACACGCACGCACGCACGCACGCACACACCCCAACCTGCTTCTTCTGTCTTCCTCTGATTTGAACACAGATGCACGACCACTGGTAGGTACGACCACGCTTCAAGTTTGAGGTGCACAAGCACACGCGAGTAAATGCTTCACACATGCACACTAAAATCTGTCAAATAATCAGTTACAGACAAAGGAAGTCAGCTGAAATCTCAGTCGTTCATTCAAATTCTTGTCACACCAATGTTTGGTTCCACGAACCCCGGAAATGTAGAAGGGATGATAGATACATAGTCAACATGTGTCGTAAAAAAATGCCTACAGGGGAAACGTGTCTGTGCTTGACTGTGTAATGCACAAATGACTTAATGACAGTTTTAATTTGGTTATATGTCTGTTTGCCATTATCTTTATCCTTCAGTCAGTAACTGTCAAAATAAATCAAACTGTAATAAAGGCTAAGTATTTCTTCATCTGGTCAGCATTTTTGGGCTACACTGAACTATGCTGAATTGTGGGTCACAACATAAATAAAGCATCTGCAGCAACAACAACAACAACAACACACACACACACACACACACACACACACAGCCACATGTACTGAGGCCTGTTCTAATTTCAGAATGAGAATATTTACATCTTTATGTATTCAGGGTTTAAAATAAAAGTATGAAATTATGAACTATGAAAGTATGACTCCTTCCAAATATAAGTATGCTATAACACAGATCATAACAGTTATAATCAGTGATTATAATCTGATCAGTGATTATATCAGTGATTATAATCTGATTTTGTGAATTAAACAGTGATCAATGACGTCCTCATATTGGTGTATTTGTATCACGCCAGCATGAGTCACCAAAACCTCCAGTGGGTTGCCAAAAGCAGGCAAACGAACATAAGGGACAGAGATTCTTATTTTCTGTTGGCATTATTGGTAGGGTTTGGAAAAAAGCTTCACCAAGAAGGTATTCATCGCTCATTAGAAAGGTGTGCAGGTGTTTGGGGAGTTCACCCAAAATCTCAGTTGTGGGTTTTGTGGATTTCCTCTGATTTCATACAGTATATTATTAAAAGATAATAGCAAAAGCAACCTTCTCCTAAATATTCTGCTGCTCTTCAATGTCTGAAATTTCAGTGGATGCATATAACAAAATATTGAGCCATGAAGAAGAAATCTAGTTAATTAGAGGGAATGTTGAATGTTAATGCATTTGAAACTTGGTAATTAGAAATTTTTGACTCCTTGCAAGAAGAAGAATCAAACAAGCACTTGTCCTTCTTCCAGTGACACAGTAGACCTGCACATAAAATACAGCCTGCAAACTAATTTAAAACACAACATGACAAAAATTGATGAATAAGGATGTGAAGTGTGAAGCTCAAATTAGCTACATGATGATTTTGGGATGATCGCAGATGCCTTGAGATGTGTGAACTCACTTTAAAATTGTCAGTCGTGTTGCAACCTTGGATGGGCATCAAATGCTATCTTTCTTTGTACAGGCTTAACACAAGTGCATGTAGAAAAAGGCTGCAGTCATGTAATTACCATGATGGAGTGAAAGCGCACACCGAAGCAGTAATATAATCATGTCACTCTGACCACACAAAATACAGACATGGTCTCTTACTTGTTGTTTGTCATTTTTCTCTAACCTGAATGAGCTGGGACGTACCCAAAAGCAATAACACTGTTCAAAATGAACACCCAACTCAGTGGACAAAACAGTTTAAAGACTGTAAATGTCTGCTGCTTACCACTTTCAGGAGCAATCATCCATTCAGCCATGGTCTGCTCTCTTCTCGTCTTTTGCTGCACTAGTCCTGATCTTCAGACTTTATTTTCAAGGCTGGGGAGAGAGAGGAAGCAGAAATCAGAATTTATGGGTATGCTTTGAAGCAACAGTGAGAATCAATATGCAGAGAATACAGAGAGGACAATCGTTGGAAATGGATTGGACATAAAAGGAATCAACAGTTGATAAGAAAACAGTTTTTAAGTATATCACATAATCTGTGTATGCTAGGTGTTATTTGAAGAAGATATAAAGTACAGTATGATATTATTTAGTTGTACTGTAGATCTCTGTTTTATTTTGAGCCAGTAACAGTGAGACCCAGTCAAGACATGCTAATCTTTGACTTTCGCTCTATCTCTCCACTATAATGAGTCGCCTTATCCGGAACAGCAGGACCAAACAGAGAGGGCTGTGATTATGCAAAAGGCGTGCTCGAGTTGGTAATGCAACAGAGAGAGAGGAGAAGAAAGAGAGAGAGAAACGGGATATGGTTATCTCCTCCAAGTCAAAAGGCAGAGAGATTAAAAACCAAGTCTGACTCAGGACTGTCTTGTTAAAATCACTCTTGACACCCTGTGCTATTAGCACACCATTAAGGGTTCAAGGACAATGGCAGTTCTGTTTTTTTGATCATTTATCTGTTGGATCCCCTCGTTAATTCTGAACCCAGTTCCTCAAAATGACCACAGAATATTGATGAGCTGTGAAGAGGTGATTTTGAATGTATAATAGTCCCCTTTTGTTCTGATGAGCAGGATGTCTTTGACTCTACCAAAAATCCTTAATGTTTGAGGATCTTTTGAGTACATGACATTAATACTAGGTACAAACACTAAAATGCAGTTTATTGTTAGGATCTTTTGGCAATTTTGGACATACCCCTGATTTAGAGAAATGCTCAGGACCACCTGGCCGCTGTTACAGGCATCAGAGCTTTTTTGTTGCTCAGTTAGATAACTACTGTTCCAGACTAATGTTCATAGAAAAGTGACAAAGATTCTGGGGAAACTAACCTTCTAATTCAACAGATTGCATGAAAGCGGTTAATCATTCAGTGACACGTGCATTTTAGTATCTCACATTGTACAGGTGAAGAGAGAACATCCTCATTCAGGCACCTACAGATGCCACTGCAAAACTATTGTCCGCCATGCAGAAACACGCAGCTCCCTGATTCCAACACTTTCCTTCAACTAATAATGTTGAGCTAATAAAGTGGAGCCAATTACTTTGCACAGCTGGACATCATTTTTAAAGCTCCCTTCGATTGTTAGGCTTTGACTGCCCGTAAACACTTGCTTTATTTAGACTTCTTCACAGTGAAAAACACAGCAGGCCTGATGACAAGAAAGAAATTAATCATATTATCATGCCAATTAAGAGGTTGGTCTGCACCAATGAATTGGATGAAAACAAGATGAAAAACAGATGAAAATATGGAGGGACTGAATGAGAGTGAAGCCCTACTGAGAGTTAAGAGCAACCATTAAAGTGCACTACCCCTCAACCACTTTCATGTTACTCCCAATGTGCATTTACATATGAAAACTGATAGTTAATGAGCCTTTTTTAGGGTGGTGCAGTGATTAGGTGCAGTCTGGGGCATTGCGGAAGCCTCACAGGGGTGTGTTCTCATCATGCACACTCTGGTTTCCTCCTACAGTTCAAAGACACAAGTTCGTAGCGTTGAAACTGTCCTGAGGTCATGCCAAAATAGTCTTTACGTTACTGTCACTCACCCTGTGACATCTGGGGATAGGATCCAGACGCCAATAGATTCAGTTTGTTTACAATTACTATGGAGAGTGTCAAAAAGAATGACATGAAGGAGTTCCCTAAATTTGATCATCTGCTGCACTGAAGATGCTCGTGTTGTCAATTGAAAAACATGACATCTGTTAAAGTTGCGTTAATAGAAACGGAAAAAGCTGCACGGTTGGGTTGGATCTTGTCACTGTCTCGTGCTAGAAGTAGTTCAGTTATTTACACTGATGTAATTTCATTCAGAGCATGTCCCGTTTTCAATTTTCTGTGACAACAATATGTTACTCTATCTCCATTTACATGTGTGTGCATGTGCAGGACTTTGTGCCCGTGGGGGTTCGTTTTGATAGCGGGCTCCTCAAGGGCCCCTGCATGAAATGGATTTATTTTGACTGCCTTTAGCTTCAGGAGCCTTCACAGGAGAAAGGAAAAGCATTGCTGTGTTTGCGTCGGCACCACATGCTCCCTATCCCTCCATTCTGGAAGGCTCAGTGGTGTGCACCCGTCCTTAATGAGATGCAGCAACACACAGAGACACATGTATTACGTCGACTCTCGTTATACGTGAAGCTCTCCTGACTCGGGTGCTCCCTGATGGCATACTGCAGCTCACTTTAAGGAATTGTTTTCAAAAGGTTACAGGAAAACTAAAACTACAGTCATGTAAAAGTTCTAAGAGGAAGATACAAAGATCACTAGATTGTACTTCAGCAGCAGCATTCTGTGTCGCAAGTCAAATTCAAACTACTCTTTTTCTTTACAGTGCAATACAAATTAGTTTCTACAATTGAAAAATAAATTCTACAGTTTTACTCTGCGCATGTATGCCATACAAATAAATTACTTTATTCTTTACCATCGTTACTAATAATATTCACACGCTATGGTTGCTTTAATCATGGCTACTGTAACACTCATTGGTAATTTTGCTATAATAATTAGTGTCTCCTTCTTGGTTTTCATCTTCCAAACACTTATCCTGGGTCACTCAGCTTCACAGCCACGTCCACCAGCTCCCCAAGGGGGATCCCAAGGAGTTCCCTGCTCAGCTGAGAGATATAATCACTTCAACGTGTCCTAGATCTGCTCTGGGGTCTCCTCCTGGATGGACACGTCATTTACAACTCCCCGGGGAGGTGTTCAAGAGGCACCCTGCCTTCCGAACCACTTCAACTGGCTCCTCTCGGTGCAGAGGAGAAGCAGCACTACTTGGAGTTCCCTTTAGACGTTTGAGCTCCTCACTTTATCTCTAAGGCAGCTTGCATTCACTTTCGGTCATGACCATAAATTAGGGCTGGAATACAGAGTGACTGACTGATAAATAGAGCACATTACCTTCTGGCTAAGGTTTACTGTGTAGTAAGCAAACCATCTGCACATGTTCACAAATACACAAAGGGCCCTACCTTGATAATCTGTATCACTAGTTCAAAACATCGGGGCGTGCTAATCCAACTTTGCCAGAGGCAGCTGGAGTGTCCTGCTCTCCTGAGGCTCAGTGGAATAATATCAAACCACCATTATTAGCTCATGGGTATGTAAGGCTAAACATGCAAAAACTAATCAGAGTCTGCTGCCAGCAAGGTGTTCTGAGACACAAACCCTGTTAATGTGATACAGCAATAATGTTTGTGGCCACACCCTGTTTAATACAGTCTTTATCATGCTCTAGCATACGTATGCCTCGGAGCTCACGGGATTTTTCTGCAGGCCACTTGTTTTAAAACAAAAAAAACACTAGGCAAACGTCTGTTCTGTGTTTGTTAATTTACTGCAGAATGTGTTCAAAAAGTAGTAAGACTGCTAAACATGTTCCTGCTAAAGTAGCAGCTATAAGACATCGGACCTGTTTTCTGTCTGGATGCTGACTTCAACATTTTATTGCCAGTTCCTGCGGAGACCCAGCAAGCACAGAAGAGGGGACACAGATGTTGCTGGCTAAAGGGGTTTCTTGGCCTGGATTTAATATTTTCACAATATTACTCCCCCCTGGTTCTGAGAAACACGTACTGAAAGCAAGCTCTTCTTTGCATGCTTAGAAATTAAGAATAAAGATGCGACTAAGAATGTTACTACATATATTCATAGTCCAATAATCTCTAAATATAGTCTATAATCTCAAAATCAAGCCCATTTTGTCTAAAACTAATGAGCCTTTAAAAATCAGCAACACACATCATCCCATGTAATGAAGGATAAACAATTAATTATGTAGAATCAGAAGCATTCCAATTCAACATATACAGCGTAAAACTGAAATAATAACGTACACAGAATTTAAATATTTCCTGACAACGCTTCCTGGTAACACAATGTAATCCTGTGCTATTTTATCAGCCCAGCAAACCGTGCCATAAATAGCCTTTCAGGTGCACAGCAGCCACAACACCTCAACCACTCTGTGGGGAGCTGCTTTTGTTCCACCCCCGAGCTACTGTATAGCATTTCTGCAGTCTTCTTCTGAGAAATTGTCTTTTTTTCTCTCGTTAGATCATTCTAGTTGTTTTGACACTTATTCCTTATTCCTGTGCTCCCACTCACAGGTATACAGGTTGTTGTGGTACAATCATAAACTTATATATATATATATATATATATATATATATATATGGCATGAATTAGTGTGGGATTAATATGAGCTTTTATGAAGAACGAGTCATCATTTGACACTATGGCTGACAGTTTGGCAGGCGTGGCCAGAGAGCTCTCACCAACCCCCCCGAGCTATCCATGGTGAGAATGAAATATGGACAGTGGCAAATTGAGATTCATCAGGCACGCCTGCCTTGCTCACTGAAATCTATATTCAATTTTAAAGCATCTGTCATGGCACTGGCAGTGTGAGGCATGCTGAGATTGAGAATTACTTGAGTGTTCAGAAATTGCAGGGCAAAAGCTCTCTGTCTTTGCTTTAGTGTACCTGGCTACCCATTTCTGCATCTATATTTACGGTACATGAAAGAGCCATGTTCCTGCAAGTTTATTTTCCTTCCACAGCTAATTAAGTTGCAAAAACAAAATTCCATTCCACCTCCACTTTCCTCCAGCTCAACAATCATAGTCTTCAGTGTTTGGTGAGCTTTACCAAGCTACACTACCTTCAGATGTGAATTAAAGAACTAATATGCAGAGATTTTTTGTTCACCATGATTTAATCCCAGTCAAGGTGAGTATAAACTAATACCGGAAAAAGATGTGGTCATTGTTAAGCACACTAAAATGCCCAATTGTGTATGAACAATCGTGGTATCCCTGACTGCTAATTATTTACACTCTCATTTATTGTTATGCTTTGTAAGCATTGGTTCGAATTCTGTCATGAACTGAAAGAACAAGCAAATGATCACCTCCTGTAAAAGGAAACCTGTCAAAATTATTTCTGCAGTGAAGTAAAAAAAAAAAAAAAATTAGACATGAGTCCCAGAACAAATCTATACTGATTGCAAAAACACAAAAGCTCCTATCTGCAAAATGATCCAAATCACAACCCAAAGAAGAAAAAAGAGGAGAAAAATCAAACAGAACAGAAAAATGAAGGACGGTCATCTCCGAAGTCACCAGGAAAAGGTAAAATCCACAGCTGAAAATCTGACACATTTAATTGCTAAAGTTGATAAAAATCATTTAAAAATAACATTCAACAGTGGAAACACATTGATAAAAACACATGAAAGATCATATGATTTCTCTGTGGCCATAGTTTATAATTAGAAGGGAGCAATTGGCTATTTACCTTGCAAGGACAGAAGCGGAAATGTTAGGGTTTTATCTTTGCAGCTTTATGTCTTCTCATTACAGGCTGTTAATTTAATATTGTGAATGTGTCAGCAGGCAGGTAGGTGTAGCACCACCATCTTCTTGAGGCCGTTGATGCAGCAGCGTTTTTGGTGAGAAGTTACTCCTATTCTAACCCAATGTAATAAACCTCGACACATCAAAATTCTCATCTCACTTATGGTGCAAAGCTGCTATCTTTTTCGATCACCATCATGTGCAGCAGTGAGCCCATTGTAGTTCGAAAAAGTCAGGTTCAAATAATTTATGTAAATATAGCGACAGACAGAAAAGTATTGTGAGAAAAATATTTATACCCAAGACTTGGCAGCACTGGATTGCTGTGCAAAATGCCGTACAAATGAATTTCAGCCTTGAAAAGTACGCTCCATTCCAATAAATACATAAGTAACTGTGGTGAACCTTCTGGCGATGTCAGTGAGACTGCGAGTCTGAAGACGCTTAGTGGGATTCAAGCAATTGGAGCTAGTACAATATGCAGTGTTATGCCTACCAAGGCAATTGGGTGAGCGAGGACCTCCATCTGTTATTGTTTAAGCGTGGAACAACGTTCATCTTTAAGTCATCAGTCTGTCACTGGCTAAAGAGAATTCATAATGCAACGCATAAAGCTCTTTATTAGGTCGTGGCGAACAATGAGCCATGTCAGCTGATAGAGCAAGAAGTCACTTTTTCCTTCCAAACAACTGGAACCCAAGGAGGTGACGATCAATAGAATTGCTTGGTGTGATTAATGTTTGGTGCTGAATACGGTATGGCAGACATAGATTATTGCAGTTCTTCATTATGTTAGTGGGATTTAATCCATTCTGCTGCCGTACAGGCCACTTAATCAGCCACGTCCAACCCAATTAGAAAGACAAAACCTCATGCATCCAAAAAAAACCCAAACAAACAAAAAAATCACATTTTTGGTGGTTTTACAGAATTTTCGTCATAGTGTTTCACACTGGAAATAAGACTGACAGATGTTCTTTTCCCACCAGCAGCTTATTTTAACAAATGGCACATCTGAGAAATGCTTTCCTTATCAGCACCAGCCAATGTCGAGGTATATCCAGTCTCAGAAAACAACCTGCACTCCCTGTTGTCCATTTCTCCATCCACATACCCTCAGAAAAAAAGTGTGTGCATCCCACCCACAACCCCAATGAATCCCCTGGGCTACAAAATCAGCAGCAGTTTTACATCGTGTTTTGATTCTCACTGATAATTGTGACAATGCTCATAGCAACGCCTGAATTTAGACAAATCTGCATGAACAGCAGAGCTAATAAAGGTAATAAATTTAAATTGGTTCCTGTTGAAAGAAGTAATCCCGAAGTTAGCTTTAAATGGTTAGAATAACTGCCTAATGAAAAGAAGTGACCTTCAAAGAAACGGATTTTACGTTGAATACAGTCATTTAAGAGGCACTGGCCACACTGGCTTTTAAAACGATTCAAATGTCAATAAAGCTGCTACTGTAATCCTCTAAAATGCTATCAACAACCTCTGTCACCGCGGCACTGTGGCTGTAGGTGAAAGTGAAGCTATCCTTGCAATTTTGCTCAAATTTCTGTGAATCCATAAGTACAAGTGAATAGCAAAAGGGTCACAAGAGGGAAAAGAGAGAATACAGCAATCCAGAGAAGCTGCAGTACTCCATCCAGGATGCTTACAGATGCAGTAACAGGGATGAATCACTGTTTCCCAGAACCACTACCGGTTGTTAGCTTTATCTACTCACCACTGGCTGTGTCTGTGTTTATGCAGCCGCCAGTTTAAAGAAAATATAACTGTGATTTTTTTTATCAATTACACAACTGTATGCATGTTGTTTAAGTCTCTCTGTGAGGAGATGCAGAGAGGCAGTAAGGAGGAACGATCTCTCCAGTCACCCAGTTATCACCACTAAACACCTTTATACGCCTTTGGATGGAGCGTTACACAAATCAGATTACTCAGTGGTAAAAGAAAAGACCTTTTCAATAGCTGAACGCCCATCTTTATGCATCCCTGCATCGTCTTCTGCTTTCCATCGCTATAGTTATATAGAGAAGGAGCATTTTATCAGAGAGCTGTTGACAAATGGGCGGGAGAAGGCAGAGAGGTGAGCAGCCAAGGACCATTTAACAGAGTGGGAGTGAATGCAAGTCCCATTGTTTAAAAAGCCCATTTTTCATATCTTTTCCTCCACCTTTGACATAAAATAAAGATGGATGACATGTGCCACTTCTTGCCACTCCATACCAATGGATAAATACAATGGGTGCCATTTGTAAATTACACTGAAGTGTAGCAACAGAGTTAAATGGTGCAATATGCTTTTTTGTTTCATTTCCTGCATTGCCAGATGTCACAAAGTTCTCTTATGTCAGTTTTGATCAAATCTAAGCAAATGTTAGCAATGACAAACCAGAATTATTTAAATTGCGCATTAAGAGTGTGGTTTAGTATGTCTTGATGGCAGCAGTGGAGCAACATTAGAATTTACAAAGTAAGCATTAAAAACAAGCTGAGAGGAGTTTAAGATGCTACTCATGAAACTGGATTCAGTTTGGTACACGACACCATGACACTGATGCTACGCAAACATTTGCATTTAACATCAGACTGTCTGTTTAGATTGGGAATGAGGATTGATTTTGCTTGTTTACACTGTGCGACCAACATTTGCACCGGCAGAAGAATCTCATTTATTATCTTTAGACAGATCGTCACAATGTATGTCACCCTCAGCTCGCTCATCTGACAGTAGTCCCCATAAGAGTCTATACACAAGGACTGCTTCACTTCACTCGCAACCATAAAGACACACCAACCACAATCTTCCTCCAGCTCTTATGCAGAAAAATAAGGCATCCTGGTTTCTTTGCCAGGTGATATGCATCTGATACGCATGATAGATTATTTAAAACTTCGCACTCCATGGGATCTTTAAAAAGGATCAGCTAAAACGTACTGTGGAATTTCTTCAGGATTCAGACTGTTCATCCATGGTCAAAAAGCTATAACTTCAAGCTCGTGTCTCTAATGTCCTGAGAAATGGTTCCCCTTTCAATGC
>BJFM01000495.1:300192-326958 GCA_016586285.1 Arothron firmamentum | reverse complement strand
CACACACACACACACACACACACACACACACACACACACACACGTGCGTGCACATGCATGAAAACAGCACTGATAAATCATGCAAGATCAGGTGGCCTACCTACCTTCCTCCCCCGGTGACCCTGTTACTAAAAGCTACGTATATGAGACCTGCTGACAGTGTGCTAAATACACCTCCCCTCTTGGGGGTTGGCAGCACATTTTTGCTGTATTGCTTAAACTCGAGCTTCCCCTAAATTGCTAATGAGCTTTTTCTCAAAATGGAGAATGTCAGAGTTTAAATGAATACAGGAAGACACGTGTACGGTGGAAATGCAGCAACTAATCCGACGCCATGTACTGTATCTTCTTACTTTGCTCCTGAGGATTGTGCAGATTTCTTTTCCTTGTACACATTAAAAGAGAATCAATTTGTCAGTGTGCAGCAGAGAGGGGAGGGAGGGTGTCACAAAGCAACAGCGATGAAGCGCTGCACTTTGGGTATCAGATATCCCTGGCACTTTTGAAAGGGAGATGGCGATGACAGCGTGTGGGACCGGTGTGCAAATTAAATGGACCGACAGAAAAAGATGCATTATTGATCGAGTTGATGCCAAAGTGTTTGGCTCACAGCGCAGAGTTGGGTGAAGCCACGGTGTCATTAATCCACACACCTGAATAGAAGCGATGGAACACAACTGACATCCTTCCCAATTGTTCTCAGTCTCTATACTTCGTTCCTTGTTTAACTGTAAACTTGTTTTATTGCAGAGACAATCAGGTTATGGCTCAAAGGGACACAAACACACACACACACACACACACACACACACACACACACACACACACACACACACACACACACACACGTTTAATCTGCATTAACACAGAGATATGCTGCTCAAAAAATGGCGGCTGGGAGGGAGACAGACTGGTGCACCTGATGGTTCCTACTGGTTGTTTTCTGAAAGGTAGTCACACAGTACAATACATTGTGTCAATACTGCACTTCTGGATAAAGAAGCTTAAAAGGCTTCAATCTGCAATTGGTACCATATGGCAGAAGCTTTACTGTCGGAGCCCCTGAAGATAATCCACTAAAGCATCTGAGTTTGTCAGCATAGCTTCCTTACCTTTAAAGACCTGGACCACATAAGTCTGTTTAGAAATTGATGCAACTTAGTTGATATTTAGCAACTGGTCTGCTAGTATACAGCATATGCAACAGGTCAATGCTCAGTTTCATATAGTTGATGCACAACATCCATTGTCCTTCAATGTTTGCGTTGCTAACGCTTAATATTACATCTATTGTCTTGGGTCAGACAGGAAGACCAAGAGAGTTGGTAAAAGTTAAGGTGTGCTGATTCTGTTCTTTCACCCACTGGGAGAACAGCTGTGTGAGTGTGATCAGAGTACAATATACAGTACCAGAGTACAATACGACCAATATATTCAGATCTAAAAATAGACCAGCCGGTGTCACAGGAGCAACACCATCATTAAAGTAATAGTTTACCAGTGATTAGGCAGCTTAACGACTCTTGTGAATATCCCATGATAATGATCTCGCTTGGAAAAAATGGCAAGAATAATTATTAGGCAAAACTTTTCTACGCTGTTTGCAGTTGCAGTTATTCCCAACTGAAACAGGATGAGCCAAATTAGCACAAAACAACCCCAATCATCTGAATTTGTACGATAAAACATGGAAACATGTGTTGTTATCACCCAAACTACCAAAATTCAAAGGGAAATATACAAATTTATTTGTCCATTTTTATCCACCAAGTCCTTTTAAATATTTCCCGTCTCTCTTGTTTCCCCAGAAAAAACGATCCGGTCTAGTGTGTCACCCAATTAACGCTTTTGGACCATGATAAACTGAACCAATTAAGCTGTACAATTCTGCCCGGGCAGAGATGCCTTAATGGGTAAGATTTACCAAGAAGGCCATGTCCTCTGTACCTCGTTATTATGGAGCGATTAGCCATCACTCAAGACAGCTACAGGCTCACATGAGTAAACAGCGTGTTCGTCTCTGGGCTTCGGTGATTCATAATGCACACATTTGAGTGTGTGGAACATTAAAAAAACCCATCGCCTGCTTGCAGGGAGTCCATGATTCTGACTAAATGTGGTTAAAATTAAACTCAAGTGCACACTCAGAAAAGTAAAGCAAACCTTTGGAAAACAACAGTGTATCATGATCTACATCATTCAGTAAGAAACGTGCATTTACATGGCACACACCAAGTTCAGCATTACGAAAATCAGCTCTTGCGAGACTCAGAGGATTTTGTGAACTAATTCAGCTGGAATGTTTCTCTACAGAAAGAATGCATGTTTTAAAATGCATGGCGAATCTATTTAGATTTGTTTACTCCACGCTGCGGCCACAGAGGCTCTATATTATATTTAATTCACAACAGATGCATGATGGCCTGATAAATATTTCATTACAGAATGTGGATTGTGCCCTTCATAGTTAGCATGCATTGCAAAGACATTTTAGATTTGAAGAATATCATGTTGGTTTTTGAACAAATGCAAGAGTTGAAGCAGAAGTTTTTGTTTTTTTTTTCTAACGATCACACTGGATGTTGCTGAGTCCAGGACATACTCAAATTAGATCAGTTGAAGACACTTGAAACTGCTGTTTTTGGGCCTCGTACCTTCTGTCTCAGTAATGTTTATGTTCTGCACCTGCAGGGAGGTAAAAAGATGCACTCTGCATAAGATGTCCTTTGAGGGTTGCAGACAGCTGACTGTGGTTTTTCTCTGTGCGACCAAGATTAGAGCTGCTTGTGTCAGATCTGTGCTTTGGCTACACTGGGGAGGTTAAAACTACACATTATCTTCTGATGATGGGAGCACAAAGTAAGAGAAAGGTATTAGAAATACAGATTTACATTATAAACTTCACTGCAATGACTGACTACTTGAAACAGAGCAAAAATAAATGTTAAAACTGACGCTAAAAGATTACCTGCTGCTAATTTCCCTGGCATCCATGGAAAATGATCCACTCTGCTGATACACAGGACTGCTAAGCTATTTAGCAGCAAATGACCATGATAAAAAAGAGTTGCTCTGTCTCTTTAAGACTACACATGTATTTGTACTTGGACTCACACACTCACCTGCAACGCTCAACTCAAAAAACACAGTACATTTTGGGACAAATCCTCCCCTTGTGTGTGACATTTGTGGAACAGCATAAAAATCACCTTCACTGCCTGGTCTGTTTCCACATTTGTACTTGCTGCAGATCACACACAGCTCTGAGGACTCTAATAAAGGCTCCCTCCCAACAAAATAAATGCTCACATGCCTGCTAGCTCAGTTCGTGCTCCCACCAGATGGCTGGTTGGAGACAGACACTTCACACAAGGGTACGCAATCATGCGCTCATCAATCCATCAGGCTGATTTCAGTGGTAATGGGTAAAGTATTGCTGAATTTGTCTCTGATGAGGATGCGCCTAAAATGCTGACAGCCTCTTTCATCCAGTTATCTTGAAAATAATTTAAAGAAATGTGGTCCGAATGTGTAGCAATCAATCATTCTGTACAGGAAAAAAACACTTTTTTTATGCCTTGAGCTAAATCAGGTTTTTAATGAGAGTTGAGGAATTGTGTGTGCAAGTTGAATGCAGAGGAAACGCAGCAGTGTTAGATGTCATTCTCATCCTTTAAGTTGAACTGGTGTTAAATTAATAAGACATCTATACAGCTCTGTTGGTGGACTTACTTTGATTGCAATTACACCATAATGTGCTGTTCCACTCAGAAGGCGGAGGCTTCACCACCTCCACAGCATCCATTTGCACCTATGCTCATACCCTAATGATCATCGAAACGTCCACTAACAATATGCAAATATCTATATTTCACGTTATCAAAGTGGACTGTCATTTAAGGCCACATTTAACTTTCTTTTATCGTTTAATGAAAAAAAAATGTCTCGTGTACAGAAAAATCCAAATGTGTGATTCAAAGGAGGAGATGATATCGCTGTAACATCAACTTTGTCCTTTTCTGCGAGTTTTTAATTCATAAAATATAGATTATGTTCCGTTAATCAAGTGTGTCTTTAACTGTTGCTTAAGAATTATACGCTGATGATCACAAAGCAAATCTGAAAGAAGAAGAAGTCATAATTCTATGAGAGGGGAGAAGCAGCTGGGTTCAAACAGTCTACAGACTACAATGATATAATGATGTTTTTTTTTCTTTTTTGGGTGGGGGGTTTACAGGGTTAAAAGACTGGGTCATGGTCCTGACATTCTTCAACTGTGGGTGTGATTCTCTGTTAGAGTGGATGTTTAGAAAGGAACAGCGATCAACTGATCCCTGTGTCACCTTGGAGAGACGTGGTTTGACCTCTGACATCAGCAAGGAGAGCAGATCAAGAGAGCTGTCTCACAATGACCTCAGCATTCACACACTTGCAAGGACACTGCCTGGAATGAAAGGAAGTCACTGGATACTTGAAGAAGCACTCAAAACACATGTTTTAATGTATTCTGCCTCTCACTGTCGTGACAGCAACATGGATCTATTTGTGTGTGAATGCATGTCTTCTACATTCACTGCATATGTACTGGGAGTCCAACATATATAGATTATATCCTATGGGATGTTTTCCTGTCCTATTTACAATTACACAATAAAGGATGTAGCTCTATGTCAAGACATATGCAGGGATTCTGAGGCGTTTCAGCAGACTTCAATCAAAACATCTTAAAAAAAAAAAAAAGGTAATTAAAAGGGTTTCATTCCCCGAAGGCATAAACAAAGCTTCTCATCTGAGGCTTGAACACTTCAGCACGCCTGAATCGGTCAGTTGCTTTCTCAAGGTCGTTTGAAAGGGAACGGCTATATTACGCACAAAATCCTGGGACATTCCAGTCAGGAGATGGTTTCCACTGAGCACCCAGTCACCCTGAGGTATTAATCAAAAACATCTGACACATACAGGTTATTCAATTATCCCTCATGCCAGCAAGCAGGGGCACTTTGCAGGACCCCCAGGGCAAAGAAAGTCCTGCGTCAAGGATTCAAAGGTGCCCAGAAGTGCAGTTAAATGGGGCAACACAACAACTGGCTTTTCTCAGCAGAGGTTTCTCTAAATATTTGATAGCAGTGCGGTATCTGGTGTTGCGCAGACACACACAAACACACACACACACACACACACACACACACACACACACACACACACACACACACACAGGCTGGCAGGATCGCAGGGTTTTATTATCACAATAGCTATTGTCTGCGGACCGCGAAGATGTGTACACATCAGCATACATTCTGGTACAGCTGGTGGAGAACGTCAAACAGCGTTCAAGATGTTGCTCCATCGGAACGTGGGCGCTAACTTATGGATGCGCTTCACAAAACGTGCAGACGAGTTTTTCAGTTGGAAAAGTTGGCTCACTGTTTTCACGCACTAATGTGGGTAAGTTAAAAAAAAAAAGGTGCATGGAGGAACGACAGCAGCAGCTCCTACTTTTGCTGTTACTGCTCTAGATTAAGGGGTTTGATGAAGAGTAGCATGAATGCTATACTGGTGGAATTGGACTATAACCATCACAGTTGTGTGGCCAGTATGTTCAGGTTTCTTCTCTTTATGGTCACACTTTTCTTTCATATTGCAGTTGCCGCTACAGCAATCACATTAAACTTTAATAATGGCGAGAACACAGCATCTAAATTTCATGATCTGAATGTCATGTTTTGTTCTGCTGTGGTGTTTTTGTTTAGAATGTCTTTCTGCAGCCACTAACAAAACAGTGGGTAAAAGAACTTTTAACTGAGAAGAATAGAAAGTCTCAGATTGGAAACCAAAAACTTTTCAAGAGTACAAGAGACCCATAATGGCTGATGGGAAACAAAGCTGGCTTTATCCAACAACCAACTAACCAACCAACCAACCAACCAACCAACCAACACCGGCACATTGTGGAATCTGCCTGCATATCATGGATGGAGGCGGCCAGAATGCCTGGATATAATTAGTAGGTTTAAATGAAATCTACTAAACAGAGTAACACCGTATGAGTCCACTGCTCTTTGTTAACACTCACGGAATCTAATTTGTTGTTAACATGATGGAAGAGCCGGGCCGGTGCTCGAGGAATTTGTGTTTTCACGCAATGATGGATGCATTTGACTGCAAACTGCCTTTGTTGCTTTTTAATGGTTTGCAATCAAAGACGTCAGGCGGTAACTTTATCATCCACCTCTGCAAAGGAGCACGTAGCTTTTTGTATTTCTCTCTCATTCCTCATGCAAATATGGGTGATGTTCATAAATGAATGGTGAGGAGTTGCTCCCCCTTTAATTGGCTGCAGAGGCGGAAACCATTAAGGTACTTCTTGTGTTGGTGCTTCATTAATGTGAGGTCACTCTGATGGCTGCACAGCAGTTCTGGACAGTTTGTAGATTAGTAAAAAGCACGGGAATATTAAAAGGCTTTGTTTTTATTCACTTCTAAGATGTCTAAAGTCTTTCTAAAGGCTTTAAGGTCTTGTTTTAGGGTTCCGTTTCCAGGCTTCTGATAATTGTCACACTTAAGTAGTCGTGCAGTTTTAGTGCAGTTAATTATAGTTCACACGGTCCATAATAAGTGATTTATATGACATAAAAAATGTCACATTTGCTTTTATTCAACTGAAACCCTAGTGTAGAAAGGGATATTTCTGGACTATATTATTAAAGAATTATTCCCTAACAACTGTTTTTACTAATATTGTTAAACTGTATACAGTTTAAATATTAGCAATGTGTTACATTTCAATGCAGTCAGAGTGTTTTCTGTAATAAGGACAGTAGATATTTATAGATTTCTGCAATAGTCTATCTGAAACTGACAATGGAGAGATGGGTGTGGAAATAATCCACCAGGAATTACCAGCATGGCTTTACAACCGTGAAATAACTAAATCTTTAAGAGTATGACTCATCTGTGAAATGACCAAGCATGCAAAATAAAATTTCGAAATGTAATTTAAAAAAAAAAAAGACAATACAAGTTAATAGACAAGAATCTCCTTTCTACAAGGTTTACAATGTTTGAAAAAGTTTTTTCTCTCTCTCGCAATGACCATGATGGTTTCAGAATTCAGCTCAGACCTCAGTTCTACAAACAGTTAGCAAAGAAAAAAGGTACCTAAAAGGTAATGCTTTACTACACGGTTGTTTTCTAATTCAGTTTGATCTGAATACTTGTCATTATTTTATCATCCCTCTTCTGGGCCTTTTGAGGGGTGGACCCTTGCAAATTATACTTTTTTTGTGAAGGTATGTGTCCTTCTCTCATTGACGGACACATACATTTGAAGCCCCCCAGGTCAATATTCTAAGAATCACAGACACAAAATTTATCACTTCTTCTGATACCTTTTCACTTCCCTGTTACTGCTTCTTCACAGATTTGGATTTGGGGTGTTCGGATGTTGTGCCTTTGTACACTTACTAAACTTATTTTACTAGCCTCTATTCAGAAAAAAAACAATTTCATCTTGTCTCAATAAATTAGAGCCATGCAGGCCGAGTCAGCCCTCGCATGAGTTGGAGTGATGTTCTCATTATTGCTGTCATCAACGGCTTTCGCGTTAGATCAGAATAGATGATGTATTTCAATTCTGTTAAAAATTGGATTCTCCATCAGCTTTTAATGAGTTTTTACCGTACTGCTTCCTGGCCAAATATCAATTATTTGTGGAGTTATTCAAAAGACAGAGGACATGACTGATGGAAACTATTCCAGCCAGTTTCTGGATGCCACACAAACATTTTTGCTAATCATCTATTAAGCAACCTATGATTAATGCAAGAAACATTCATTATTTCCAGATAATTTAAATATAGTTCATCCTTTGTGGCTCCACAGTTAATTCCACTTGATACCTGATGGTTTTTGGAAGAGGTGAAGTGAACTTGTGTGTCCTCTCACCGTTAGCCATCTCTGCTAATTCCCTACTGGCTCTGAACTTTTTAAATTTTTTCTCTGCAGAAGGGCAGCAGGGTTAAGCAGGTTCAACAGAGGAAATAAATGATGAATTCAAAAAGGATAATTAAGAAAAAGCATCAGCCGAGCAGCACATGACCTCACGCCCCATGCGTGGCCCGGAGCCTGAAAGCCCTGCACCGGCTTTTTCTCTTCAAAGCTTTATTAGCCCTGATACAAGAGGAGATTAATTCATAAAGGATACACATTTCTGAATAATTTCCATGATCCCAGAGACCATTTGCCGATATTGATCACCATCATTGTTGGTTATTTCATCTAAGCAACATACTGGAAGGTTGCAAAGGGAAAGATATGGTAATCCCCTAGTCACAAATTAGGCAACTTTTTTTAGCCATTTGATTGCAGGGTATTTATAAATCTTAGTAATTATGTGTAAACTAAGAGTAATAACTTAATTAAAATGAGTTTGTCCAAAGACATCAATGTTTTCTGAACTTTTCAGAGTTCTTATCAATGTACTACTGGTTTTCTTGGAGATAAACAGTACATGTTGTGTTGTGCTCACACATCAGGCTCTTTTCAACATCTAGAGTGCACATTTTATTCCAAATTTTTTCTATTGCCAACATTACACCACCACGATGACTGAAAAGTACCTTTTAGAGGAATTATGCTGTGTGTTCCAGGTCCCTCAACGAACCTTTGATACCGCTGTGAAAATGAAAACCGCCCAAATTGCAGCTGGGCGCTTGCTAGTTTCCATTACAGGAGTAGGCAGATAGCAGTACATTAACCCACTTGATGTGGCTCAAAATCCTGCTACGCCTCGATGCTCAAAGTCACCCTCCACTTTGTCACTGCTCGGTTTCATACACTTCAACGCAGCTGACACTTGACTCACGGGTGATGGAGTGTGCTTTCAGCAGTCGGAGCTCTTGCCAATTCAAATTGCAATTAACTAAACAACAATTACATCTCGTAAACTGCCCTTGTTGCCATTAATCTCTAGAAGGCAGCAGATTAAATCTCTTCATAATGCACGGTATATGTGCACGCTGCCCAAGATGTACCACAGAGCTATGACTCATTATATGCAAACATGCATGTTGCATGTTTGATTTGACATGCATGAGTGTGTATGAAAGATAAGAGACACACTGAGTCATTTCTGTAAACAAGTCTGCATAAATGCAGATTCTTTTGGCAAGGGATGGGAATTTCATATCAAAAGCCTTGTGTTTTCCATTTATAGTCAATGTGATATTGCCCAATCCCATTAGCGTGGGATCGTCATGGCTTTGTTTCCTTCTGGTTTAACTCTGGTTTTGCCTTCGTGTCCTCTTTTAAATGTACATGGGCATTGGTAACCAGTCCAATCAAAGTTTTTTTTTTACACCCAGCACATGATCTGTCATGCTAATGTGGTGTCACGTGGTGAGAACATACATGTCTTACAGGTGTTGGTATCAAGGAGGCTAGCTACTGCCAGAGCAAGATTGTGGGATCTGAAGCCTAACGGGGATATTTCTGCTTTTTGTAATGACTCTTTAATGGCAATTCAAACAAAAATTGTATTTCCAGAAAAGAGGTGCTGTTTATTGACTCCACTTGAATAACCACACAGATCATTAGAACTCTAAAGAAATCCTCATAGCTTTAAAACACCGCTCCAGTGCGCTCTTTTTGTTGATACTTTTTTGCGTCACGGGTCGATGTTTGTACAGTCAGTTGGTTTGCATGCAGAACTCCCCCCACGCTACACATTTCCCTGTGTTGATTCCAATCTCGGCAGCACCGATCAAATCCCTTTTTCCAGCGGAGAGGGGAATGTGTGGGCGATGCCATTTGAGAAAGGCTAGCTAGATGAAAGTGCGCAAAAACCACACTGGTCGCTGTGAGCGCCTGGCCAGGATGGAGAGGAAGGCAGCTAATGTGTAAGCGTGAATCACTGCAATCAGCATTCATTATGGCAGAGTCGAACACGCAACAGGCCTAAGCTCCGACATTAAACCGAATGCGTAACCCATGTATCGTGATTGGCTGATGCCGGACTTCAACTACCGGGTTGTGACCTTGAAAAACACAAGTGGCTGTTTGCTAAATTAGACTCTTAAAAGACCGTAAGGTTTTGTTGTACTGATGATGTAGCCAGACTTTAATGTTGCGTGTGATGATGTTTTTGTGACAAAATGTTTAAAAAAAAAAATCTGTTTAACTCGGAACGACAGAGTTGAGTCAACTCTGACTAGAAGTGATTTTGTTCGTTTGAAGTGACACTCACCTATAATTGGACAAAGATTTGGGAGAGGAACCGAGACAACGACGAGTAGCTCGGGGAGCCTTGACTCAGCATGATGCTGACACCATGATGGATTAATTTTTTTAGAAGTATGCCTTTGTGGGCGTGAAGATGGAGTGCGACGATAAGATGAGATAATTAATATTTATATGGAGAAGAAAGAAGAGTATCATCAATCTGAATTCAGAATACTAACTGGAAAATGGAGAAAAACATGACAGAAATGTCACAACATGACAAAGAGATATGTACTTTTTGTTCGCAACAAGTAAATATATATTTTTAACTTTCTGTTATTGTTTTTTTTTTAATTTATGTTTTATTTAATCTGTAGAATCTCGGTGTACCTTTAGGAGCTTCTTTCCACCCTGCATGTGGCAATAAACGCTTTGAATCTTGCATATTGATGTGATTCTCTCTACTTTGTGACAAGTTCATCATGTGGAGTCACGGATACGTGAACGGCACACTATGACAGCTATGGTATTTATCCTGTAAACAGTTACTTTCCCAGGCAGACAGGATGAATAATTACTTATTTATGCACACCTGAACCACAGGGGACCACTGAGTAACTCATGCTATCAAATACGTGTGGATAAATCTGTGACATTTTTTTGTACTTTTAGCAGCAAAAATACATGAAAATGCAGAGTTTCCTACAGATCTGCTGTATTTGAGAAAAGATAAAATTTAGTGCTGAAATACATAGAATTACTATTGTTGTGACAAAGTAATCTATGTCCTTACATTTCAACAGAGAAATGTGTTATAGAATTTGGGTGCATAAAAAGCTTAAAAAAATAAAATAAAATAAACATCCTAATCATAGCGTTCATTAGCTGAGCTTTTTGAAATGAACCCATCATGAAAACGCTTGCTTAACAAGCCAATTGAAGACTAATTAGCAGATGGTGTATTTCCAGCATGAACTTCTGATGTACATTTAATTACTCTTAGTTTTACTCCATTTATGTTTTGAGCAGATTTTCTTATAAATATGTAGGTCTACTGTGTCCTCCAGAGATGACTGCAGTGTTGCCTGACATCTCAAAGCCTTATTCAATCTTTTACTGTATGCTGACATGGCTTTGACATCCTAATCGGGCCCCCAAAAAACATAAGCCCTAAAATGCTGCTTTCAAATCCAGTGAATTCTAAAAACAAAACAACGGCACCATGTCCACGCTGCTGTGTTACATAAATAAATCACATAATTTGTCACCATTATCAAAATCGTGCACTGTTTTTATCAAAATAGTACCATAGCCAAAGCATTCAAGGAATATTTCAGTCCTCTTTTTCTCCCCCGACACTTTTAAGTAATTATTTTAGAGGTGGGCCTGCAGCATTGTGAAGCTCTCATGCATAAGGTGAAGAAACACGTCAGGACCCAGACTCATTGAGATGAACTGTGGCAGGCAATCCTTTGCTGACACGATCTTGCCTAAAACGTGGCGTGATAATCACAAACAAAGCCAGTTGCTGAGTTTTCATGAAATAAACTTGATGCAGTGAGTGGCTGGTAGGAATCTCTCCTTCCAGAAACTCTGTGAAGGTGCTGCTGCATCTCAGGTGCACTTACACTAACCTAGCATGCATAAGAAGCCAAAGGTCAGTAGGCAATAAGTTCAGCAACGACAACACTGGAACAGCTTCTTCTTTAGTTTTCACGCTGCTTCTGCCTGAACCTGCGAGCAGGCGCCCCCGTCCAACCCCAGCGCTCCGCTCTAAGTCCGCTCTACAGCTGTTTCACTTTGAGTTTGTTTCCCATGCTCTCACCCAAACCTGGGCTTCCAGGGAGAGAAACAGCATCTGAAGCTGGCATCACTTTATGAAGCCTGCATCCTTGCATAGCTTTAGAATTCACACAAAAACAGGAGGCCTCCAGCATTGTTTACAACAGGAAGGGGCTGTTCAACGACTAATGAACGGTGTTAACGGTGCATTCCAAAGGTTAGAGAGCAACAGCAACAGAACCCAGTCATCGAGCGTCAATATAAGCAGGCTTAATTCCAAGATAAATTTAGGGCTAAAATAGCAGGATACCGGAGCATCTTCTTTTCAAGTTGTATCTTATGTACAAGTCGCAGAACAAAAATATAAAACTTACCTGAGAAACACATCAGGAATTGTGTAGTTTTGCTTAGATAATAATAATAATAATAATAATAATAATAATAATAATAATAATAATAATAATAATAATAATAACAAGAATAATAATAATCATCATCATCATCTGATCACAAATGTTTATTACGAATAACTATTTCCTGTATGACACACTAACCACACTATCCTTGCTCATAGGTTTCTGTCATGAGCAGCATGGAGTGGCTGCACTTCTAATGAAGGACACTGTAATCGAAAAGCATGTCCTTCATATGAACTGCTTCACCTCAAATGCGCACTCACTGTGACATCGCCCATTACTTTGTGACAGTCAGACTGACACTTCCAAGCATGACATTCAATTTTGATGCTGGCCATTAAGGTGTGCAATCACTTTCAACATCAAATTTAAATCACATCTCACTATAGATTAGTCTCTAAGGTGCAAACTTGACCTTATTGACCTGATCAAACATCCTTTTTGCCCCCCTGAATGTTTTGAAAGCACCTCTATGGGAAATGCACACTGAATCACTTAAATGCTGGAAAATTTCAACCTCTGAGCCGACAAACGGATATTCACAAGTTTACTGATCCCTGGCAGTGCATCTCCTTATGTGTATTTACACTTGCCCCGTTACCTTCTATCCATTTCTCCCCCTCAATGACCGGAGGGGGTAGAGGCAATGGCAGGGATCATTACATCACAAAACACCCGCAGGCCACTGTCCTCAGCAACTGCCACACAAGATTACCGATACACTGTCTACAAGCAAGTGGACAGGTCCTGTGTGGCACACTGCAGACGCAGGGAGGGTGAGAGGAAAAGATAGAATGGCAGACCGAGAGGAATCGCAGGAAAGATGGGAAGGAAGAGAGGGAATGAGACAGAAGGGAAGGAGGAATAGAAACAAAGCACCACGTGGCAGGCCTGAATTCACCCTCCGGGTCCAAACCAAAACTATTGTTATTGGACACACTTGACATTTGTGTCTCTATGACCCAGATAATGTTTGCTTGAACATGGAAAGACTGCAGAAGGTCAAAGGTCAGGCTAGTATGGTGGATGCTGCACTGGTTAGTGCCACCTCCAAGCTTTTTTCTTATCCCACGGAGACCTGGCACTTATCTCCTCCTGGCAATGAACAGCACAAACTGGTTTAATCAATAATATAATAGTAGCAACTTGGCCCCATTGCTGCTCAGAAGAGATCAGGCCTGCGCTCATGTTTTAGTTTGCATGCCAATACTTTTGCTTCATATTCTTTCAACCTTTTTGGCTCCACAGGGGACTGAGATATCATAAGCAGAGACACAGACGTTAATAAATATCAATTATTATGTTCTCCCATGTAGTTTAGAATTTTATAACCAGATTCATAACAGAATATCCCTGCTGATGCCAAAAGCTGATGCTATCTCAAACAAAATTGAATTTTTTACAAAATCATCTTGTAGACAGACATTAATTACACAGTGAAATTATCTGTTCAAGTGATGATGGAGAAACTAGGATGCTGGGTTTTTAGTCATTTACATTAAAAAATGTGATAACTGAACATTCGTTCTACTGTGTTTTGGCTTTTACAGGTGCAGTATAGAAAAAATACGTTGTTACACATCAGTGGTTAAAAAAAAAAGTCTAACAAGAGACGGCAAATAGGCTTTTACTCTGCAAATGTTAAGACAAATATGCAGGCAAACAAACACACGGGGGTTGAACAAACTGGGTTTGACAACAACGATTGGACACAGAAACAAAGGGCAGGGAACAAGCAGCGGTTTTTATCCTGCGTCAACACTAATGCAAATAATGCATCTAACCCAAATGCATAAATATGGTAAAATTTGGGGTGAAAGGAAATAGAAGAAATAAAATGATGTGAGAACAAAGCATGGAAAATAGAATCAAATATGAAGAGAAGACCGCAAACACACATTTGCAGTCTGGACAGATTAATGATGGTTTGTAGTGTAGAAAGCATCTCCCCTTTTTTTTCTTTGCAAAATTCGATTATTTCATCTTGAGACTGATGTAAAACCAACTCATATTGGATTAAATGGCGAGATAATGTATCCCAGACTTCTGTTGCTGTTACCTTGTGGTAACACCTTGTGTTTTATTAATTATCAAACATTTTAATGTGATACAGGCATGACGGCATGAAAAACAAGGATTTTGTCATCAATGCTGCCATGGATGAGTCAAGGGGGTAATTAATAGGCAAGTAGGATGAAGAAGCACAAACTCTTCTGGAGAACATGGGTATAATGTAACAGACTCTACAACAGCAAGTCTTTACAATCAGATCTCATTCCATTGGTCATTGTTGTATTGCTGCCACTTCCTGCCTCATGTCCACTATATTTGAATAAAGAACAACGTGAATTGGTAGTAGTCAACCTATTACAGAAGCAGCCAAGCAGCCCAAGATTGCTTTTAAGCCAAAGATGCTTTGAAATTATGCCTACCTCAACAACACTTCCCACGCTTCCACCCTGGATGTCTTAGCAACAGCTGACAGGGAATAAAAGGTTCCACCTCGGCAGAGTTATTGCACATATTTTTTTACAAATTCGTCTCCACAATGAAACCGGTCACCGTGCCGATGTTTCCAGGATCCCTGTGCACTATATCATCTGCACTTTTTTGCCGACAAGCATCAGAACTCAGCTCAATTATTCTGTTCAATTATCCATATTCTATAAACGCAAAATTATAATAGCACTCGCAGAAAAAGAAACAACAGGAACATTTTCATTTTGCAAGGAGATAATATTGACATTACGGCCGTGCGTTCTCTGGCTACCCTTTCCTTCATGCCAGCAATTGCTGAAGGCAGAGTGGGCTTGTATTTATAGGGAAGGAATAAAGAAAATCAATCTCTTTCATTGCAAAAATCCCTGTGCAGTCCTATCTGTGAAACCATTTGTTACCGTCACATGCTTCTATCACACCTATCAATAAACCATCCCCTGTCACATGCTGTGCCATGTTATGAAGACTGGTCTTCGTGGTAATCTCTCAAAGACATCATCGATGGGGTTGCTCCCTGCTTCCTTGCATTTTGGCCTTTTGGAGACATCCTACGGTGAATGAGAGAAAGCTCTCCCACCGCTCTCTGTCTCAGCCTTGTGCCTGTGATAAGAGAAGAATTGAGTCATTGAGCGAATAGTTTAACACAATAAGAAGAGATTTATTGCTTTTTTCTTTACACACTAAACTTCTCATCTTCATTATTCCCATTTGTCATCTGTAGTGTTGAGACTGACCCCATGACAAAAGGCCACAGAGGGGAAAAGAACCTTGTAACTGAAATGTGCGTGCACAATTGAAAACAGTAATGTGTATTATTAATGTTATTATATCACCATTTTTCTGGCAGGTGCACAAACCAAGTTGAAGCAAAAATTGTCTGCATATCTAAAACAGATCCAACATTCCTCTGTGTGTTAAAAAGGTCCACAAAGCATATATTTGACCAGTGGGTCACCAGATTTAGCTCTAATACCATCAGGATGCAGTGAAATGTAAATTCTAGTGTGTGTTTAATCCATTCATACCATTTGCTTCACTGACTTCCTGCAGAGAATGTCCCTGTTGACCTTGAGAGATCAATGAGAGTGGAGCAGCCCAAAGTCACGATGGAACATATCTCAACTGCTATTTTTGACAGCGGGTAGCTGCAGTCTAAAGCCATGTCATGAACAATAGTCCAACAATAAAGGATTAAAAGGATGTTAACCATTTCACATGCTCAGAGAAGGAATATGAAATGGATGAGGATTTTTTTTCCCCTGTAACATTTCTCTGAATAATAAAAAGGAATAAGGTCATCAAAACGGACAAACTTTTTAAACTTCAATTAGCCCCAATAGTCTTCAATCCAAATTCCAGACCACCAGAGGAATGAAACACCCAGAACCATGCTAATATTCCTCTACCTCCTCTTTTTGGTTCATCCAACCATATTATTCTGCTGCTGCTGCCAAAACACACTCATCATTGATAAAATGGATCGGCTGAATGTTAAAAAGTGATAAAGCATGAACAAAAGATGCTCACAATCTATGTTAGAAGAGACAGCGAAGGCTAGAAAAGATTTGTGGATGGTCAGACACCAGGAGAAATCTTCCACAACATCATGCATCAGTTAATGTGTTGATTATGCTGAAGCTGTTTTCCACCCAGGAGGCCTAAATGGGTGATAAGACAGGTGTTACAGATTCTTAAACCAGGTTAAAATCTACTACAGCCAGGCAAAGGGGTAGCTTTGGAGACTCGAGATACATGTTCAGTTGAAGGGCAAAGGACAAAGGACCAGGCACGTTCATTTTTATGTCCCTGACGTAGATTCAGCTATGAAAAGAAGCCCTCCTTCACTCTGGTTCTCAAGACAGCAGATACACCTACAGGTCTGCAGGCAGGTTGGATTAAAGATTAGCATTTATTACATCCAGAGGTCACACCTCCTCTTCTCTGATGATGAACAGCCCTGATGACTGTGCCAGCCTCCTCCTGTTCACATTGTACACCATGTTTGTAATTCAAAGTGTAGGAAGGACTCCATGGAAATGTAATCTGGCTGCCCCATCATCATTGGTCAGATCGCTGCAGAGGAAATTGGTCATCTTGTTGAACCCTCAACAAAGACAGCTGATTGTTTGTTTGTTTTTTTAAAAAGGAAAAAAAAATTGTGAATGTGAATTTCTCATAAATTTTTTGTGAATTTCTCTTGGAGACCAATAAAGTATCTATCTGTCTGTCTGTCTGTCTATCTATCTATCTAACTATCTATCTATCTATCTATCTATCTATCTATCTATCTATCTATCTATCTATCTATCTATCCAATAACCGCACATATTTCCATCGGCTCATGGAAACCAAAAGAAACATGTCTTGCTGTTTTATGACACTAAAAAAAAGGAAGACAGAAGTGCTCTTCCTGTGCTCTTCCTTCCAACCATTTTCTGTTACCCACCATTTATTTCTAATTAGGGTCAACATTGCTGAAGCCGTGTCACCAGTCAGAGTGGGAGGAATACATCACGGACTGGTCAGCAATGCATTACAAACCGCTCACTCAGGGGCAGTTGTGAGCCTCCAATCAACCTAATATTGTTGCTTTCAGAAGGAAGGTCGTGAAAAATTCCCGAGTACCCAGAGAAATCCTAGGTAGCCATGGGGAACCTTCTTGTTGTGAGGGGACTGGGGCTAACCCACTGCGCTGTTTGATGAAGGCAGCAAAATCTGAGCTTTTTGTCATCCTCCAGAAGAGTGATAAAAAAGAGCTTCCTGGCCTTAAAATGCATGGACAGGCTTTGTTACCCCACCGAGACAGCAGCCATTGAACAATAAATACATGGTAAGCGTTTCCTGCTGTTTGATGGGAACATTTTACACACAATAATCCAAACCTCAAAGCAACTGCATGTGTGCAGATATTTCTTTTGTTACAGAGTAATGGTTCCCACAACGAGAGGCTTAAATAGCCTTCTTTCAGATATTTGAATCATTAGTGTCTGCTGCAGTGCATTAGATAAGTGAGGGTGTCCTGAGTTATAAACCGATAAGAACAGCCCTCCAAAGGGAACGGTAGTATGTGTGATCTTGTGGGTGAGCAGGAGAACAGAGGGTAGTAATTAACATTCCCGTCAGCATGTCGGGAGACTTAAATCATGATGATTTCAAGCTGGTGAATGAGTGTGTCCTTCTGTGTAATTGCTGTAGGTGATATTTTCCTCATTAATCATGTGTTACATCACCTATCGGCACCCATTCCCAGTTAATCTTATGATTTCTTTTTTTTTTTTTTTGCATATGCAACAACCCGCATATACTTATTAACAAGTTTCAGCCATAAAATGTGTCTATTTAAATGCACAGGTACCTGTGTGTTACAGACTGTTTAGAAACACTAACTACCAAGAGTTGGGAGAGCTTTCTACCAATCAAATAAATATGCTAGTACTTACACTTTGGAGACTAGAATTCAATTTATGGCTATTTCAGTAATACAGTCTAATTATTATATACTTAGTGAACATTCAATATAAATCTAACTTTATATTCCATTTGCTTCTCATATTGATAACTGTGTATTTTGTGTTTTCAACAGGAGCCAAATTCATTTTGATGGTTGAACTTTGCCCCAGTGCATTTTGACAGAGAGAGAGATTTACATGTCACGGTAACAAATCTGCATATAAGCCTTCGACTCTACACTCATTGCAAGAAAAGATTGCTTCGTTGATTTGTAGAAGAGGGAATAAAAATCAGGTGGAATATCTTGGAAGGAAGGAAATCTCCATTAAAACAATCCTCTGTGCTGTCACACGGTTTCCTCTCATTCAGTGCTCCTGCTGGGGAGCCTGTGAAATATGAGCAGAGAAAACGAGAACTTGATGGAGAAAAAGCAGGCAAGCATCATTAAATGTTCTTGCCCATGCAAAAGCAGTCTCTGGGTGCTTGTTATGAGCCCTTTCAACCTCATGAATGTTCCAATCAAGGGTTGATTGTGTTGCCATTGTAAGGGTGCAATTTGTAATAAACAGGCAGACCTGTGCATCGTGGACAGTCCATGACAACGTGAAATGAGGTGCTATCACCCTGCAGCTGTGTTTTATATTCGTGCAGCCGCTGCTGGTGCCACGGCTGTGCAGCCAATGAAATATGAATGGTTTTATTCACATTGAAGCTGTCACAGGGAACTTTATTTTGAGGAGAATGGTCAGATGGAAACAGTGAGCTTCATCTACTGATGCTGTCTTCTATTATTAGAAGGCCTGACATAAAAGGGAAAGAGACATTGATATAATGAAGTGTCAGCTTGTTGCTGGCTGCAGTGTCACATCTGACACACAGAGTAAATTATCATTTGTTTGTGAGTCACGTGTTTTATTATAATAGCTCCAGCAAGGGCAGGAAAGGCAGATACTAGCTGGTGGCTGTACTATCCTACGTTTTTTGTGATGTGTTATTTATTTTTTTTCACATGCTTGGATGTTAAAACAAATTTCATGTACAATATAAATACATGACTCATATAAATACGTTAGCAGCAGATCTATCTGCTTTTTAAATTTCATTTTTATTGCTTTTTATTATCAAATTTTCAAGATTGGAGGGGATAGAATAATAAAGTCAAGCTAATGACGAGACTGTATTCATGTTATTGATGTGTGGTTTTCGCAGTCTGAGTTGATTAACAATTTTTCCATTATTCTTTTTCAAGGTTGTGAGTTATTGACATTTGCTTCCCGCCCTTTACAGCACAGATGCTCAATAGGTCTTTCCACATTTGGAGAGGATTCACTCCAACTGGTATGTTTCAGCTGTGACTTAAAAGAGTCAGTTTTCAGAGATTTGAATGTGTTGGAACCCCAGTAATTCCAGCAAAAGAAACTGTTTGCAGTGCAAACATGCCAAAAATAAGTTACTTTAGCAGCTTCAGTAGCTGTGGATTAGTTTCAAGAGAGCCTGAAGTCAAGAAAGACATAAGCCTCGTTTTTCAGAGATTCAGTGTAGGTGAGACGTCTGTGACGACGTTCACGGTCACAGCAGCCGGCAGAACACTTCACCGTGCTTTTGTCTTGTGCTCAGCAACAGAAAATTAACTTTTTCCGTCATTTTTACTCTCTTTTGTTTGGTTTGTCTGCCGCTTCCCAGTCGATACCCGAGTCAGACTGTGATTTGAAAGGTTTGTGCACATAATCCTAGAAACATATTCAAGCTCAGTTTATCATAAGTTCAATACAGCATCACTGTTAAAACTGCTCCTCATCTAAAATTAAGCCTTCCACAAACAGGCAGACAGTAGCCTATGTGAACATTAACCAGTAAAGAGGAAGCCCTAAATTTGCTTTAAGATCTGAAGCTACTCCACGACACTCCGCAGTCACACACACTCAGTGTAAGGTTACGTAAGGAGAAGGATTTACAATGCTGTGTTTCCAAATCCTTGAGATACACAGTGTGGGCATGTATTTTATATTATGTACTTGAAAGCTGCTGACACAGCCTGATATTGCAAACACGATGCTGAACAAAGCTGAGGATCCATTAATTTTTCAGATTCATATATTACCTGTGCTGCTGGAGGGTCTCCTCTGAGGACAATTGCCCTGTTTTGCTGTTTAACTGCAAAGCTGCATTTGTGACTTATACTTAAACCAGATGAAGCATCTTGTTACATAGCCAACATTCCATGTCCACGCAATGTGTGAGGAATGTTTTATAGATGGCAACAATGTAGTTAAGTACATGCACTCCCTGCCACCATTATGCAGGATTTCAGTCCGGTTCACTGTTTCATGTTGGAGTCCTGTGTGTCAGATTAATCTGAGTTCTGTTCCCGGGCTTTGTTTATGCCAAAGGCAGTACTTTGAATCAGGAATACTTATACATATTTGCAATGTTAAAAACAACAACAACAACAACAAAAGCTGAAAATCTGTTTAAACAGATGAGCCAACAGATGTTGACCTTATAATCCACGTTTACCACGTAACTCTGGCTGGACTGATATAAAGCTGTTTATTTGAAGGACAATCAATGAGCGTCTTTTTACTTGTGTCATTGCTCCATGCGTGTCACAGATTGTAGTAAGACGACCGTGATTTCTGGGGTGTTCCTCTCGTGAGCAGTGCAGACCCCTGGTGACTGTTCTCTGCAGTAACATAAGCGGTAGCCCCTTGGTCCTTCATGGTAATCCTTTTTACTGGTCCAGCTTAATCAAAATGTCACATCCACTGTACCGATATATGGCAGAGTTCTCAGCAAATTAAAAATAAATTGGGCTGGCAGATGCAGTCTTAATGGCTTAATCATGCCTTTACATTTGTTCCAGTAAAGTGTGGCCACAGATAAATAGCGTTTCATCCGTCACGTGATCACTGCCAAAAACTGTGCCATCTGCACAGTTAATGTAAGTACAGACAGCAAAACCATAGATTATCTCATCCTTACATTTGAGAAGAAGACAATGGTACATTCAGATGCCCAAACATTGTTCTCCCTTCCTTCTTTTCCAAAATTCTTTTTCTTTTCATATGCTAGCCTACCTAAAGTATGTTTATCCATCCTCTCCACAGCCTTTTCCCCCTGAAAGTGTAATCCAGAGAATGAATGTAGAGAGACTAAATTAAGGGACCCAATTTGAAGCAGCACCACTTCACTGATAAGCTGTACCAGTGATCTGTGAGAGCACTCATGGTCTGCTACGTTATGACAATAAAGGGGAATAAAGCAGATGAAAGAGAATAGCCTGGCAAGAGCAGAAATCAGATGGGCAGGAGGAGAGTGGAAAGAAAAAAAAAAACAATCTAAAGTCTAATTGTGTTATGCCTGTCGGCAGCAGGGGACTTCAGAGAGACACGTTCTCTTCTGCATGTCGTTCAGCACCGTCTCCTGCCTGATGTGATCACGTTAATTTCCAACCAGTCCCGCTTTTTCCTGCCACATCTTGCCCGAGCGCTTTTATTGGTGAAGTGACAGCGAAAAACAAATAGTTGGCAACCTCAGCAGGCGTCACGCTAGACCAGGAACAAGCAGGCTTTGGCATTTGAGGCTGGGCATTTGAACATGTTGGTTAGATGCGTCTGCCCCCCTCCAACTCAGTCTGTGTCATCCCTGCCCTTTGGAAAGAAAATGTCACTTTGATGCCTTTAAGCATTTAGGTAGCGACATGAGGCCAGTGACTCAATACTTTCTTCTTCTCTTTGACAAAAGAACTGAGGTGGTACCTGTTCAAACAAGATGATGTTGGCAGATGAACCAGAGCAGCAGGAATCATTACTTTTATTTTCGCCGTCTTTCTTATCTGCCTTTCCTCAGTGTCGTCATAAAGACGTGATCCCATATGGCTCAGGCTTTTACACTCTGTCCTTCTTGATCCAACCTTTCACAACTAAATGAAAAGGTCATTGACTGATGGCAAGGATTAGAGATTAAATACACTGACCTTCTGATTTACTCAGTTATCGCCAGAATAATTGTACAGTAACTGATATCTCCATTTCGCGATATGATATATGGACGTTTAATGCCAAAAATTAGGTTTAAGTGGAAGCTAAGCATAAAAGTGCCCTAATCTGCAGTGATATATTATAAGGGGGTAATTGGTCTTTCACTATCAGGGGACCTAAAAGCTGGAACAGATGTCCTGGTGACATGAACTCTGTAGGATAATAAAAGTGATTAAAGGTATAGGTTTCATTGCTGTAAGGTGAACCTTCTTTTCTCTTAGTGCTCCCGCTCCAACCAGCAAGGGCAACAGAGGTATAGGAATTAAAAAAAAACAAAAAAAAAAACATGCAATCTATTTCTATTTCATCGCCACTTTTAGATTTTCTGTGTACCACACAGGTACCCACAACGGCTTCCTTCACCTTATATTTATAATTTTGAAATCAAGTAAAATTTTGAGAATACAGCTTTCAAACCTGCAGCTTTCTATGGATTGGTGTTGACGTAGCTGCTGGGCTTCGCAACGTCAGATGTCCACGCGCTGTTCAGAACCAATGAAGTCTTATCCCCAACGTGACTCTGTTCACAGGTCAGTTACTGAAGGGCCTGCAAGGAAACAAAAGAAACACAAATCAGAGCGGACATGAGGAGTGCGCTGCCCGACTGAAAGCAACTCAGCCACCGCGGATGCCCAGCCAGCCAGGAGAAGAAGACGTTGAAGAAATGTCAGACCAAGGATGAAATTATAGCGGGACCACGTTGTGGAGAGGCAGGCCCTTCCTGTCTGGCATATGCATAGCGTCTCCGTCCCTGACTGGTTAACTTGATCATTTTTCTGCACAAATGGCTGCCAGAGAACGGCTCATTAAACCACCGTTTGGGTGAGGAGACACAAAGTGGCTGTCTTTTTCCCAGGATCCAACCAAAACTCTGGGTTTTTGGGGCAAAACAATAAAGACATGCTTACCCGTGTATGAGTACTGAACCGGTAAGACATCTGTTATCTAGGTGCTGTTAGCGAGCAAAATTCTCACTACCATTATTGACAGTATTGCTGATTGACAATGAAATAAACGACTACATGAAGAGAATTAAGCTGAACTGGGTTGACTGGAAGATTGACTGGGAGAGAGTGGAGTGAGGCTCGCATCAAGCCCACTCACATCATTTCATTGGCATGTAATTCTCAACAACACAGCCCCTCAGAACTTCTGCCAACACCATTTATGTTCCATGGTGTTCTGAGTATCTACCAAAAGGTCAAAATATGTATTCAAAGCTTAACTGTGATTTCTCCTTACAAGGACGTCTCAACCATGGATTACCACAACATTATCTCATGTATTCCAACCCTGTTTTACAAATACTTCTGCTTATCAAGATTTGCCTTCTACTAGCTCTTTCTCAAACTGTAATACTTTACCGCACACTCGGAGGCACGTTGGCAGCGCTGCACTGACACTGGCTGCTCAGCCACCGGTGCTGCTATTTTCATCCCACCCACTGATCAGCCTGTAATCCACTGTTGGAGGATTTGTGCGCTGTGGAACAGAGCAATTGTGTTGCAGCAAAATGAGCACAGCTTAATTGGAGCAAAGACTTAATGAGGACCCCTTGAGGATTATCAGCTGTGGCTTAGGAAGGGCCCAGGTAGCAGTAGACACAGTTCAACTGATCAGCTGCTGTATTTCCTAAGTGCAGCACTTACAGCTGGCAGGAGATTCGTTTTTATAGTTTTCCTTTTAAACTTTTGTATGTGTGGTTGTTTACTGGTTAAGAATGTGGTTATTTTATAATTAATCTGCCAATTCAGTCATATTAATTTGTTCGATAATTAGGACTTTATGTTTATGTTCAGAATTTTAAAGATCTTGCTTAATATGCTCAGGAAAAAAGCCTTAAAATACTGTAGTAATTTCAATAATACACATTTTAATGATTGTTAATTTACCATTTCTATTATTATTATTATTATTATTATTATTATTATTATTATTATTATTATTATTATACTGTCTTACTGATTAACTTGCTGAAATTTGCTCCTTCGTGCAGAAAACAGAAAAGGAAATGACTACTTGTTCCTGTGAGAGAGAGACCAATTGCCCCCCCACTGACTCCCCAAGCAGTTTATTTCTCTGAGGAGCCTGTCTTCTCCTGACAGCCACAGATCAGATATGACTGACCAAGATAAATGGTGGGGCTCTGACGTCAGATCAGTTCAATCTAGCAACTGTCCTCGCCAGAAACAAAAGGGCACACTGTCAACAAGGCTCAACTCACTTCAATGCTTATTCAATTCCTTTCAACCACATTATGTCCATAAAACAATGAATATTTATAGAATTCAACTATTTGGAGGTACTCTTTTTATATATATATATATATATATTTTTTTTTCGCTTTTGTTTTTTTGATCCCACTGGATCTCTGACCAGACTTTCGATGCTCTTTCATGAATTATTACATGTTTACTTTCACTGTGTCTGAAGGTCAGTTAGGTCAGAAGTCAATGCTGAGTCGTCATCTGTCAGGATAACAACCATAACCCAAAACATTGAAGCCATTCATGCCAGATTTGACAGGTCTGTGGAGGTCCACAGTGTGAAAATAAGACTGTGCATTGTTTTTCAATATACACACTGTATTAATGTTGATGTCTGTCAATAATAAGATCTTACAGAAGTGCAACCAAATTCTAATCCATACTGTCTGGAGTAGTTTTATGACAAGCGTATTGACATCATCCCCCATCCTCCCTTTCTCTTTCTCTCTTTCTCTCTTTCTCTCGCTCTCTCACTTCAAATAGGATAGAAAACAGCAAATTCTGATGTTTTAATTTTTTAAAATCCAACAGAATCAAGCCCATTAAGTTAAAAAGTCCTAAATCAAGTCAAAAGAATTACAGATATTTACAAGTGGGATAAAAACACAGTCAGTTCAGGTTTTTAGCAATATTACACTATTTGAAATGATGAAGACAGGATATAGGATTGGTTTCTTTAAAGGATGTCAGGAGCTCCAGGTGGCAGCATTCACTTCCTGGATATATTTGATCAGGCATTTTTATTCATGTCAGTGTGCACTTTTGCATTCAAATGAATAAATCAACAAATAAATAATTGTTTTGTGCTGCCTCGTCACTGCAGACACTCCACCAAAGTGAGATCAGACGATTTGTTCTTAATCTGTTCTCCTCAGAAAGCTATGAGAGATTTATGTGCACGTAGCAAAACATTTGTGCATGCTGAACAATGGAGCGCTAATCTGGCCTTAATCTTCACTGAGACCAACACAAACACTTTTATGCTCCAAATAGAGGATACAAATGTTTTTTTCTGTTGTAATTACTGGAAAGTCTATCAAAGTTTATCAACTTTTAAAACTTTATTTTGAAAAGTCTTTAGATCCTTTTCTATTTTCTTGTATACAATACTTAGGGGTGCGTTCCATTCTTCATTATTCCTGTGATTTTCTTATGTAATGACACAAACTGTCTTTTTTTTCTAGTCTAGTGTTGTTTACCACATGCAGGCATGCAATTCTTTGTGCAGTACATTTAGTTAAAAGTGGTAATTAAAAACCACTGGCCTGTGGTCATATAATCCACACGAGCAAAAGTGATTTGAGACTCTAATGTGACAGCACATGCTGCTGCACAGCTAGCTTGGTCTCACTGGGGGGCTGGAGCTCAAGTGCTGCAGCGGTAAGCAGGTTGTTGGCTTGATTGTTGGCTCCTGGATACCACATGCCAAAGTGTCCTTGAGCACTGAATCCCAAAATAGACTAAATGACTGCTGAGGAGCTCTTTAAATACAGTCCATTTACTTCCTTCACAACTATTTTGCAGCAAACACTGAGTTAATAAATAATCCTGAGTCAAGCTTCAGGAACGAACAACAGAAATATTTAAAGTAACAAAACCTACAGCAGATGTACTCTCCTCTGCTACGCATTGTGCTTAGAACAACAACTCCTCTTCGACTGCATAATCCAAAGCATTCGGCTAAACTGATTAGCTTCTCCATTCTTAACACCGTGCTATCTTAGCCCAATTTGTCTGGCTTGGAAATTTTAAGCAGAATCCCCTCATCTTCACTGTTCCTGCCAAGTGGTCGTTTGAGTGTGGAAAATGGTGCAGGGAGGTATTGAGGAGGGTTTGCATACGATCAAAAAGGATTTCATGGAAGCGCCGACAAAAAGACTTATGGAAAAACTGGGCTGATTTGTCCTGGTGACTTAATGTTTCAGTCTGTCCACATATGGTTGTTAAAGTGCAAAGACGAGCAAGGATTTAGATCACTGTCCAGATAACCAGATGTGTTTGAGGTAAAAGAAGACCAGGGTAAAATGTCAGACATTTAGATTTAAACCTTGGGTATTAAAACAATTAAATGAATGTCTTAACTTAAAAAAAAAA